>VXBC01011259.1:360828-375552 GCA_013399945.1 Ploceus nigricollis
GACCGCTCTGCCCATCCCGGGGCTCTCGGGGCGCGGGAGAGTCCTCATGGTTGGCAGGGCCGGGCAGAGGGGGCTCGTGTCGCCATCCGCGGCGCCAGGACACGCGGGGTGCCATGAGGCCACATGTGTGGCCGTGACGGGAGCGCCAAGGAGAGAAAAGTCCCTTTCAAGTCGTTTCCGTGGTGTCCTTGCGTGGTGGGATCGCATTTATGCTGTGGGTGGTTTCTTTGCCTCCCGCACCCCAAACCTCGTGGCGGTGACATTTGGCCGCCTGGGTTCGCTCGCTGTGGGTGGTGCTGGCACATCCCTGCTCCTGCAGCAGTCCCGGTGGTTTGGGAGCCCACAAAACTGCGCGGAAATCGTGATTTTAAAATCACAGTAAATTTAAAACTTTTATTCCTTATGTGCCCCCTCCCAAAACTGAACCATGCCGACCTGTGGCGAGTCCCAGTGCTGCGGGAGCCTGTCGAGGGTTAATTCCCTCTTGTTCGCCAGTATGAAAGATTTTGGCTGCTCCCCGGATTTCGTGGAAAGGAACCGTCTCATCGGCTCTGTTTTGCAGTGTCCTGAGCCCCTGCTGGTGGGGCTGAACCACCTCCAACCTCGGTCCTCCCAGGCAAAACGCCCAGGGATGCTGCGCCCGGCTGATGCCGCGCCGTGCCGGGAGGTGACAGCGTGTGTGTCCCCTGCAGGCTGTGCCGATGGAGAGCACGGAGCTGAACCCGCTGATCCGGGATGTGTACGCGGCCGCCGGCCGTGTCCAGCCGGCAGCGGGCTCGGCGCGGAGGGGCAGCGGCTGCCGGGAGCTGATGGTCAGGCTGAGCGAGGGGCAGTACGTGCTGTGCCGCTGGACAGACGGGCTCTACTACCTCGGCAAGATCAAGAGGGTAACGTGGGCACCCCGCGGAAACGGGAGAGCCCGAAGGTGCCGTTCCCCGGCTCAGCTCGTGGCTCAGGGGGTGCTGGCCTGGGCTGCAGTGTGCCCTTGGTCAGCAGGGCGTTTTGGGTTGGCATCCTGCCTCGGGGTGTCACGCCCCAAAGCTGACTGCCCGCAGCCCCGAGAGACAGGATCAGGCACCGAGGAAAGCAGGGAAGTGCTGGGAACGGGAGCTGACCCACAACCGTTCTTCCTTTCTCTTCTGGCAGGTGAGCGGCTCCAAGCAGAGCTGCCTCGTCACGTTTGAGGATAACTCCAAGTACTGGGTCCTCTGGAAGGACATCCAGCATGGTGAGTGTTTCCCCAGCCTCCCTTTCCCGCTGCCGTGCTGTGGGACCCTTCCCAGCAGCATGGGGATGTGGCTGTGCCACCTCTGTCACCCTGCTCCCGCAGCCGGTGTCCCGGGGGAGGAGCCCAAGTGCAGCATCTGCCTGGGGAAGAAGTCGGGCCCCAGGAACGAAATCCTCATCTGCGGGAAGTGCGGGCTGGGTGAGTGTGGGTGTCCCACCCGGGCCCTGCCGTGTCCACCCCGGGCGGGGCTGATGCCGAGTTAACTCTCCCGCAGGTTACCACCAGCAGTGCCACATCCCGGTGGCGAGCGGCGGCGAGGGCCCGCTGGGGACGCCGTGGTTCTGCCGCCGCTGCATTTTCGCCCTGGCCGTGCGGGTGAGTGCGGCTGCCCCGCGCTCCCGGCCCCGTGCGCTGCCCGTCCCTGGCACGGCGGGGCAGGACGGGGTCCCCGGGTGGCTGTGCTGACCCCGGCCCTGCCTCTCCCACAGAAAGGGGGTGCCCTGAAGAAAGGAGCCATTGCCAGGACGCTGCAAGCCGTGAAGATGGTGCTGTCCTACAACCCCGAGCTGCTGGAGTGGGACTCCCCACACCGCACCAACCAGCAGCAGTGNCACTGTCACCGCTCTCCTGTCCCTGCAGGTGGTACCTGAAGATGCTGCAGTGCTACCGCTGCCGGCAGTGGTTCCACGAAGCCTGTACCCAGTGCCTCAGTGACCCCATGATGTTCGGAGACCGGTACGGCCCCTCGGGCCCTGGCTGAGGTGGCTCCCACCATGGGCACGTCCCAGCCGTGTCCCTGATCCATCTGACAGCCACATGGATCAGTGGCCCTGTCCCACAGAGCCCCACTCCTCCTGGCCTTGCTGTCACCTTTGGCACTGTCCCAGCTGGCCCATCCCTGGGCCCTGTGTGGCTGTGGGAGGATCCTCACTCCCAGCATTTTCCCTGCTCTTTTCCAGGTTCTATGTGTTCTTCTGCTCTGTGTGCAACCAGGGACCAGAATACATCAAGCGCCTGCCCCTGAGATGGTGAGAAATGGGCTCTGCCTCCTTTGGGATGTGCCCAGGTGGCTCTGGGACACCGGGCTGGCTGATCCCTGCAAGTGTTTGGCTGCAGGCAGTGTCCCACCTGTCCCCAGAGCTGAAGGGATGCTGTCCTGCCTGTGGCATCTGCTCAGATGCACCTCTGGGCTGGGCTGCTCCCCCTGTGAAGTGTGGGAAGGTTCCAGTGGTGGGTTTGGGAGGACCTGGGAGCTGTAGTGGCACTGGCAGAACAGGGCATGGTGGTGGCACCATCCTGCCAGGGCTGCTGACCCTGTGCCCCTCTTTGCTGCAGGGTGGACATCGTCCATCTCGCCCTCTACAACCTGGGTGTGCAGAGCAAGAAGAAATACTTTGACTTCGAGGAGATCTTGGCCTTCGTGAACCACCACTGGGACCCTCTGCAGCTCGGGAAGGTACAAACACACCCTGGGCTTGGGCTGGAGAGCAGCCATGGGAGTGAGAAATGTCACCCCAGCTTGTGCAGCACTCAGCACGGCAGCTCCTGCTCCAGAGGAGCTTAATCCCCTTCCTCTGCGCTGGGATTTCCTCGTTGGAGTGTCAGACCTGACACCTTTCCCAGCGGGACCGAGGGCTGGGAGAAGCACTCACACCAAGGCGCGGTGGAAAGCTGTCCCCGGGGCAGGACGGGGCGGCACTGCCGGACCCGGGTGGCTCTGGCCGGGCCTTGGTTCCCCCCATCCCTGCCTCCCTCCCTCCCCGGCCTCGGGCAGGAGCCAAAGCCGGAGTTCGGGTTCCCCCGTCTGTTTGGATTTTGCATAACCACAGCGGGCACTGAGCCCTGCCTGCCCCTGTCCCGCAGCTCACGGGCACCCCGATCTCCGAGCGCGGCCCCCACCTCCTCAACGCCCTCAACAGCTACAAGAGCCGGTGAGTGCGGGGCGGGATGGCCGCAGGGGGGATGCGGGATGCTCCCGTGCCAGCCTGGCTGAGCGCTGCTCCCTCCCCTCTGCCGCCCAGGTTTCTGTGCGGGAAGGAGATCAAAAAGAAGAAATGCATCTTCCGCCTGCGGATCCGCGTCCCCCCGAACCCCCCCAGCAAAGTGCTGCCGGAGAAAGCCCCCGGCGAGGGCGACAGCGGCTCCTGTGAGCTGAAGAAGAGGGGGAAAAGCAAGGACAGGTGAGTGGGCCTGCTGCCCCGGGCATTCCTGCAGCAGCAGCCCCGGCCCGTGCCCCCCTCACGCCCTGTTTGCAGCCTCCTGCCGCGGCAGCTGCAGCAGCAGAAGCGGCGAGCGCGGCGCAAGAGGGCCAGGTTCCTGCTGGAGGATGCCATTCCCAGCGTGAGTCCTTCGCCCCCTCCTCTCCTCTCTGCAGCCGCGGGGCACTGCCCAGCCCTGGCGCTGCCCGCGGGTTTGCCCCGCTCCTGCGGGCAGGGAGAGCTCCTGTCCCTCACTTTGGGAAGTGTCCTTGCCCAGCCCGGGGGCAGCGGGGCAGCGCGGTGCCCCGCACAGAGGGTGCCAGCCTCGGGGTGTGGGCAGCATCCCTGTGCCAGGCAGTGAGGAGTGAGCTCGTTTTTGTGACAGAGTGACTTCACCTCGGCCTGGAGCACCAACCACCACCTGGCCAGCATCTTCGACTTCACGCTGGATGAGATCCAGAGCCTGAAAAGGTCCGTGCAGCTGGACCAGGGCTGTGGGGGGCCAGGGACGCTGCTTGTGCCAGGCTGGGGGTGGTGCTGCAGCCCAGCCTGTCCCATCCCACCCTATCCACAGTGCCAGCTCAGGACAGACTTTCCTATCGGACGTGGACTCCACAGATGCCACCAGCACCTCAGGCTCGGCCACCACGAGCCTCTCCTACGAGTCCAGGTGAGGACTGTGCCCCTTGCCCCCTTCTGGAGGGGTCCTGGTGGCATGGCCGGGGGGGTGAGGGCCTGTGTCTCCCCTCTTCATGTCCCACCCTGGGGAGCTTTTCCTCGCTGTGTCCCAAAACGGGCTGGGGGTCCCAGAGTGGCACTTCCTGGGGGCTCAGGATCGGAGCCATCGGTCCTTGCTGGGCTCCCCCAAATTCCTGGCTCCCTCCAGAAGCCAGCACGGTGTGGCACCTTTTGGGTGCTGCCCTCACTCGTGCCCTGTGCCCTCCCCGGCAGCCGCAGGACCGTGGGCAGCCGCAAGCGCAAGCTGGCAGTGCCAGCCTACGCCTCGGGGGCCAAGAGGAGAGGGGGCGAGCTGGGCGGGCGCCCGGCCGGGGCCACCCCCGAGGGCAGCGAGGCAGCGGCCGGCCCCGACCGCCCCGACGACGGCATTGACAGCCACACCTTCGAGAGCATCAGCGAGGACGACTCCTCGCTGTCCCACCTCAAGTCGTCCATCAGCAGCTACTTCGGGGCCGCGGGCCGGCTGGTGTGCGGGGAGAAGTACCAGGTGCTGGCACGGCGGGTGACGCTGGAGGGGAAGGTGCAGTACCTGGTGGAGTGGGAAGGCACGACCCCCTACTGAGCCCTGCAGCCCCGAAACCTCTCCCGGAGCCGGAGCGGAGGAGGTCGGGCTGCTGGGGAAGCCCGTGAGGCACAGGAGAGGTGCTGGTCCCTCCCCCCGGCCATCTCGGCGGGTGGAGGCAGCGCCCAGGCAGGGCTGCCCAGGAATGAAACCTGAAGCCCTGACACTCTATTTTTTTAATGTTAACGATTTTTAGTTCCTTGGCTGTGTTTATGCAGAGCGTGGCCCAGCCGTGCCCTCCTGGTGGATCCCGGTGGTGCTCAGAGCACTGAGGGGGTCTGGCCTTTCCAGAAGGGTCCCCCTGGCACAGCTGGAGCAGCTGCTTGGGGGGCACCCCACACCATGCTCACACAGAGGGACCTCGGGCTGTGCCTGGCACAGCCTGGCTCATCTCGCTGTCCCAGCCTGACTGAGCAGCCTCGAGGGGGTCCTGCTGCCACAGCACGAGCCCCTCCTCATCCCTGGAGCTCCTCCCTGTGCCCACGGGAAACTGGGGACAGCTCTTGGGGCTTTTCACCTCATCCTGAATCCATTCATTAAAGGAATGTGGTTTGCTTTATATGAGAGGGAAATGCCCCAAAACCAGCCCACATGTGGCTGTTGCAGCCATGGGGCAGATGTGCTCTCACCCCACAACCTGGACTGTGTGTGGTGCTGCACCAGCTTCATTTCCCTGTTCTGACAATCATGATCCTGGAAGAGATCATCCAAAAAATCCTCCTTTGCCTTAAAACCACCGTGGGCACTTCACAGACTGGAGCCCAAGGCCTTTGTTTCTACAGGAATCTTCATCCCAAATGTGCCAAACCAGCAGACAAACCAAAAAAGGCTGAAGAGGACAGCGGGGTCCTGTGGCCACCCCTGTGGCCACCCCTGTGGCCACCCCTGTGGCCTCCTGGCTGTGCCTCTCTCCTAGTGATGATGTTTGTGAGCACTGGGCTCGATTTGTCTGCAGCAGAGAAGGAGCAGCCCCTCCTTTAACAAAGCAATACTGCCAGCTTGGGCAGGAGCAGAGCAGTTGGCTTTGTAAAAAAGATTCCAATATCAGATAGATGTGTTAGATTTTTTTCCTTTAGAGAGACAGAGAGATATTTTAAATGTCCTTCTCATCTCTCCCCCATCCCACCGTGCTGTCCCATGGGATGGAGGGTGGGCCATGCTGGGCTGTGGGGTCCTGTCCAGCAGCAGAGCCTGTCCTGTGCTACCTGTACTTGTGGGATCTCGGCTCATCCAGAGCAGAGTGTCCCTGTCCTTTTGGGAGAGGTGCTGCCAGGTCCCCCCATCCCTGGCAGGGAGGGGTCCAGCAGCTGGAGAACTGCCTGTCCTGCCTTAGCTTTGTCCTTGAAGGATCACTTCAAATATTTCTCTTTCTTAGTGCCTATGGAGCCCCTCCAAGGGGCTGCCAAGAGCTGTGCCAGGGCTGAGCAGGGTTATGCCTGTGGGATGTGCCAGTGAGAGCACCCACAGGATCTGGCCCTGGCTCCTCTCTGCTCCCTCTCTGTTCCCTCTCCTCCTCTCCTGGCTTCTTGCAGAGAATTGAATGTGGAGCCTTTAAAAGTATTTTTGTTGCAGAGTATATTTTGCATTCGCTGTAATAGAGATTATAACAACTCTGTGCACCTTCTGATCTCTGAGTTCAGGTTGCTGCTTGTAAGCACCTCTCGTTATACCCAAGTTGTAATTAATATGTCTGATGTACAATTAAAAGTGGGGGTTTTTTCAACGTCACTGTTTTTTCTGTACTGTGAGGATTATTGGGCTGGGGGCAGCTGGTGCTGCTGGGTTGTGTTCTGTGCCAGGTGAGGTGTGCAAGCCCAGGACAGGCCTTTCCTCCTGCCCAGCTGTGACCACGAGAGCCTGCCCAGGTAAGAAACTCCTGTTTATTCCCTTCCCAGTCACATAAATAACCCGAAAATGTTCCCTAAGTTATGTCCCAGAAACCATTAACATAAGGATGTTTTCACAAAGTTCAGCTTGGCGTGGGCAGAAAGCCACAGCCCAGGTGGGGGTAGGGACTCAGGGCCAGGGCAGAGCCGTGGTCCTGCTGGCACCTGGGCTCCCTGAACTGGCCGTGGCTGTTGCCCAGCTCATCCCAGCTCTCCGTGACAGGGAGAGCTAAATCCTTGCGGTGTTTGCTGGGGTTTACAGGGCTCCGGCAGCCGCTGCTGCCGCCAGGGGCGGGGGCCCGGCCGCATCCCGCGGCCTCCGGCTGGGGGAGCGGGGCAGAGCGGGGCAGGATGCTGGCAGCGCCGGGGGGCCACGCAGGGCTCAGGGCTGCCTGTGGGGACACACGGCACCGCAGGGGCTGCCAGGCCACGGCTCCCAGCTGGAATTCGCTGCTGACAGCCCGAGGCAGCCCCGAGTGTCCTGACAGGGACATAACTCCGCGTATCCTCACCCACAGTTCCGGTGCAGGCGGCTCTTCCCCAGCTCAGCCTGCGCCGGCTCCGGGCTGCTCAGCGCTCCCGGGGCAGGCCGAGGAGCGGAGGTTTCCCAATCCCAAGCTCCTGTGTCACAGCAAACCCGAGAAGATAAAAAAGCTGCCTCCGCGCGGCTCAGCAGGGTCCCGGTCCCCCCAGAAATGAGCTGCACTTGGCGCTCCTCAGTCCCGCGGGACGTTCTCCTCTATCCATTTGAGGTAGACAGGGTTTCCTTGGTCAATAGGCAGGCTGATGATCTCGGGCATTTCAAAGGGATGGATGGATCTAAAGTGGAAAGAGGAGCAGAGTCAGCGGCAGCCCCGCAGGAAGCCGCGCTCCAGCCCTGCCCCGCGCCCTCCCGCGCTTCAAAGCGCCCGCAGCTCCTTTCTGCCACGTGGGAATTTTGCTTTGAGTTTGGGGTTTACCGCAGACTGCCGGGGGCCTGGCCCCAAGCTGAGAGTGCTCCCCCCTCGGGAGCTGCAGGAAATCCTGTCAGGGAATAACTTGTGTGAGGAGGAGAATCCCTCCTCGAACCCAGCACGGAGGGCTGGGTGAAGCCCAGCAGTTGATATTTCTGCCACCTTTTCCTTTTTGCTGATGCCATCTCTGGGTTTTTTTGGCTTGTAAGATACAGCAGGAGCACTTAACCCCCCCTGGGTGGGACGGGGCTCAAGGAACCCCCAAAGCTGGAGCAGGAGGTGACAGCCTACCTCGGATGGGACACCCAGTGCTCCTGTGGAGCCAGAGCCTCACCTGACGTAGTTGGACAATTCCCCTATTTTGGACGTCCTTGTTTTCACCAACTGTGGAGAGTAAAAAACCAAAACAAACCCCAAGGGAGATGTGAAGGGTTTGGAGGGATCCTGATGTGCAGCTCCACTGCCCCCACCCAGCACGGCCAGGGCTGGGACAGGAGCTCTGCCAGGGCTCCTCCCCGGCGGATGGTCCCAAACCCAGCAGGTTGGTGCCAGCCCCCCAAACCTCCCTGCAGCCCCTTTCAGCTGGGGCCGTTTGCAACAGGGATTTTTGTGATGTAGGGAATGATCACTTACCAGCAGTATTTCAGTGGATTCTTCCAGTTCCCCTTTCCAGAAATACCTGGATTTAAAAGAAAAGCAGCATCAGCAAATCCAGCTCTGCTGCAGCCACGCCAACCCTCGGGTTACTTCCCCTGCTTGGTGCTTTTTGCACGTGGTCATTTCTTTACAAAGTGGCTCAAGAAGCGTTGCTGGCCCCAAAACTGCTGAGCACATGAGTGAGCACCCCACATTATGGACAAGAGCCTCCTCCAGAGAATTTGCCATGGGGGACTGGCAGGGCAGATTGGCTGGGGCTGGGGTGTCCTGTGGTGGTGGCTCTGAGCAGTGGCTGGGGGACAGTGCCTGCAGGGATCGTGGCTGGGAGGCTGAGCTTTCTTCCTCTCTTTCCCTGCAGGAGAGGAGCTGCACTTCTCATGAGTCAGATGTGACCTTTCAAAACATTTCCGCTGCCAGGAGCTGTCCTGATCTCATCTGCCTGCAGGGCTCCTGCGCGGGGAGGGCTCGGAGGCGTCGCGGTGTCTCGGAGCAGGGCACGGAGCAGAATCCAGCTGGAGCTGCCAGGGCTGTGCAGGAGCAGCTCCGGCTCTTTGGGTTTGTAGGAAATGATGGATAAGGGGAAGAAGGGCATTACTGGGTTTGCCCTCAGGTGGGATATGGGGGTGCACTGTGGGATCCCCCCCGAGGGAAGATGAGGTGGGATCTGCTCCTCACTTCTGCCAGGGTGTTTCTATGAGGAAAAGCTGGTTTGGGGCTCTTGAACCCCTCCAACAAGTGCAGTCCCTTTGCATGGACAGCTGAGGACACCTGCAGAGCAGGGCTGGGCCTGTTCCAAGGTCAAACCTGCTGTTCTTCCTGCCTGAAAAAGCTGCTTAATTTTGCAAAGGCCTTTTCTGGTCCCTATCTTGGCTGCTTTTTAGAGTCTCTAATAACAGGCACCACGTCCTCAGGGCCATAAACCCTAAATTGCTGCATGTCTGTGTAGCCAAGTAACCAATAAATGAATGAGCCCCACGGGCAGTCGGAGCATCTGCACTCCTCAATAAGCTCCGAGCACAGTGAGACTCATCCCCACCATCTGCAACAACAAACACACCCAGCAGCCTTCTGGAACCGAGGCCTGTGTCCATCCCCTCCTTCCCTCCCTGCAGAGCCCAGGTTTGCTCCTCCCTTGGGGAATTTCCAGCACAACTTACAGGGCCGAGCTCTTGGGCAGGATGTTCACGTAGGCAGCCAGTCTCTTATCCATGATGGCCCTGGGGGAGACAGGAGGGCAGTCACTGCCAGCCCAGCTCAGTGCTCACCCCCAGCCTTGGGGACATTCCCTTGTGCTGCCCAGGACTGGAAGCAGCAGCTTTGACATTGGAGACACGGAATTTTGGGTTACTTATTACCCTGAGAAAACAGAGGCAAAGGTGAACTTTGGCTGGAGATACTTCAGATCAGCCCCTTCTGGCAGGGCTCTGGGAGCTTCCCTGTGCTGAGGAGGGAGTCTGGGTGCTGCTCCTGGCCTGGAGGACCCTGCCCAGCACCAGCCCTGTGCCCCTCTGGCTGTGGGGCCACCAGGGCAGGGACTGAACCATGGGACTGCAAGAACCTGGCCTGGGATGGACAGGAAGGGGTTTGTCTGCCACTGTCCAGTTGTGCCCCTTCCTCCCAGAGCAGCCTAAATGTGCATCTTGTTAAATTAAAAACATCAAGTTTTTTCAACCCAAAATATCCTAGAAATCTGAAGCCCAGATAGATTCCTTCCCTCGGGCTGCCTCTGTTAGTTGTGGGCTGGTTTGTTACTGCAGAGCTGCTCAGGGCTGCCAGCAGAAGTGACACTTCAGAGATTACAGAGCACTGAACCAAACTCAGGGAGGGTTTTTAGAAGAAAGGAGGCAAATGTTGTGTTTGGTGACCTGAGCAGTGTCTGGCCCTTCTCACAGAGGTGGCAGCCATCCCTCCAGGCAGGGCACCAGTGACCCCACCTTTGGTTTGCTTTAACACTGGCTTGGGGGGACCATGGCTGGAGAGGAAAAGCACCCCAGGAGGCTCAGGGTTGTTTGCTCTCACCATGTGTAGGCAGTTCCAGGCATTTAATGCTCGTGGAGCATCTTGAGTTAATCTTTAGACCAACAAAGTGCAGCAGCACGAGCAGAGCCACCCCTGCTGTGCCTGTCATGTCACACATGGCACAAATCAGTTTGGATTTGCTGCCTGCAACTTGCAAGTTCCTTTAGCACAGGAACATTTTGGTTTCAGTGCTCTGTCCCAATAAATTGAGATCCTGAGATCCTGAACTTTGTCCCAGCAAGCTGAGCAGCAACAAGAGGCCACCAGGGGAACAGAGAACATTGTAAGAAGCTGAATGTGATCTGTGGAAAATGTCTGCATAATACATGATAGCTTTGGGTTGGGTACTTAATTGTGTGTTTCTTTGCCCTGAAGCGAGACAGATTAAATATTAATAAGCCGAAAAGCAAAGAAAATGATAAACACAGGCAAGAAGGTCTTGAGATGCTGAGTTCTACCTGCAGCTCTTCTGCTTTCCCAAAGCTTGAACCCCTTTCCCTTAAACCAGTGGAAAATTTCCTTGCAGACTGATCCATCTGAGTGAGGGCTCCACTGAGCAGTGCAAAGGAAGGATAAACACAGGAAAAGGAGTGGGGGAAAATGAGTGTAGAAGCCCTGTGTCATCCCCTGCAACCAGGGCTCATTGCTCCCACTTCCAGAACAAAGGAATAATTACTCCACCAGTAAAACCACAACCAAAGTACACACATCTCAGCAAGGGGGAGTGATTTATCTCCTCTCCCTTCCTGGCAAGATGAGGAACAAAGAGTGGAAAGCATTTGCAAAGCTGTTAAGATGAGGCATTTTCAGGAACTGAGGCTCTTTTCACCAGGTACAGTTGCTCCTTTTTTTTTTAGGAGACATCGAGCAGTGCAGACATAATTCTATTTGAATTTCTTAACACAGTTGCAGTATTTAAGGTGACACAAACTCCTTTTCAGTAGCCTGTCAGTTCCTGAACATGTCTGGGAGCACTTTGCTGGAGATGGAGGGGTTTTGGCAGCAGCAGAGCAGCAGGAAAACAGCGCAGGAGGTGTTGCAGGAAACTTCACGGTCCATCATAAACACTTCCCCAGTCAACACGGGTTCAGTTCTTTGAACAGACCATCCATTGAGTCAGGGACTGACAGATGTGTGAAAAGAACTCTGCATGCAAAATATCACACAAAGTATCTCATATATTAAAATAGAAGAAGGCAAAAATCGAGGAAAACCCTCATGCCCTGAAGTTTGCCTGGTGAGCAGTGTGGTACCTCACAAGTGTTTGTTGTGGACCCCTTTCATACTCCTTTATTTTCATGTCAGAGCACTGTGCTTTGCCTTTCTCTATAAACATCCCTCCTGGCATTTTGTTGTCTGTGTTGCTCTAGAGAGGAGTAAAGACTGTGGCAGATCAGAGAACACCAGGTTGGAGCTTAATCCATCTGAGAACCCAGAAATTCAAGGTCATGAAAACGGGTCTTGAAAATGCAAGGCAGTGAAATACATTGAGAATTGCTTGCTGTTACCGTGGCATTGACTTCAGAGGCAAATGTCAGCTTTCCTTGGGACAGAGCAGCTCTTGGCAAGGGCTTGTGATACAGAATCAGTGGAAAGGAGCATTGCTTGGGTATCACAGAATCCCAGAATGGTTTGGGTTGAGAGGCACCTTAAATCTGATGTCACTCCACCCCCTGCCATGGCAGGGACACCTTCCACTATCCCGGGTGGCTCCAAGCCCCATCCAACCTGGCCTCAAACACTGCCAGGGATCCAGGGGCAGCCACAGCTTCTCTGGGCACCCTGTGCCAGGGCCTCACCCCCCTAGAACTGCAAGGACAGAGGGACAAGGAAATATTCAGCTTTATTGCAGCTTTGGAGCCCCCGAGGCAGCCAGGCAGGGGGAGCGTGGCCGTACCTGGCGATGTCCCTGGCGATCTGCTCGTTGAGGCAGCTGACGAAGGCGATGGAATGTGTCCCTGGGATGTATCTGCCCGTGACAGCAGAGTGCAGCTGCAGAGCCAGGCCCCAGAGCAGGGGGTACATGAGCACCAGCAGCGTCAGCACCTCGGAGAGAACACCAGGGGTGATGGCAGGTGAAGTACTGAGCTTTGGAAAACAGCATTTACTTTGTCTGTGGCTTGAGGGACATTTCCAGGCTTCTCTCAGCATTGCAGGAACCAGTTCAATTAAATTAAGGTGAGAACCTGCTCCTAGGGGGATTCATTCCCCTCCAAGAGGGCCAATCTTGTGCTCAAGGCAGGAGAGGGGCAGTTTTGAGGCTGTATCAGCCCAGGGCTGCCCAAGCCTCGGCTGCGGGAGGTCACCCCCAGACTAACGGGGGTTCCAGACCCCACCACCCAACCAGAGCAGCCAGGAGTGGTTTTCTGCAGAAGAATAAGGAGGTAAGAATGGAATGTCTTGGTTTCTAGTGCAAAAAAAAGCAAGAAGGGAATGGTTCCCACACCAGCACATCTCTCCTGCTCAGGACACATCTGTAGCCATCCTTCAGCCGTGTGCCAGGGGTGAGGTGTGTCCATCCCTCTGGGAAAGGGGGGGGACAGGACCCTCTGCTCCCTGGGGATGTGGGCAGGGGAAGAGCAGGATGTCAGCAATTTGTCCATGGGAAACAGATTTGGTGCCAGGACCTGGGGAATCCCCATCCTGCCCTGTCAGGTTATTCTCCTCTGGCACAGCCCTCTGCAGCTCACCCAGACCACGCTCCAGCCCGACTTCAAGGCAGGTTTTAAATTCATTTCATCTTAATTATCTGCTGCTAGAAGCACAGTGAATCAGGATGCTGTGGGGCACAGAAATCTCAGTGTACACAGCCCAGCTCTGCAGGGCTGCAGGAACACCAAGGCTCTGCCCATGGCAAGCAGAGCAGAGCAACAAGTGGGGTTTGCTGGGCAGGGGCTGCTGCTCCTGGCAAGCCCCTGCGCTGCTGTTTGTGCTCACATGCCACCAACAGCCTCCCAAAAACATACCATCATCCCAGCAGGGATGCCGTGGGGATGGTGAGGTTAATTTGGAGTGCTGAGGAGCAGCTGAAGGATGGTGCCATTCTGGGCTGCATCGCCTTCCCTTTGTCTTTTGTTTTGTTTTTGACATAAACAGCATCTGGCCCTGATTCAGCTACAGTGATTTAAAAAATGCTGAGAATATATCCCTTTTCCCCCTTTATTTTCCACCCTCCTTTTTCCTCTGAAAAACCTGCCATTTCAGCACTAATGAAATCTCTCCCTTTTCTTTCTTTCTTTTTTTTTTTTTAATTGAATTAAAAATCTCTCTTGTCACCACAAAGCCAGGAGCTCCTTCCCATTTGGAAAATGACTGATATGCTGTATTGCTTGCCTCCTCTTTCCCAATCCATTTGAGGAAATATTCTTTGTTACCACAAGATTTCTCATCATAATTTTTAGAGCTCCTTCTGTGCTCCTTTTTTCCCACTAAGCCATTTAACAAATATTATACAACAAATCCCAGAAGCTACTCAGTGAGTTACAAGCCAAACAGAGATGTGCTGGTGTACCTATTTTTCCAGATTAAAATGTAATCATGCTCCTTGCTCAGGGAAAAAAAAAAGCATCCAACCTGTTCAGCCTGATGATCATTAATCTTCTTGTAAGATGTATGTGCATGTGATGAGGAAATCCCCAAGATCACTTGTGATTGAATATTAGTACAAACATGAACACTGTCTTGTTTTCTTCCAGTGTTTCTCCACCCCCCTGCCTTTTTTTTTTTTATGAAAAGGAAGATTTCCCCCTCTTTTTTCCCAGAATAATTGTATTTGCCAAGGGATGGTGCAAAAGAGGAGTGAAATGTCAGGATTCCTGCCCGATAAACCAATTAAATTCATGATTGCCAAAATACTGAAGTGAACAAAACTGAAAACACCCCTGTGAGGATTTAAGAACTTTGCTGAAAAGCACTGAACAGCAAAATGCCAGTTTAGTGAAGAGAGACTCAGATTTCTGCAACACTTCTCTGGCTTTGGTGAACTAAAACCAGCTTTAGGTTTAGAATCACCATGCTAGGACTTTGTGCCTAGTTTTAATGAGTTTCTGTTAAAAAACCCCAACTGAACAGCACCACCTGAACACAACTTGTGGCGATGCTGAGTGTAAAAAAACTTGAAAATTTGCTTTTCTCCCAGCAGATACAGGGAGTCCACCCCTGCTGCACGATGGTTTTGGGGAGAGGTTTGCTGCCAAAGGTACAGACAGATATTTCCATGGTGGCTTGGCATGGGTTGGTGTCTGTTGTGCTCTCCAGGGAGTGTCCCACGTCCTGCATCCCCATCCCATCCCTGTGTCCATCCCAACGCTGTGTCCATCCCAACGCTGTGTCCATCCCATCCCTGTGTCCATCCCAGCCCTGTGTCCAGCCCATCCCTGTGTCCATCCATCCCCGTATCCGTCCATCCCCGTGTCCATCCCCGTGTCCATCCCCGTGTCCATCCCTGTATCCATCCCCATGTCCATCCCTGTATCCATCCCCG
>VXBC01011259.1:375665-393133 GCA_013399945.1 Ploceus nigricollis
ATCCCGGTGTCCATCCCGGTGTCCCTCCATCCCCAGCCCCACTCACCAGCAGCGCGGTGCCGCGGCCGGGCCGGGGGCAGCCCTGGCCAGCGGGGGGCAGCGGGCAGCGCTGGCTCAGCCCCTCCATGTCCGGCGGCCCCTCCACCTGCTGTGCCCGAGCCGGGAGCGCTGCCCGGACCGGCGGCACTGACTCCTCCTCCTCCTCCTCCTCCTCCTCCTCCTCTCCTTCCTCCCCGGCTGGGGCCCGCCCGCTGCGGGGCTGCGGCGTGGGACGAGGGACAGCGCGGTGTCCCCTGCTGCCACCGCCTGACCTGCAGAGCTGGGGGGACAAACACCGGGGCTTGGCACCCCGAAAGCGGGCTCAGAGCCGAGCGCTGGGACCAAAGTGCCCGCAGCAGCGTCTGTCCCTCCACACCAGCCCTGGAGCCTCCCAGCGCCGTCCCGGTGCTCTGAGACGTGCTGACCCCATTTGTCACCTTTGCTTAGATTTCCCTGTCTATAAAACTGTTATTTCCTCACATTTCGTCTGGCTGGGGCTCTCTGGATAGAAACTAGAGCAGGGGCTGAGTCCTGGCGTGGTGTTTGTACCCAAAATCTCCTGTGAGGGACGCGGGGCACGCGTGTTTGTCTCACGTTGTAACTTTATTGTCCCCCGTGTAACTTTTTACTGTCCCCCTGTCTGTTCCCACAGCGTGCCAGGAGAATTCATTCCCTGCCAGCCTGCAGAGCCCGCCTATCTGTTACATATTTATTTGGGGATGTAATCTGTCATTCCAGCAGAGCTGGAAGCGCAAAGGTACAAAGTTATCTGACGACATCAGTTTGTTCGCAAAAGGTGAGAAAATTCAGCCTGAGCACATGAGGGGGTGGCACGTTCTCCGCAGCTCCGGGCAGACACCAGGATGTCTCCGGTGCTCCGGGCAGACCCCGGGATGGGACCGGCTGTTCCCGCTCTCTCGGGATCAGCGCTTTCCCTTCCTGAACCCAGACAAACGCCGTTTAGCGCAGTTTGTCCACAAAACGGCGACGCCGTGCACCAACCTCCGCCTCCCCCATAGGATCGAGACCTGCCATGCCGATGGGACCACGCCCCGAACGGGACCACGCCCCTCATCACCAGGACCACGCCCTTCATCACCGGGACCACGCCCCTCATTACCATGACCACGCCCCTCATCACCGGGACCACGCCCCTCCTTGCCGGGACCACGCCCCCTCAGCTCACAGCCGACAGGGCGGAGCCGCGGGGGGCGTGGCGCGCGGACATGTTGTTTACATTTTGCCGGACGCAAAGGGCGCCCGTAGCAACGGCGCGGCGGTTGCTATGGGCGACCCGAGCTCTCGCGATATTCCCGCCCGGCGGTTGCTACGGGCGACGCGAGTTCTCGCGAGACTCCCGGGAGATGGCGGAGGCGGCGAAGATGGCGGAGGCGGCGGCGGAGCTGCTGGAGCGGGCGGCGCGGCGGGACGCGGCGCTGGAGGAGCTGCGGGCCCTGCGGGTCGCCCTGCAGGCCGTGCCGCTCGCCGCCCTCCGCTCCCGCCTCGGCGAGCACCACCTGAGGGCGCTCTTCGGCCTTCTCGCCGTCAATGACCGGTGAGCTCCGGCGCGGTGCCGCGGGCCTGACCGGCCCCGCTCCGCTGCTGTTCTCCCGGAGCGGGGGAGTCCTGCCGCCTCCCCGGCTCATTCCCTGCCCTCTTTCGGGGCGGGAGGTGGCACAGCGGTGTCCCTCTGCTCAGGGGCTCGGTTTTCTCTCCGTCCTGCCCAGGGAACAGGTGTCCGCGTGTGTTTCCATCCTGGAGAGGCTCCTGCAGGCCCTGGACCCCCTGTACGTGATCCAGAACCTCAGGGAAGAGCTGCAGAAGGGCCTGTTCCACCCCGATGACTCAGTGAAGATCCTCACCATGTCCCAGGTACAGGGTTTCCTCCAGGAGGAGGGGACAGAGCTCTGTCCCCATCTGCTCTTTCCTGCCTCGGTTTGTGATAAAAGCAGGAATTGTCTCCTACACTCGTGCCATTTGGGATAATTACCCTGCAGTGTGTATATAATGCTTTGTGATATGTCAGTAACAATGTCCAAAACTATGTCCTGACAAAAGCAGGTTGTGAATAAAACTTCTGCCACGTGCCCTGGTTAAAGCTTTCCAGGCCAGCAGGGGATGTAAGAATTAAAGGCAGCAACGTTTTGATGTTGAGGATACGTTAAACTATTGTGGAAACACCAAACAGGCTGTGGGAGCTCGACACTTGCTGCATTAATTTAAAAGAAGAGGATTGTGGGGTGTTGTGGTTTGGGATGGATTTCTTGAAGTTCAGCTAAGAACAACTGCTCAGGTGTTGTCCAGTTGAGTTTTGATCCAAAAACCTCAAAATATTGTGACTCTGGCTTTCTATTCAGCTGTTCCAGTGCTTGAGTATCCTTACAGTGGGAAATAATTTGTTCTGGTGTTATTTTCTGTGACTCTTTGGTCAGGTTGGGAGGATTGTTGAAGACTCTGCTGCTGTCCCAGAGATTCTGCACAGCCCCGAGCTGTTACAGCAAATCATAAACTGCATTGGTGGGGAGAAAATAGCAGTGGCCAAAGAGGTAAAGGTGCCTTTATTGTCCCATTCCTCTGCCAGCTGAGTGAATTATAATTAAAATTAAGTGTATAGCTGTCGTTAAGAAGTTAATAAAGGACATTGCAACCAAACCTGGTAATCTCAGATTTTCTTCTCTGCGTGGTTTTGTTCCTTTTTAACAACAAGCTCCTGTTTTTGCTTGCAGGCCATTAAATCCCTGTCAAGGCTGGCCCAGAGCCAGGAGGGGCTGGAGGCTCTGTTTGGGAGCAGCTTGTTGGGTGACCTGAGGAGTGTCATGGCCACGAGTGACGTTGTTCGCTACAGGGTCTACGAGGTGGGCAGCTGCTCTGGTGCTCCTGCAGCCTGGCTTTTATGGCTTCTAAATTATTGTTTCTCACTGCTCTACCCACTTTTCTTCATGTCTGTGTTCTATCAAAACTAGAAAGGAGTAGGAAGATTACAGCAGTGTGGGCTCTCATGATGTCATAACTTCTCTTTCCCATTTTTTGGGGTAAAAGTGTGAATTGCTGTTCATTTTCTAACTTGTAGTGCTTAAGGCATTGGAAGGGCTACACAGAATCATTAAAGACACCAGAAAGTGTTTGTTTCTCTGAAAATAAAAGTGAAATAGGTAACTGTAGCTTCTTAACTTTTGGATGTGAAGTGCTGCTAAGAGTTTTGGAGAGATGCCAGTGTCAGTCTAGAGATGTTTGGCAAAGGAGAAATAACACAATTTAAACATTCTAGACCTTGATGGGGATATCACAGGAAGAGCTGATTGTGAATAGAGATCAAATGCATGTGCTGTAAACTTGGCATTCCTTATGAAGTTGTTTCAGGCAGACATTTGGGTTAATGATAAAAATGTGATTAATTCCATATTTAGTATATGTAAGGTTAATTAGCACTGGAAGACGTATGTGGCTGTTGCAGTGAATTATTATAATGTTTTTATAAGCTGTCCTTTTTGCTTTTATTTAGTTAATTGTGGAGATTTCGTCAGTGTCAGCAGAGTCTCTGAATTACTGTGCAAACAGTGGCTTAATCCCTGAGTTAATTGGGGAGCTGACTGGAGAGGATGTGCTGGTCAGGTATGTTGGTGAGTTTGCCGAGGACATTTCCACTGTTTTTAAAACTCTAATAAATGTATTTGTGTGTGTTTCTTGTCAAACCCTGTTCAGGAAAACGCTGTACCTGCCTCTTCTTAAACTGGCTTGAGTGTCAAATACTTCACACCTTAATCTGAGTACCAAGCTGCAGTGATAATTATCATGATGTTTGGCTGCAGTAGAAACACTTTGAGTTCTTCTAAAGAGCTGAATGAGCTTGGAGAACCTTGAACAGCTGGGATCATTTGGGGTTTTTTTTGCTAGGATTTTGTCTTATGGATGTGGTTTCTTTCTCTTAATCCCTGAGTGCTTCGAGCCCCACCTGAAATAAGCTGGGATTCCCTGGTGTGTTGCAGAGCCACGTGCATAGAGATGGTGACCTCGCTGGCACACACCCCCCAGGGCCGGCAGTACCTGGCTCAGCAGGGAGTCATCGACAGAGTCTCCAACATCATCCTGGGGGCAGAGTCTGATCCCTTCTCCAGCTTCTATCTGCCAGGTGGCACCATGCACTCCTTCTTGCTTGGGGAATGGGTTAAATGGACAGCACTGCCAAGCCTCTCTGTTGAAAGCTCAGGGGAAATTTTGAGTATTAAATGGGATATGTAAAGCATTGGATGTTTAAAAAATGCTGAAGGACAGTCTGACACATGAAGGATGTTCCTTGGTAAGATCTGGGCAGGCTGTGCTGTAGCTTTAAAGTTTGTGTTATTGTAGCCTTTTTTTAGGAGTACAAACATCATGAATTAAGCAACAGTCAAAATATTTGGCTTGTTGCTTAGTTCTGTCTTTATTTTGAGTTTTGTACCAACACTATTCAGACTTAATAACACATGTTTAGGAACAAATCAATATCACATTAATGTACATTTAATTTTGCCATTGCTGAAGTTGCTGTTCCTCCACTCAATGCTTTTTTTGGTCTTGTTTTCTCAGGATTTGTTAAATTTTTTGGCAATCTGGCAGTTGTGGACAGTCCCCAGCAGATCTGTGAGCGCTACCCTGTCTTTATGGAAAAAGTCTTTGAAATGGCAGAAAGTCAGGATCCAACCATGATTGGAGTGGCTGTGGACACACTGGGAATCCTGGGATCAAATGTGGAAGGCAAACAGGTTTTACAGAAAACTAGTTAGTATCTTCTTTTTCTTTAGTAATACTTATTAATAGAAGAGTGAATTGGTTTGGGGTGATACAGAAAGGAATTAAAAATGTATTCACTTATCTAATGAATAAATTTATAGTGTAGCTGATGGGTAACTACATTCCTGTAGAGATCTGGCTGAATTAATTAAAAACACTTTGTTTTTGTTTTGAAAGGAAGTAGATTTCAAAATCTCTTAAGCAAAATAGGGCACCAGGCCAAGAATGCCCCCACCGAGTTACGGCTGCGGTGCTTGGATGCGATTTCATCCCTGCTGTACTTGCCTGTAAGTTGGGCTTTTTGTCTTTGTTTTTTCTTTAACATCTCCAAGAATGAAATCGTCACACACCTGAGTGACTGTGAGGAGACATTTTGCAGCCTCTAGGTTGGGCAGCAGTGGTGCTTTCAGTGTTCTCTGAGTCACTGATTTACTGTTTTGAAATTCCCTGATTGGTTTGCTTAAAGGTTTGGGTTTGTTTGTAAGGTGCCAGGTGTTCTGGGATGTTAATAAAAGATGAAGTCAAGACTTCATTGATGAGGGAATGAGAGTAAGCAGGTTCATATCCTTGTGCTCAGAGGGATAGGGACAAACTGCTCCAGTCCCTGTGGTCTTTGGATCCGGGGGTCTGGGTTAACAGTGTAGCTCTAAAGGGGTGATTAAACCATTTGAACACATCCCAAAAACCTGAAAGCTTTTCATAATCCTAATCAAACTCTCATTTTTGTGATTTACACAGCCAGAGCAGCAGACAGAAGACCTTTTAAGAATGACTGAATCCTGGTTCACATCCTTGTCCAGCCAGCCCCTGGAGCTGTTCAGGAGCATCAGTACTCAGCCATTCCCCGATCTCCACTGCGGGGCTTTGCGGGTGTTCACTGTGAGTGCTTTTGGTTTTAGAGATCAGGGAGTGACTTGTGCTGCCATTCAGTCTCAGATTTATTTATTTATTCGAAGTGAATACCACCAACTTCTAGTTGAAGCCCAGAAGTGGTCAGAAAAAGGCCTTTTTCCTCAGGCCCCACTTGGCTTCCCATTTAAGTGATGCAGCAGACACATCATGTCTGTAATGCTAATTTTCTGATAAATTGGAGAGGGGAAAGGAAGGCAAGAGCTGTGCTCTGAGGTGCTGCTTCTATACCAGAGGCACTGCTGTGATAATTCCCTCAAAACTTTGAAGATAAGCACTGAGCTCTACTTGTTCTTCAGTGTTAAACCCTGCTGCTTGATTTTAGTGGTGGTTTCTTATCTCAATTAATTTTTCCTGTTCCTTGTCCCTGTACCAAAACCCCTACTGTGTAACTGCTTTTCTGGGGTTTTAAAATGTTTCCCCCCCTCTCACATCTTTTGTCTTCCTGTTCAGGCCATTGCAAATCAACCATGGGCCCAGAAGCTGATGCTGAGCAGCCCAGGGTTTGTGGAGTACGTTGTGGACAGATCTGTGGAGCCTGACAAAGCTTCAAAGGATGCTAAATACGAACTGGTGAAGGCCCTGGTGAACTCCAAAACCATTGCAGAGATCTTTGGCAATCAGTACTACCTGAGGCTCAGGGCTTACCTGCACGAGGGCCCCTATTATGTTAAGGCAGTTTCTACTACAGCAGTGGAAGGAGCAGAGTAATGTCCTTGGTGTCTGGGGTCCCCCTCTTGCAGAGCACAGTCCTGGCACAGGTGTTGAGGTACAAGGTGTAAAAACTCTCCACACTGGAGGTTGTCTCTTTAAAGGAATGTGAAGATACTTTGACTCTATTTGAAATGAGTCAGGAGAGCAAATTAAAGGTTGTTTGATATTTCCCCCTAAAATGTCATGGCAGAAGTTCCCTGTGTGCTTCATGAGGCAGGTAACCCAGGTGAGCACTTAGCAGCTGCTGACTGTGTTTTATTTGGCAGAATTTATCAGTGTTTGTTTAAATTGTTCTTGTGTTTGGAGTTTATGTTGTGTTTTCCCAGTAGGTTACAGTTCAGTTAAAAAAAACCACCAAAACACCTCAAGGTTTGTAACCTCAGATGCTGCCATAATTTCTATTCTTTTTTAATTTGTTTTTTACCTGCCAAAGTTGGCACTTGCATGGAACACTCTGTTCTGTCAGAATCCTGTTGCTGAATAAGTGACACTGTCCACATGAGGGAGTGTGGATTAGATTCCTTTGTTTTCAACCTGCTGGATGTGAGTCTTGCTGGAATAAATAATCCTAAATATTGTTTACATTTTCTGCTGAGGATTAAAAAAAAAAAGTTTTTAGCCCTTTTGGAAACAAATCAATGCACTCTGTAGGGATCAAACCCACCTGGGAGCTTTGTGTTCCTTGTTGGCTGTGGGGTGGCAGCTCAGTTTAGTGGCTGGAGCACTACAAGGATACTTCAGAACCTAATCTTGAATTGTTTACACTTTTTTTAAACAGAGATACAATTTTTTAAAGTGTTATTTAAAGAAATGTGGTATTTTAGTTACCTGAGTTAGATTATTAAAAGGGGTAAGAACATGGAGCTCTTGTGTTGAAGGGAATGAATGAAGTGGGAGTATGGAAATGTGGCATCTTAGGAAGTTGGAATGTTCTTTTGAAGATGTCAGAGCTGTGGGAGAGAATCAGGAGTGGCTGGGCACTCCATGACATGGGATGTGTCTTTGCCCATAAACAGAGACCACAGGGTACTTTCTATCAAAGCCTTGTATTCTTTTTGTTGAGGGGGAGCAGAATAAAACATGAAATTACTACTTTGGGGCTTCTTTTACCAGGTGTAACTATGGGGAGTACTGGCCCCATGTCCCTGTGCTGCCAGGGGAAGCAGGAGGATCCTGTCCTGCAGTAACTCTGCTTTTGCCTGTGGTAGGTGGAGGTGCAGCTGGCATTGCCTGCCAAAAAGTGCTGCGAGCAAGGGCTCAGAGGAGCTGGGGGAGATCCCTTAATGTTTGCTAAGCTGTCTAAATGCAGGTGAGGTGCCTTGTTGCTCACGACCCAAGATGTCCCCAAGTTGTCATCCTGCATCCCAATGCTGCTGCTTTTATCCTGAGTGTGCCCAATAAAGATCTGCCAGTGAGAAATGCACTGCAGTGTCTTGTGACTGGAGAGAGCACAGGAGCTTCATGAATCCTGCATCCAGCAAACACATTAAAGCACTAAAAAGGAAATAAATGAGTGTACAAGTCCTTAGCTTGCACTAGTTCTGGGCAGTTCAGCTCTGTTATTTTAGGTGGCTTTGTGTGCTGGTGGCTCTGTATGAGCCATATGCTGAAATGTCAGTAAAGAAATCAATATATAAACCTGTTCTGCAATTCATGAGCATCTTCCATGTGTGTTTTCAGCTGGTGCTTTTGAAGGCTACTCTGTGTGCTGAGTATTTAGCATCTGCTTTGCATGGTACATTTGCCAAAGACAATATTTTAGAATGTGCAGAGATGCCAAACAAGGGGATTTTTTTATGTATACACATATGCTTTATTTTGTTGAGCTTTGAGCTCAGTGTTGATTGATTAATTGATCACTTTCCCCTTATTACTCAGTTGCAGTTCCCTGCCCATGCTGTACATTGCCATATGGATTACATGCTGCTGCTGTATCTGATATAAATGACAATTTTGAAGTCTGTTGTTTTTGTCATCCCCTCCTTAAAGTAACAGGTGGAGATAATTGAAGAAAACCACAAAATGCTGGAGAATTGAGGTAACATGCTGAACATTTGGTTTAAAAACTAAAAAAACCCACACCAAACCTTGTCATTTGATGGATGCTAACAAACAGCATTAATTGAGGAATTTCCATGATGGCTCAGTGTCTGTTCCTGCTGGATCTGCTCTGTTTCTCTGTGAACCAGCCTGCTCAGAAACAGCTCCTTTTGTGGATGGAAAGCTTCCCCTTTGTTACAGCATTCTTTGGAAGTAGGTGCTGCCTCACTCACATAAAAAAGGAGTTTTGAAGACTCAAAAGTCTGAAAAACCCTGGATACAGATGAGTCTGTTGGAATACTCTTTTTTACTTCCATGCATGCACTTGTAGGTACTTAGAGAGGCAGAGGACATCCAGTTCTGCTCTGTCACACTGTAACAGTGAAAATTAATTTGCTGCTGAAGGGAAAAGAGCAAACTTTGGGAGGGCATCCTTTGTACAGAATGTTAACAGGATAACACAGCTGATGAAAGAAAATCCAGCCTCTTCTTGCAGAAGTGAGACATTAATTGACAAAATGAAGGAGCTCATTTTTTATCCTATCCAAGTTGAACTGTTTGAACTTATCAATGTAGGTCAGAACCTTGCAGGACAGCAGGCTGTAGTAGGTTTCCAGTAAGGAACAATCCTCCCCATCGCTCGTTTCCTTCCAGCCTTTAAATAGCTCGTCCTCTCTCATGTTGGAAGAGGTGAAAATGAATTTATAGCAGCATGGGTTGTAGCTGATGTGCTTGTCCCCAGCAAAGCGGGAGCTGTGCCTGGCAGTGATGCCAGCTCTTTTAGCACAGATTCCTACAAAAGCAGCAGGGGGCAGAGCCAGTGGCACCTCCCTGGCAGCCACGTAAACCTTGCGAGCCACGTCCTGGGACATGAGGAAGGCGCTGCCGTGGCAGAAATCCGGGTAGAACTCCTCGGGGTATCGATGGATGGGGACAAAGCCGGGGCTCTGGGGGTCCCTGTCAGGCACTCCGTGATGAACCACCCTCCCAAGGTAGATGTCCTCCTGCTGGGTTAAGCTCTGCAGGTAGCCAGCCAGGCTGGGGACACCCACAAACACATCCTGGGCTGTGTGAAGGATGTACCTGGCACGGGGACAGAAAGTCACTGTCCACTCCACGCTCATCAGCATCTTCTGTGTCTGTGTCTGGGGGGAATCGATGAAACTGCCTTCAATAATGTCTCGGTGCTTTTGAGCCTCCTCACTGATCTCCAGCTGGGTGCTTGCTGAAGCTGCCTTTCCTACAGCAAACAGAGTCAGGACACTGTAACCCCCGGAGCCTGTCGCGTTGCCCCAGGTCTGCCTGATCACGTTGCGCCTTGTCCTGTTCTCTGGGCTGCTGCAGACAACAATGAGCAGAAATATCTCTTGGTTGGAGCAAGTCACTGCACTGCTGCTGGTGTAAGAGAGGTTGGCCTTCAGAGGATCCAGATCCAGCTTCCTGGCCCTGTCCCTGATCTCCAGAGCCTTTGCGTCGATGTAGGAGACAGGCAGGGACTGCAGGAAGTATTGCTCCAGTAAATCTGCCCCGAAAAGCAGCACGTGGAACAGCAGCACATTGAAGAGGATGAAGCACCACTGGTGTGTGCGGAGCCTGCAGAGTGTCAGCTGGGGAGCAGGAACATGGACACTGAATTCTCTTGCCTCTCAACCCAAAAGGCTTTCCCTCATTTTACAATATGTCCATGCAAAGCAATCACAACTTTTAGACCGTGGTCTTTGTATTATTCGTGTGAGGCTTTTTTTCTCCTAGAAATTTAAGAAATCTACTTGAGGCACAGTGAGATCCCAAACTGAGGATGTTACCATGTTGAAAGCTTCTCTCTGTGCATCAGTGTGTGGAAATACTGAAGAATGACTTGCTATGAATAATTTTGGACTATTTTTAACCTGCTAATGAAGGCCTGAGGTGCCCCTTAATATGTCCTTGAGGGATAACTTTTGGTACTTGGCCTGACACCGCCCTATGAAAGCTGTCAGGGTTAGAATCCAGAGGGAAAGGCTGGGTTGGATGGGGCTTGGAGCAACATGGGGAAGTGGAAGGGGTCCCTGCCCATGGCAGGGGGTGGAATGAGATGATCTTTATGGTCCCTTCCAACCCAATCCTGTGAAAGCTGTAAGGGGCTGCAGCACTTACCTGCATGGTGCTGGGAGCTGTCCCTGCAGCAGGGGCTCTCTGGGCAGTTTCTCCTGGCTGTGGCTGTATCTGGGTCTGCAGGATCCAGTTACTGCCCAGTACCTGCAGCCTGTGGCTTCCACCTCACCTGCCTGGGCAGAGGAAAGATGATCCCCAGGGCTGATCATGTTGCAGGCACATAAAACACAAAGCTAACAAACCCCTGGCCTTTCCCTTCTTTAATTTCTGGCACTCTCAGAAATAAGTGAAGCAAATGCTGGGGCTTGCTTGGTCAGAGGAATCCCTGGTACTGCTGAGTCTGTCCTTGACCTGCCAGTTTGCTGCTGGCCCTGGAGTTGTGTTTTTTCACAGCTGTGCCATTGTGGTGTTGGTCCCCCAGTCCAGGGCAGTTGCTGGGCACTCTGCATCTCCTGAGCTGGAGCTTTGGGGGGTGAATTTGTGGGTTTGCCTCGTGGGGTGGTGGAGGACACCCGAGGCTGTGGGTGCTGCTGGGCCAGGCTGGCTCCAGCACTGGGGCTGTGCCCTGGGCAGGCTCTGCCCTGGGCTGCTCTGCAGCCTCTGTGTGTTGCTGTTGGCTCAGCCACGGCTGTGCCGGAGCCACGGGGGCTGGGGAGCCACAGGGGCCTGGAAGTGCTGCAGGGGGAAGTGCCAAAGACACCACAAACAGGATGGAGCTGTCAGCAGGGGGAGAGTTGGCTTTGGCAGTGGGGCTGGGGAGCACTGAGGGGAGAGGGGCTTGTGGGCCCCCAGCAGAGGCCTGGGAGGGCAGGGAAGGGTTGGGTGATGGCAATGCTGCTGTTTGAGGGCTGGATTGAGGTGGTCAGCCTTGTGGGAACTCCAGCCTCCATGGAGAGCAGGGAGATCATGGTTTCTTTTTGATTTTGAGATTTCTCAGAGGTCAGGGTGCGTTTCTGTTCTGCATCCTTGGGTGAAAGGAGAACACAGCACTGCTCTGGTTTGTCTTGGCTGGACAATTGCAAGGCTCCCTGCAGCATCCTTAGGGCAGCCTGGATTAGCCCAATGTCCCAGGGACATGGAGAAGAGCTTTGATTTCTGCCTTGAGGGGTCCAGGGTTAATCCCCAGCTCTGGCTGAGCTGCTCAGCTCTCCCAGCTGTGTTGATAGAGGGAACAGAGGAATTACAGAAGAAACCAGGTTCCCAGAATCTTCTCACAGCTTAGAAGTGCATCTTACCCCACTGAAAAACCCCAAAACACTCACAGTGTGCAAGTCCCAGTGTGGATTTCTGCTTCAGGCTCTCCAAAAAGAGGGAAAACTTCCCCAGGGCTCGTGTGTCAGCTGGGCCACAGCTCCATCCAGCCCAGCCTCACACTCTGCAATCCTCACAGAAGTTGTGCTTTGAAGCTGGGTGAGCTGTCAGCACGGGAAGTGTCAGTTAAATGTGTGCCCTGAAATAAAAGGCTAATAAGGAAATATTTTTCATGTACAATAATACAGCCCTGCAACTCCAGATACCCATTCTGGAGAAAAAAAAAATCCTTCTTTGAAGATATTCTGTCTCCAGCTGAATCATTTAATTAGCAAATAAATACCAGCGTTTGAAACCTCTTACGTTAAAAATTGAGTATCTTTAGAATAAGAAAATAATAATAATAAGCCCCACATGTGTATCATCCCTGGTGCAATTAGGCCCAGCATGATGCTGGCAGCACTGCTGAAGCCATTCCTTTAGCACTGCTCTGTGGTGGCAGCAGCAACTTTGATACCAAATATATAAAATTAACACTCCCCAACCCCAGCCAGGGCACAGGCAGCTCTTGGATGTGGGTTTTTATTTATCCACAGAGCCTGGTGGAGCCCCACTGGGAGAAAGCTGAGGAACAGCAAGGCAAAGACTGCTGAAGGGGAAAATAACTGAGTCCCTCAGCTCCAGGAATTTTGCCTGGGGGTGATCCCTCCATCACCTTTAACCCCAGGTTTCAGGCACACACAACACCCAGCAGCTCATGTGTGACCTTATCTCACTTTTCAGAAAGGTGAAGTGAAGCTCCTTTGGGGAAATCTTCACTCCCAGGGAGATCCAAGGGTTTCCTGGAGAGGAGTGAGTTCAGGACCCTGGAATGGCTGCAGTCAGGTCAGTGGGGGTGGGAACACTGTTCCTACAGCTGCACTGAGACCCTGCACAGTCCTGGGGGTGTAAATTAGGCAGTCAACCAGGAGAGCAGATTTTCCTGAGCCACGGGGCTGGAATTTGCTTTCTCTGAGATGTTTTCACGTTTTCATTCCATTTTGTGTCCATGAAAACCTCATTACAGGAGCAGGGATGTAATGCTGAGCAACTTCAGCTATCCTAAAGCTGTGAGTGCTCAGACTGAAGGATGTTTGGGTTTGATTTTTTGGAGAGCACATATTTTGTGATATCCAAAGATCCAAGCAGAGCTGCCAGGAGGGTGGTGGGAGATGCTGTTGAGCAGGAGGAGCCCGGGGCAGGCAGTGGGTGCTGCAGGGGAGCAGCTGAACCTGCAGCTCCTTAAAACGTCTCCTAAAGTCTCCTGGCTTCCCTCCCAGTGCTGGGAACATTTGGAAGGGGGAGCAGAGCCTGGCTTCCCTCAGTTCTGCTCGACTTCGCTTTGTGAAAATGCGAAGGCTTTGGATGACGCACCGTTCTCAGGAGATGGAGCAGGAGAGGGTGGATGGATGGGATTGATGGGGAAAATCCAGTGCAAATCGGGTTTCCCAATAAGAATTTGTTCCAATGTGAAAGCTTGAGCTCAGCCTGCCCTAGATGTCCTTCTGGGAGGGGTGGACACCCCTCTCTGTGCCCACCATGGTGCCCCTGCTCTCAGGCTCTTCCCAAAGCCAGGTTTGGAAATTTTCACTTGCTGCCTCATGCTCCAGGGCCAGCTCAGACCCACTCTGTGGAGCCCACCTGGCACAACATCCCTTTCCACGAGGCATTGTGCTCTCATTTGTTCACTTGTCTGATTGTAAGGCTCAGAGATGTCCCTTGTCACCCCAGCAGGCCCCAGCCAGGATGCTCTGGGAACACCAAGCACTCCCAAATTTCCAAAGTGTTTTGGATGCTACACAAAGGATCCTCTTTATTCCAGCCTGCCTTTTGCAGTTTCACCAGCACACACACAGACCTGAGAGCACGAGGGGCTGCAAAGGGACCTGTCTGGTATTTAATAACAGCATCAGTTGCAATAAATAGAGATGGTTGTTTAGGTCTTAGTCACCTAATAGCAATGTTTGTGCTTGAAGACATGATTCAGCTCTTGCAGGCAGTTCTTCACCTCACATTCTCCATGGGGCTTGAGAGATGATGGAAGAAGAGGCTTTGTAAGAGTTCTACAGTGTGTGTTTCACTTGTTATTTGATATTTAATGTCCCTTTGGGAATTAAATAAAAGTAGAAAACTGAAAGCCAAGCCAGCAAACCTGAGCAGTGACAGAGCAGACAAATATCTCTGTGGCTCCCAATGTGCAGATGAAGGTGTCTTTGCTTCTGATTTAATGGCTCCGTTGATGAGACTAAATCCATGTCTTTATAGCCAAGTTTCCTGCATTCTTCTTTTTGTTTTGCATACATCAGTCTAGGAGTTACAGAGCTCTCTCCTTTTTTATGGTAAGTTTGATTATTCCTTCTTGAGATTTATGACAGCTTTGACAATTCCCTACCTCTGCATTCCTGGGTAACGACAGCCTCAACCCCCTGTGTGTTCTGCAAGTGCTGCATTCAGCCTCGGGAACCCTGAGTTTAACAGGAGCTGAGTGGAAAGAGCATCAACTTGTGTGAAATGCTGAGTTGTGAGGCCACAGGGCCGAGCAGGCTCCCCAAGTGATCTCCCTGCCAAGATGTCAACTTGACAGAAAAGTTGCTTATTTTGCAGTGGGCCAGAAGTTTCCTTGTTGTTATTAATTCTCAGACTGTTGCTTTTTTGATGCTTTTTTGGTGCTTTTTGCCTTGTCTTTCATTCCCTGCAGGCTGTATTTGTGCCTGGCAAATGGAGATTCACATGAAATTCATTTGACACGCACAACATCCGCAGCGTCGGAGTCTGGGCTCAGCTCTGCTGTGATTAAATTCACTCCACGCTCTGACAACATTTCCAGCTGGGAGCAGATCTGGTGTCGCTGTTCCAGACACCGTGGCTGCTCTGCCCTGCACTGGGCATTTCTCCTGGGAGAGATGGGAGAAATTTCAGCTGGAGCATTTCTCCTGGGCACCTCCTTGCCCCGGGGGGATGGGGTCCCTGCGTGATGCACCCAAAAAGGCAAAGCTTGCCCAAGGTCCTGGGGGGAAACAGGAGCTGGATGCAGCTCTTGGGGCTTGAGTGATGCCCCAGCCCATCCTCTCCAGGTGCTGGATGGATCCAGCTGTGCTCCCGCTGGTGCCCCAGGGCTGGGGAGGGGCTGCAGCCCCCAGGCATGGCCAGGGTCCCGCTGGTGGGGCTGTCCCCATCGCCCTCCTGGCAGGGGGCTATCAGGGAGCTGGAGCAGGACAGGGACCCCCCTGACACGAGTCCCTGGAGCCCTGTGGATCGCTGGACACGGATGATGTGCTCTGCAGATGACGACTTTCTCTCACTCTCGCCTCTGACTCATCCCACTGTTGCCTCCCACAGATTTATTTATTGTTCTCCCAGACGCAGAAACAGCAGAGTTGAGTGTCCCTGCCCTGTGCCAGGCCCCTCCTCGGGCAGCTGGGCTGGGATGTGCCAGAGCAGCCGGGCCTTACCCTGCACTCATCCCTGGTGGTTCTCAGACCGGGGGTTTGCCTTCCCCGGGAGCCCCCCCGTGCTGCCCCCGAGCCTGGGGGAGAGCAGAGAGCAGAGCTCTGTGTTCACCTCGGCATCCTGGGGTGTGCCCGTCCCGGTGTGCTGCTCATTCCCCCAGGCAGAGAGCAGCCCCTTGCAATGTGTGCTCTCCTGCTCGGGGTGTGGCAGGGATGTCGGGGTGCTGAGGGGGCTCCCCATCTGAGCTGTCGGGACTGAGGGAGTTGGGAGAACAGCCCTGTAGTAGGAGGTACATGAAATCCTTGTTAATTGTATTTTGTGACAATGTCTGCTGGGAAGCGAGGACTTGTAGCATCGATAGCATTTTGGGGAGTGCTGCAGTTGGAGGCAGGAAGGACCAGCTTAGCCCCATGCCCCAAAATTCTGAACAACACCTTTGCTGAGAGCACTGCCCTGCCTTTCCCCCTGGCTTTGGGGGTGCAGGGAGTTGCTCTGTGCTGGAGCCGGGAGCAGTCCCCAGGACAGAGCTGTTTCCTCAGGTAGAATGCCACCAGATTGCTCAGCTTGTCCCTGTGGTGGCCTGAGCAGCTGCTCATGGTGGGGCTGTGGTGGCACCAGTGTCAGGGCGGGTGGAACCAGTCCCACTCTGCCGTTCAAACTCCAGCATTTGGGTGGGGATGTCCTCTTCTTCTGGTTCTTTCTCTTTCATTTTTCATTTCTCTCAGCATCTGACTGTTTTAAATAATTCCTCCCCCACGCCTGTGTTATCACCCAGCATGTCAATACTCCGCTGTGCCACCCACCCCTCTCCTCGCGGAGCTGCACGTTAACACTTTGCACCAGATAATGTGAGGCAATTAGTGAATGGAGAATAACCTTCCCACTTAAAAGCAGGATGGGTTGGGAAGCCTCACACGGGTGGATTGCACGGGGAGTATTAATTGCTTTTCTCTCCAGTGACTCCTGGTGTAGGAGAGTCCATATGGAGAGAGAGGAGGAGGAAGAGGTGCTGCGGGAGAAACAAAGTCTCCAGTGCTGGAGAGAAGCGCAAAGCCCAGCGCATCCGAGTGGGGGCACTTCCCTCTGGATCCGGAGGCTGTGGCACAGCGGGGGCTGCGGCATCCACAGGGATGTGTGTGCCGATGGATCACACGAGACCGGGAGCGGCGGGTGCGGGGTGCGAGGGCGGGGTACCCCGGGGTCAGCGGGACTGGGAGCTCTGGGAGCAGCGGGATCCCAGCGCGGATGGTGTCACCTTCCCTGGGTGTGACTGAAGTGCCGCGTTGGGTGGCTGACCAAGGGGCTGTGCTGTGGGAGCAGTTCCTTTACTGGGGTATCTGCTCACCAGCACAGCTCCGGGGTCCCACAAAATGCCACCACAGCGAACTCCCCAGCGCCCCCACAACGGCCTGGGCTCGGAGAGACAAACGAAGAAGCAAAAAGGAGAGGAGTGTAGCCGAGCTGGGGCAGAAGGAGCCCCGGGCACTGCTGCCCCGCGGCCGCCCCTGCCGTGTGCCGGGGGCGCTCCGTGGGACCCTGCTCGGAGCCACTCCAATCTGCGAGGGGACGCAGTTTTGGGGCACTTCACATTTGGCCACTTCGTTACTGGTGGCACCTCCTGCCTCCTGGCACATGGGGCTGAACTTGGAGGGGAGGGGAGCCACCTTGGAGCCCATCCCGTTAACCCTTTCCTGGAGGCGGCGGGCTCGTTTCCAGGCTGCTCACGCTGTCCCTGGCTCGGGGCCATTCCCCAGCGGGGCCGTGTTTTTGCAGCAGGGCCCCCGGGAAGATCAACGCTCCCGGCCCGGCCGCGCAGCACGCCACAGGAATTGCCGGGGCTTGGCCGCGCTGTTTGCTTTCGGCACAGCCCCGAGGCGCAGCAGCGCTCAACACAAATATTTGTGTGGGTAGTGGAAAAAAAAATCCGACCAAATAAAAAAGAAAAGGAAATAAAAAAGAAAAGAGAAAAACAGAAAAGGAAAGGAAGAAAGGAAAGGAAAAAGGGAAAAAGAGGAGAAAAGAAAGGGGAAATGACAGGGAAAAGATAAGGAAAAAAGAGAGTAAAAAGGAAAATAAAGAAAGCAAGCCACCCAAAGGTCGTGCTGACAGAGACCGGAGGAGAAGGGACGCGGACTGCGGGGGGATCACCGGCTGCTGCCCCA
>VXBC01011259.1:393412-405529 GCA_013399945.1 Ploceus nigricollis
AGTTTCTGCGGCGCTCGCAGGCCTGGCCGGGGTCCCTGCGAGTGCCCCTGTGGGCACAGCACCTCGGGAACGGGGCAGTCGGGAGCTGCCTGGGCACGGGGAAGGGGCGCTTGGAGACCCTCGAGCAGTCACATCCTTCATGGGAACAGGGTCCGTGCTGATCCCTCTGAGCGAGGCCGTGCTCCGGGGTGTGAGGGTGAGGCACTGCTCGGCTGAGCCCTGGAGCCACCCCGAAGCCAAGGGGCTAAAATACAGCCAGGAAAAGGCTGCTTTCCTGTAGGAGCCCCTGCTCCATTTCTGGGCTGGTTTTATGCTGAAGTTGCAATGTCCAGTGTGAGGGAAGGGCCGCTGTGTGGAGGGGAAGAGCTGCTCGAGATCAGGAGGACTCAATGCCACCATCCTCTTGTGCCTGGCAGCAGCACCTGTTTCTCACAAGTGGTTCTTGCTGAAGTATCCCAGTTTTTCCTGGATAATGCTGTGTATTATCATTGTTCTGATTAAATTTACTAGTGTGGCTCTTCTGACTGTCACACTCATCCAATGCCAGCTGAAGTGTGCAGATGAGTCGTGTGTATCAATTCATGCTTGGCAGATAAGGATCTTAGCTGGGTTTGTGCCCTGGGCTGCCCAGCTGGGATTTTCTATGTCTTCATCTGCTCACCATGATTTAGGGAAACGATCTTTTATTCCTAAAAACATAAATGAAAAAAGAAGGAACAGTCTGTTCTTTAAGTCTCAGTACATTGCCACTGAGGTGGGTAATTAATAAAATACTTGAATATTGTTTTTAGGGTTCAGACCCTCATTATTACCTTCTCTCTGTCAGTGACACAATGTCCAAGGCTCTGTGGTGCCTCAGGACCCCCAGCTCTGGGAGACACCCTTTGGTTACTTTGGGCACAGCAGGGTGGCTGCAGAGCACAGTGGTGGGGGGGCCCCCCAAACTGCCTCATTCTGCAGCTGTGCTTGATGGGTCTGCAGAAATGACACCCTTGAGGGGGTTCTTGTGTTTGTGAAGATCAGGGATCAGGTTGGAGACAACAGCTCCTGGAGATTTCCAACCTCAGCATTCCGGGAAGATGAGGAGTTGCTTTTCCTTACTGACAGTGCAGCCCTGCCCAGGGTGATTTATCCTCACCTAATGCACTACAAAACCCTTGCCCAGAGATCCTCCTGCCTGTCTCTTTCAATCTGGATAGAGGAACTTTGTTTCCTCATTATGGCTCTGCAGCTGGATGTGTTTCCAACCCCCTCAGGCTCCGGAGAGGTTGAAATGCCATTGCTTTCCACGCTTGTCTTGCCTGCCCTTGTGCTCAGCCCTTTGCTGCCCTTCTGGAGATATTAAACAAGCTGCAGTTTCCCCAGCTCAGAGCAGACTGATGTCTAATGCACTTTTTCAGAGCTGATCAGCTGAAGAAGCAGCAGAGGATTGTTCCAGACAGACCAAAGAGAAAGGGCAGGAGCAGGCAATGAGCACCATTAACCATCCCAGGGGCCCCTGGCTGATCTGCTCTTTGCTTTCCTCCTCTGCAGCTTGGGCTGGGGGCACAAGTCCTGGCACAAATGATCACCCACATTTAACCACCTGCTGTCTCAGCCTCTGCCTGCTACAAGAGTTTCTCCCTCACCTCCCCTGGGTTTTCCTCTTCCCCAGGGGTTTGTGCACAGCCCGGGGCAGACCAGGGCTCAGCAGTCCAGCACCATTCCTTGTCTCCTCTCTGTGCTTGCAGGTGTGGAGCTGTAGGGTGATGGCAGACAAGCAGAGCTGTCACCAGAGATGTGTGAGGGATGTGAGAGCCAGGGTAGAGCAGCAAAGGCGTAGAACACGTTCACTGAACCTTCTGCTGAGTGCTCAAGGGACCTCAGCTGGGCTGACCCTGCTGAAATAAGTGGGAAACTCAATTATCCCTTCACATAGCAAATCTAGAGCTGGCTTAAAAGCTGCTAAAGAGAAATTCTGTCTGCTCGGTTTCCTGAGAGTGGAGATGTGTGTGGAAATGTCTGTGAGCTTCCTCCTGGCCCTCCTCGTAAGGGGACAATTGTCTCGAAAGTCCCTCCCAGGTGGAAAGCAAAGGGTTAATTGTAAAAGCACTTGAGAGTTTGTTTGGAGAGCAAATACACATTTCTGGCACCCAGAGGGTACAAAGAGCCTAAATTTCGCTTTCCTACCTCGTGGGAAATCTGGGTGAATGTTTGCTCAAGGATCCAGCCCGTCACTTCGGGGAACTCAGGGTTTCCTCCGGCCCTCGGCTCCGCTTCCCCCGCCTGCCCATGTAAGGGCACTGCGGGCACGGGTGATGGATGAGCAGCCAGATGGAAGGACTCACACAAAAATATCCTGCCCGAGTCAGGGGCCAGCGGGAGAGGCAGGGATGGGCGGGAGGAGCTCGGATTTCCCATCCCCTGCCTCCTGCTCCTATGGCTCGGCTGAGGAGGGGAGGCTGGAGGAAGGCGGCGCACACGGGGCACCTGGAGCAGCTGCTTGGGGCGGTCATGGCTCTGCCTTAGACGTACGTGGCTTTCCTCATGCTCTGAATGGCTCTTTGGGGGGATCTGTGTGGCTGCTGCTGTTTGTAGCCCGCGGGAGCAGGGGCTGGGTGCTGCGCCGCGGGTTTGGGAGCGGGATGTGGAGGGGAGGTGGCTCCCGACTGCCCCGGGGCAAGTGGCAGAGAGGCTGAGCCTGGGGCTGCACAGCAGCAGCCTGCCAGCCTGGGGATGTTCCTGTGCAGTGTCGGCTCCAGGGGGCCGCGTTTGGCAGGGATTGTGCTCAGTCCCACCTGGCTGGGACAGGGCTTTTGGCCCCAGAAATCACAGCAAGGCTTGGAGCAGTGGCAGCCAGGTTAAAAATGGCCACAGGCACCTTCTGCCTCTCTGGTTAAAGCCTCTGCCCGAGTCCAAGGGCAGGAGAAAAGGAAAAAAGCACGGATTAAATGGGATTCTTGATAAGTGTGAGCACTCATCCAGGTCCAGGATGGCTCTCCCATGGCTTCTCCTGCTAATCTTTGATGAATCCAAGGAACTGTCTCAGTTTAGCACAAGGATGGTCCCTGCAGCTGACAGCCTGTTATTATCTCTTAAGTTTTCAGTTTTCTGGAAATGAATGAGAAGATTCTTCTTTGGCAGAGCTTGCACTGCCCCAGACTCTGTAGCTAATTAGTAATCAGTTCCTCCAGGCGTGATTACGAGCTTGGACATTTGTCAGCTTCCAGAAAGTCAGCCTTGTGGACTGCAACAACTGTTGCTTTGGCTGCCCATGGGCATTCAGGCCTTGCTGTTCCAGGAGAAATTGCAATGGGGAGCCATAAAACTACAGGGCCAAACATCCTGTATTTTCAGGGTGTTTATGTAGCAGAGATAAGACAGAATTCTGCTCTTGTTTTCCTCAGATGGTCAGGAAGGGGAAGTGTGAGGCTCTGGACTGTGCAGGGGGGCACCCACCAGCACACCTGGCTCAGTGGGAAGAGGTTTTGGGACCCTTCCCCACGACTCTGTTGATAAAAGGACCCCAGAGTGCTGAATGTCCTGCTCAGGAGCTGCCCTTGGGCTCTGGCACGGCCATGTCACCCTTCACTGGAGAACAGCAAAGTAGGTCACTGCCTGGGCTCAGGGCTCTTTCTGCTCTGCAAAAATATTTACAGCATCTATTTGAATCCTCCCAGTCCTGCAGTGACCTCTCCCTGACCCCAGGCCTGGTTCCCGAGTGCTGCTCACAATTTGTTTTGGAGCCTGGGAGCGTTTCTCTTGCACCCCTGCCAGGCTGGGCTGGAGTGTGGAACATCTCATTCATCCTTCTCATGAATAAAGCCAGGCCAGGAGCCAGGAGAGCTCTGAGCACAGGTGCCTCTGCCTGGTGTCCCTTGGCAGTGCCAGGTGACAGAAACTGCAGGAGGGAAGGTTCAGATGGAGCTTAGGGAGGAATCCTTCCCTGTGAGGGTGGGGGGGCACAGGGTGCCCAGAGCAGCTGTGGCTGCCCCATCCCTGGAGGTGTCCCAGGCCAGGCTGGATGAGGCCTGGAGCAGCCTGGGGTGGTGGGAGGTGTCCCTGCCCCTGGGGATGAGATGGGATTTCGGGTCCCTTCCAACCCAAACCACTGTGGGACTGTGTGGCAGGGACAGAGGGCAGGAGGGAGCAGCCCTTCCCAGGGCTGGGGGCTGTGCCAGTGGCTGTACCAGCCTGGTGGATGCTTCCCTGGGCATTCACCTGCTCCACCTGAAGCCATTGGCACGTTCTGCTCCCACAAGGGGACGGGAGCTCTGTGATGCAGCTGCTCTGTGACAGAACACGCTGCTGCTCCTTTGAGCTGCTGCCTGTGATTCCCCTGTGCTCCTGCAGCTCCTGTGATGTTCTTGCTCCCTGGTTGTCCTCTCTGGTTTTATCTGCTTTTCATCACGTCTCTTGCCAGGCTGGAGACTCCTCCTGGTCTATTTGGCCTCTCCTTGCACAAAGCACTTTGTAACCCACAGTTACCTCTGTGCCCTCCTCTGGGCTGTTTCAGCTCTGGGGAGGGGAGCCAGAGGTGTGTGTGACTCCATGGTGGGCTTATTCTGGAATAAAAATCCTTCCCTAAAACTTGGTGTTTGGGCCCCCACTGGAGCTGCTGGCTTTGTGGCACATCTGCTGTGGCTCTGGCTCCTCTCTGAGTGCTGATCTGCAGAACTCTTTGTGCCAGTGCAGGGAGATGATTGCCCCCTCTCCCTTTGGATCAGCTGGAATTTATTGATGCTAATTTTTGTCTGACATTTTACCACGAGGTCAGCACGAGGACATTTTACCACAAGATCTTCCTGTTTACAGTCTGGTTTGGTTTGTGTACATTGGGTGATTTGCAGTCATCCCCATCCCTTCTGAAGCCATGCAGTCATGGAGAGCCTTGTGGGACCCCACTGGTGTTTGCTTCAGTGCTCCCTTTCTGTTTGTCTCCTGCCTTCCAACCCAGGAGACATCTCCCTGCATCCCATCACATCCTGGCCCGGCAGGTGTGGTGACAAACCTGCCTCTGGGGGTTTATTTCTGCAAGACTTTGTGTTTCTGAACAGTGGAAAGAGACTCTTCCTCCTCCCACATCCCTCTATTATTTTCTGCTTCCATAGCAGGGGCTGTTCTGCAGGAGTCTGGAGCATAAAGAAGTTTTTTTTCTCCATGCTCCAACCCTTGCTGCTCGTAGCAGCTTGGGGCTGGGCAAAAGGGAGGATTTTCCCAGCAGTTTATTAGCAAGAATTAGCACTTTCCCCACCTTGCAGTGTTTTTATTTTCACATGAGCCTGAATCTACTGGGCACTGACAAACGTGGCTGAGGGTGTGAGGGGGAGTGGGACCTTGCCAGGATTGTGTCCCTTGGGATATCCAGACACAGGCAGGAGTGGAGGGTTGGCATTGGCTCTCCAGGAGCAGCTCTGGAGGCTGTGGCAAGGGAATTGTTCTCTTTTCAGTTTAATAATCTGTTTAGGTTGGAGATTTGTCGTGGTTGGTTGGCGTGGGCCGTGAGCCTGGTGTTATCCCAGCACCCTGTTTCACAGGCTGGGTGCTTTTCCTGAGGAATCTGGTGTGCACAGCCTCCAGAATTCCCAGTGGGACTGGCAGGGCTTCCCCTGAGGGGTTGTTTCTCCAGCAGTGAGTCCTGGTTCCTTCATTTCTTGAGCACTGGGGTTGGTTCAGCTTTTAGAAGAATCTGTGTGTGCTCCCAGGCCAGCCTACAAACCCAGGCAGGAAAAGGGGTGCTGTCCTTGCTGGGAAAGGGCTGGACACTGGGAAACAGCTCCCACAGCAGAGTGGGGCCTGATGAAATCCACAAACAGCCCTGGAGATGGCTGAGGCAGGAGTTTCCTGGCAGGGCTGGGGACCTTGCTCTGCAGGCTGAGTGGTTTGGGTTTGCCCCTGCTCCCGGGGCTGCTCCTGGGTGAGGAATGGGAAGGGCACGGGGATGGGGAGCAGAGCTGTGCCCTCAGGCAGGCAGGCTTGGGATGTTGTGCTGCAGGTGATCAGCTGAGCTAATTTGCATATTCACACAATAGAGTGCCCTGGTTGGAGGCCACAGAATCACAGGAGGATTTGGGCTGAAGGAACATTAAATATCCTGCAGTTCCAGCCCCCTGAGTGGGCAGAACCTTCCCCAGCCCAGCTTGCCCAGGCTGGTTCCACCAGACCTTGCCCTACTCCAGGCTGGTTTTTCTCATTAGAGAGATGAGGAGGCCCCAGCCCAGACCTGAGGAGTGGGAGCTGGTCCCTCACCTGCCAGGAGCCCAGGATGTGCTTTGCCTCCCTCCTTTTTCCCGGTGTTATTTGGGCTTTGCAGTCACCAGGGACACCAGCAAGGCTTGTTTGCCTTTGTGCCTGCTGGGAGCCCCAGCACTGCCCTTCCACACGGGGTGCTCTGGACACAGGAGGGGCTGTGGTCACTCCTGCTGGATCTCCTCCCCCTGGGAGGGCAGCACTGGAAAATTTCACTGGGGCTGGGGGTGCTGGGCTGCCTCTGCCACTCACGTGCTCCATGTGCTGCTGTGGGATCAAAGAAGAGGGAAAAGGCTTCTGCATGGGGCTGTGCCTCCTGTGAGCGCCACCCTGCCACAAAAACCTTCGTGTGCACCGGAGGGGAGGGGGAGATGTGGGGCTCAATTGCTAATGCAAGGCTGTCTAATGAGAAAAGTGGCTCTGGACCTGGAAGGTACAATTTCTACTTTTATCTTCTAGAAAATAGCATTTGCCAGCGGGGGAAAGGCTTGTGGAGCTTTGCACTGACTCACTCTTCCTGTTCATTTTCCACGTGAAACACACAAAATGCTAATTTCTCCGTGAGGCCTGGGGTGCTAAATTGCCTGTGCTTGCTGGAAGGGAAGGATGGATGGATTTGTCACAGGGCTCAGCAGTTCTGGGGAGGTTCTGAGCAACAGCAGCTCCTGACGTGGCCAGTCCAGCTGTCTGTGGAGATGGGATTTGGGTGCAGGAATTTAATCTGGGGGACTGAGCACTTCACACGTTGTGAGTGTCTGTGTGGATGTGTGAGGGTGTGCTCTGCAGGTTTGTACCCAAAACCAGCACTTGAGCTGCTCAGGCTACGTGGCAATAATGGCTTGGGTTGGGATGGGGCTGTTCACATCCCTCAGAGCTCTTCAAACTCTTTGAATCAGAAAATACCAAACCCAAACCCATGGTAGCAGCACCAGTGTCTCAATGAGCATTGACCATGGGCCACTGTGAGACCTCTGGGGAGGGACAGGGGACGAGGGATGAGAGCCTGGGGCTCTTCCTCAGCAAGCCAGAGCAGAACCAGCAGTGCCTTGGCTGCTGCTCACAGGGAGAGGAGGCGTTGGCAGAGAAATCAGCTCTGAAAGGAGCACCCCGACCCTTCCCTGGGGATGTCCCTGCAGGGCTGGGACAGAAGGGCAGTACCTGGGCAGGGGGTGCTGTGCTGGTGTGGGGGGCCTGTCCTGCACGTGTGCTCACCACAGTGTGCAGAGCTGCTGCCTTCCCTCCCTGCCTGGGCCGTGCCCTCTCCTCGGCTGTGCTGTGCCAGCTCTGCCACCCTCCGTGCCAAAGGCGGTGCCAGCCCTGCTGCAGTGGCTGGGAGGGAGGGATGTGCTGCCTTCCAGCCTGGCTCCAGGGACCAAATCTGTGTCCCCAAGCACTCCAGCCATTAGGAGACCCCATAGGGATGTCACTCAGAGAGGAAAAAAACCCCAGACCAAAAAGAGAGGGGAGAACAACTGTAACCTGGTAACCAGAAGAGCTGTGGGAGGAGAAACAAACACGAGATGATTGTATATATTTAAATAACTATAGGAAAAGAAAGGGCAGCATTTCCTGCATGGCTCGGCTCCCTAGAGAGGCTCAGAGAGCCTGGTGGTGGCTGGGCTTGCTGAGGATGGACCAGGATGCAGGACCAGACCCTGCAGCCATGGCTGGGGCAGCAGGGACAGGGCATGGCTGTCCTGGAGCAGTGTGACCCCAGGGACCCTCTGCAGAGGTGTCCCAGCCCTTGAGTGCAATCCAGACACTCTCACCCTGTGGTGGTCTGGGCCAGCAAAGAGCAGCTGGGGGCTCCTGCCCAGCCAGAGCCTGTTTGCTGCCCAGAGCTCGGGCTCTGCCAGCAGATCGTGTCCTGTGTCCTGCTAACAGCAAGAGAGAGGGCAGACCCTGTGTGTGATTCTGCTCCCCTGTTTCAGCCAGGGATTGTCCTTTCCATGCCCTCAGAGGTGACAGGAGGCACGGCAGCGGCTGCCCAGGGTGCTGCAGGGAGGGCTGGCTCCCAGAAGGTGAAGTGGCTTTGCCTGAGGAGGGGATGTTGGTGCTGGACACGAGGTGCTCGCTTTCCTGGCGGCACATCCAGGCTCCCTGGCCATCCTCCTGGGGAAGGATGGAGTTAGAACAGATGGCTGCCAGCAGGGCCTGGTGCCTCTGGCTCCTTTTCCAGCTTGGAGTGGGAGAGGAGAGGTTTACACTGGAGGTTATGCAAGAACTTGCCCCAAATGTAGGTTCACCCGTTCTGTTCGCACAGCCCAGCCCTCAGGAGGAGAGGAAGAACATCTCCTCCAATAACTTTTGGTGCTGACAGAGCAGAGCTGTCCCTGGGAGCTCTGGGGCTCCTGAAGGTGCCTGGCAGGTCTGGGCAGCTCCATCCCACAGCACCAGTGTGGGGTCTGTGGTGACCTGGTGGTTTGGGGCTGGTTTGTGGTGGAAGCAGGAAAAGCCCTGTGGGTTTGTGGTGTGCAGGGAGCAGAGGAGGAACTCGGGTTGTGTCCTTCCTCTTCTTTCACAGACACAGTTACAAATAATAATGGAAATCCTAATGTCCATTACAAGAGACTCCCTGCCTGTGGATTTTCCTCTGAGGCAAAGCTGCCCCTTGGATCTGAGGAGCTCTGAGGAGCTCCAGGGAGCACGTGGCATGCAGAGCCACAGCCTCGGCTCTCTCTGGTTTTGTGCCAGCATTCCCAGCCCAGGGCACGGTGCTGTCAGCAGCGAGGTCCCCCTGGGTGTGCCAGCTGGAAGCAGCAAGGGCAGAGGGTGGCTGGCACAGCCCAGGCACAGGGAAGGATGGCAGGAGCCGAGGCAGGCGTGGCTCCGGGGCTCTGAGTTTGCTGAGCCGGGCAGTGCCGGGTCTGGCTGGGCTTTAGTGGGGACAGAGAGCAGCAGGGGGGTCTGGCCGGGGTCACACAGGGCTCAGCCCAGCTCCAGCAGTCCCAGGAGGCTGAGCAGGGCCGTGTCCCCCTCCCCATGGGGAGCTGGCCAAGCTGGGAGAGAGACGCTGCCGTGGCAGAGTGTGGAGGTTTCCATATGCTGATGGCAGCACGCTGCTTTAGTGGTACATGGTTCTGGAGGAAGGAAGGAAAGGGATGATAAAAATAAAGCTGCAGATCTGTATTTAGCTATAAACCACTCCAGGATTATTTTTTTTTTTTTGGTAGTATTTGAAGACTATGCAATAAATGAGCTTGTTCATGAATTTTTTATTTTATACCACTACAGCTTTGAAGAAGTAGCCAGGTTGCTGTGGCATTCCCATAGCTCAGGATCCCTGTGTCGGGGAGGAGAGGTTGTAAATCCTCTGTGCCAGTGTCAGGAGATTTGTGTGCCTTGCAGGAGCACTTTTGTCTCAGACATTGATGTGCAACATCTCAAAGTCACTGTGCAATTGATGAAGACATTGTGACAAACAAGGCAATGCAGAATTTCTTGTAGTGAAGCTTCATGCAGAATAAACAGAGTGCCAAAATTTAAAAATTCTGAATGATTTTGTATGCAAGAATAACAGAAAATACATTCAAAGTGTAGCTGCTCCTGCCAATGGGAGAAGAAGCTCAGATGCAAATAGCAGAAATTGTGTTTCCAGAGCTACTGATATAATTGGATTTTACTACAGTTTCCAAATGCTGACAAAGGACAGTGGTGAATATTTGCTTTGTTTCATGATCTGACACATGATGTGAGGCCAGGAGAGATGGATTAATTGAGTTGGAAAAGAATCATGTGGAAATAAAAACCAAGCAGCACCCAAACCCCAAAAGATGTGTGTTTGATACCCAGGAGAAGGTCTGGGAATGGCTGTGAGCATCCACAGCTCCCAGAGGCTGCAGGATAAGGATGGCCCTGCCTGTCCAGACCCACAGGAGCTGTGGAGTGTCAGCCAGGGGGGCAGCTGTGGGTAAAGATGCCCTTTCCACATGGCAGGCAGTGTGCCCATGGCTCTGCAGCTGCAGCACTCCTTTCCTCTGGGAAAGGAACCAAGGTGCTCCTTTAAACAAAATCACTGGAGAGCACTGGGTGTGCCAGCCTCCTTCAAACCCAGTTATTCACCCCCATTTGGAGCCAGGCTCCCCGCTTTAAACCATGGCTGTAATAAGAGGGTGGATAATTTTTAAAAATTGATTTTCTCACGCTGAAATTTGAGTTTCAGAATGCTGTCCTGATGGCCTAGAAACAGCATGCTTTTGGCCTAATTTATCACAGTTAAGCTCGAAGAGGAAAGACTTAATTGTGGCTTTCTTTTTTTTTTTTTTTGTGCTTAATGTTAGATCCTCCTCTGCAACACGAGCTAGAGGTGGTCAGCAAACTTCAGTGTTTATATCAGTGGATCCAGAGGGAGTGCTTGAGTTGACAGGAGCTTGGCTTGATTGATCTTAAAGACCAAGCTTTGGATCAATGAGTAGCACAGAATAACCTCCCCATGCCCAGGGCCCTGCACAGATGCATTAGTCAGTGCAGAGCCTTGGCTGCACTGTGCACAGGGCAGCTGAGAGGAGCTGAGGAGCTCTGGGGGGGACAGAGTGAAGTCAAATAACAGCAGTGAGATCTGAAGTGCTGAGGGTGGGCTGGGCTGTGCTCAGCAGAAATCCTGCACGCCCATTGCTCTTCTGGAAACTCGGGAGCAGCAGCTGGGCAGGACTTTGGGGCAGGTCAGCTGGGAGCTGATTTACAGGGCTGTGAGTTGGTAAAGATAGAAGATGATCTGAGGAGCCTCAGCTCCCATCCCTGCGGCAATCCCTGGATCTGTGCTCGCTGCCAGTTCCAGCTGCTGGAGGCTCTTTTGCCTGCCTGGAGCTTGTGCAGGGTGTATGGAGGCAAAGCTGTGGGAAAATGCTGGGAATGGGTTGGAGAGGCTTTGGATGAGACTCTTGGAAGTACATCAGACAGGAGTTGGAGCCTTTCAGCTCTTTGCTGCCTCACACTCCAGAGTTACATGCGAGGGACAATCAGCTCAGAGGCACCACGTCTCCTCTTCCAAGCCCTGTCCTCCCCTCTTCCCACGGAGTCTGTGAGATTGGTGCTCCTGTCATGGCATGGATGAACTTCACTGATGAAGCCCAGCCAGAAAGGATCAGGACCTGGGGTGCTGCCTTTGGGGTCTCTGCAATGAATGGCTTTGCTGCTTTGTGAGGTTTCAGTTTAACCCCAATCTGCTGTGCTCCGTAGCTCGAGCTGACGGGGGCAGCAGGGGCGTGCCCACGTTCTGGTGGTAAATGTGCTTTGAGAAAGGAGACCAAAGAAAGCCCTTAACCTTCTGAAATAACCTCCTGAGGGCTGGCTGGCTTTGATCTCCTCTCTGTGTGCAGTGGCCACACGCAGCTGTCTGTGAGCCATCACCTTGGGTCTCTCCCAGGCGCTGCCCACCCCCTCGGAGCCACAGGCGTGCCAAGGGATGGGTGATGTATCCTCCTGGCCACGACACTTGGCGGCCGGACAGGCGACTGAGTCATCAGCCTTCGCGGTTTCTCATTTAATCCTGGGGTTGTTCAGATGATTTAAGTGCCAGCAGCCCGGAGAGGAGGTTGTGCTTCTGCTTCCAGCACGGTTGTGGAGCCATCGCCTTGCCTGCCTCCCATCCCTACTTTTGGTCGCGGGGGGAGGCTGGGGGTGGATCTGGGTTTGGCCGTCAGCTCTCGATTATCTTGCGAGCAGTTTGATTTCCTCCCGGCAATTGGGCTTTTCTATTGGCTCCTCTTGCTCTCCGTCGGTCGCCTGCCGAGCAGCAAATGTCCTGTGCCCGGCGCCGNGGTCATTCTGGACATCGCCTCCCTGAAGATGACGGAGCTGGAGTCCGAGGTGCTGCCGCTGCCGCCCCGGTACCGCTTCCGCGATCTGCTGCTGGGGGACCAGTCCTTCCAGAGCGACGACAGGTTCGGG
>VXBC01011259.1:405629-415702 GCA_013399945.1 Ploceus nigricollis
TCGGAGCCTGCGGGCACCGGGATGCGCTGGAGTGGGACACCGCTGGGATATGCTGGAGTGGGGCACCGGGGTGTGCTGGAGTGGGGCACCGGGGTGTGCTGGAGTGGGGCACGGCTGGGATTTCGGGTGTGCAGCGGGTGGAGGCCGCGGGTGCTTCGGGGAGCATCAGGGTGCCCCGGGGCGCTGGATGTGCCGGGAGCTGTGGGTGTGCTGGGCCAGCAGAGCTCTGTGGGCAGCTTGCTGCGTCCTGGAGTCCCATCAGGGGCTGGCAAGCAGCAGAAGGGACGGATGTCTGGGAGAGGTGTGGGATAGTGAGGGGCTGGGGGAGCTCTCTGTGACACCGTGTGTGGAATTTGGGCTGACAAGCATTTATAGGGGAGGGACGGCTCCTCCAGGCTGTCCTCGGATGCTGCCTTGGCAGCAGGGTGACTCTGAAGAGCTGCTGGCTTTGTGGTGCCACTCTCTCTTCCTTGGGATGAACAGAGGAATGGCTTTCCTGTGCTGTTCCTGCCTGGCTGGGATTTACCCCCAGGCTGAGTGAGTAACAGAGGGAATGCCACGAGTGGCAAGAGAATTCCATGGGCAGAGCAGTTAAATCAAGAGGAACAAGCACCTTCCCTTCAACTCTGCTCATATCATAAAACCCAGGAGCTGCAGTGCTGATGGGGAGTCAGATTTTTATCTTTCCCCACCAATTAATTGTGTGATGCAAACAAAGAGAGATGTAATTCTTGTTGGAAAAAACCTTTCAATTACTGGTTAGTCCTTGCCTAGCTGCTGTGTGCTTGCTACACCTGCATCAAGGCTTTTGTGCATCTCTCTTAAATTTTTTTTTAATATGTACAAGTATCATAAAAAAAAAAGAAGAGTGAATTTGGCTTTGAGACTGTGAATGTGGGTTTTACAAATGTTCTCTATAAGTGTTCCTAACTTTTATCGCTGCATAAAATTGGTCTGGCTCGAAAAGGAATCTGTGATCCTGGAGGTTTTATAGCCCAGATTTCCTTAACAGACACTTAAATATTAATATAGTTTTATGACACCAAGTGAGAAGTTAACAGGAAATTCCTGCTGCAGAAAATGTCTGGGTTTCACAGTGGTTGTGATATGGCTCATTTGGTCAAGTTTGAAGATTTAATAGTTTTCAAATTTAAGTATTTGGAAGCATCTGAAATATGGAAGATGGCAATTGCAGATTCTGTTCTTTCTGAATTTCTCTGGTTACACCCCTTAACCTTCATTCTCCTCTAGATTTGAGTCTTTCTGATTCAGCATCTCTCTTTAATTTTAACGTGGCGATACTCTGGGTTGTTTTGTTAATTCATTAGCCCTGTTTCTCAAGAATTCATTAGCATTGTTTCTCAAGATATCTCAGTTTCCCTGGCTCTGTGCTGTTTCCTTGAGCTGTTTGATTTCCCCTTTCTCTGGAAAATACTGATAATTTCATTGTGTGGGGGCTTGCAGATCTCTGAGCCCACATTTGCTGTTCACTGGAGTCCACTTGACTTCCCTGGGAGCTGAGATGAGCCGTGGGCTTTGGGAAATGTTGCTGTTAGGCCTGAATTGCAGTCCAAGTCATTAATAATCGTGGGACCTTGTGGCTGAATCAAGCTCGCTGGAGTAATTATGACTAGTTCATTAGTCTGCTCCAAACCCACTGAATCAGGAGCTGATTTAGGCTGGTGAAGAAAAAAGTCAGAAGCAGAGAGACTTTTTGGCTGTGCTTGTGGATGATAAGCAGCTCAGAGCTGTGCTTTGGAGGGCTTTGTTGGAGCCCTGACAGGGATGTGCTGAGGAAAATCCCCCCACGGAAACTCTGCGGGGAACCACGAGTGGTGAGATGGAGCTCGCTGGACTCAGAGATGTAACACTGAGGGAAAACACCCACAAGGCTGAATATCTCATTTATTTGTCAAAGGAATGATTAAATTAGTGTCTCAGATATCTGCCTTTGAACGTTACCCTGAATGCGTGTGCTGCTGGAAGTGAGGAGGTTCCTGAGGTCAGCAAAGACTGAAAGGATGGGAGGCCAAAGGGGAGCCTGGGTTTTGCTGCTTCTGGAGAGTTAAAACTGCTCCTGCTAGAGATGAATTAGTGCATCCTCATCAGAGAGGATGCTGAAGAGACACCAACCCTGGCATGAGGTAGTGCTGGAGCTCGAGGAGATGAGAGCTTGTTGGAACAAGTAGATAATTAGGGAGCTGTGGTGCAGCAGGAGGAGAGAGTGGGTCCAGATAACCTCTGAAACAGAAGGAACTAATCAGTGAGTGTGAGCTGGAATGGGTAAATGAGGCTGCTCCTAATTTATTCTGTTTTTGGAATGTGAAAGATGAACGCGGTCCATCTGAGCAGGGCTTGCTCTTTGGCAGGTGGACTGATTGACAGGAGAATTAAATAACACTTTGAACATCCTGTGGTGGATGCAATAAAATTGGCCAGGAAGCAAATAGGAAACGGCTGGCTGGGAAGGGAATGTGGGAGGAAAATGGATTTGTGAGACGCAGAGAGAAAAGCCTAATGACAAGCAAATCTAGAGCTGTCAAGTCCAAGTGCTCCTTCCAGGATCATCTTACTATCTTTGGAGCTCACTACCATGAGATGGGGGAAGGCTTTGGGCTCAGCTGGGTTTAAATTCTGGGCTTGACATTTCTTCCAGGCAGGTCTCAGGCTGGAGAAGCAGGATTAGGTGTCATTCAGCTCTGAATTCCCAGAGGCTACAAACTGCTCTGGGGGCAGGGATCCCACTGAGAGGGCCTGGGAGGTGATTTCTGCTCTCTTTGGAACCTTGCAGTTGCCTCTGCTGTCTGGCGTTAGTCCTGCCTGGTTCAGAAGTTTCTTTCCCATTTGGAAGGTGCCATCAATGTCAGTGCTGGGAGAAAAATGGATTTGTTCTGCTTGCTCCTGGCAGTGCTGCCTTTCTTATCTCGCTGATGTTCTGTGGACATGAAAGCACCTGGAGCCTCTGGGTGCACCAGCAAAGGCAGAGTTTGAGATGCTGAGCCTGTAACAAAGAGAAGGTGAAGAGCTGGGGGCACAAACCCTGCTGGGGGCTGGCTGCCTTTTCACCTTCCTGGCACGGGGCTGCTCTGGGCATGGCAATCCCGTGTGCCAGGGGGCTGTGGGAGCAAGGCCAGGGTGCTGGGGAAGGAGCAGGAGCTGGGCACAGCATCCCTGGGGCTGGGCTGGGGCTGCTCCTGTTCTGAGGGGATGCTGCAAGTGCTCATTGAAGGCAGCTGAGAAAGCACATCTGCTGCATGGATAAATATTGTTTCGTACCCCAAGCTGTGGCATCCCTTTGATGTTTGCTGTCCTGACTATGGCAGTTTTTTGATCTCCTGCATTCTCTTTTCTTGGACAGTGCTGACAGCTGGGTTGGGGCATGTATAAAAAAAGCCCATAAATAAAATTAAACTGTATCTCAGAAAAGTGTCATTAGGAGCTTATTTGTTGCCTAATTTGAATAGTCTGAACACTTTCCAGAAAATCATCGTCAGAAACCACAGTCCTATTTACAGGAGCAAGAAGTAATGGATGTCACTTTGATTAAGTGCATTTTTCTGAGGCTAATTATCAGCAAAAAAAATCATTTTGATGGATGAGAATGTTTGGAAAAGCTTCTTGTGCAGAAGAATTCAGCAACTTCTCTATAAAATTTTAACATCTCCTATTTCAAATCAAAGCTATTTTGGATGTTGCATAACCAAGAAAAGAGGATTTTGACAACAGGGGCAAATTCTTTTAAGTTTCTGCTTTCAGTTTTTTTAGAGTCTTACAACTTCTTTGTCTGTGACCTGACATCTGGTCTTTGTCTCTTTAATTTGTCACTAAGTGGTGGCTCTAAATCTTAGGTCAGATTATGTTTGGCATGAGCAAAGTGAAGTGCTGCAGTACCAGCCTTGGAGGATCCTATCCCTGCAGCTTTCATGCTAACGTGCCCCCAGTGACTTCCTCATCAAAATGCATCATTACATTAATGGAGCTGGGTAGTTCTGTGGCTGAATCCTCATTCATTGCTCTTTGATTTAATGGGCAATTTTCCTCTTTTTATTTGGAAGATGCAGACACCAATTTGAAAATTCCAATTTGTATCCAGAAATTAGAGACATTTATTTCTCTGCTGGTGAGGTAATGGCCAATATTTTAAGTCAGTGCAAAGTCTGCTCGGGCTGTAGCATCTGTGCCAGTGAAGGTTTGTACCTGGAATTAGGAGATTGAGCTCTGGTGCCTGTGGGCACAGAATTCCCCTGGGAAAGGCTCTTCCAGCAGTCTGCCCCCTTGCTTGTAAAGAAGGGTGGATGTTATTGCTGATATTCCTTCCCTCAAGAATGGTGTTTAGACCTATTTCCACCACCCCTGGGTGCAGAATCTCTCAAGGAACAGCTCAGTGATGATGCCTGAGCAAGCCAAGTAACAAATTCCACTGGTGGAGGTGGTGGGATCCCAAACAGGAGCTTGGGAGTGCCTGTGTGTCCAGCAGAATTAAATTGCTTCTCCTCTGCTTTTCCCACCTGGCAAGGCAAAACCAAACCAGTTATTAATTACATTAGGCTGTTTCCCTGAGTCAAGGCTTTGTCAGGAAGGTTCTGTGTGACAGCACAAGCAGGAGTTTGCCCCTGCCAGCCCAGCCAGCCTTCAGCAGGAGATCTGCTCCCCCTGGAGCCATCCCTGCTCCTGCTGGGGCCATCCCTGCTCCTGCTGGGGCCATCCCTGTGTTCTCCCTCTGGAGCCATCCCTGCTCCTCCTGGAGCCATCCCTGCTCCCTCTGGGCCACCCCTGCTCCTCCTGGAGCCATCCCTGCTCCCTCTGGGCCACCCCTGCTCCTCCTGGAGCCATCCCTGCTCCTGCTGGGGCCATAACTGTGTTCTCCCTCTGGGGCCATCCCTGTGTGCTCCCTCTGGGGCCATCCCTGTGTGCTCCCTCTGGAGCCATCCCTGCTCCTCCTGGAGTCATCCCTGTGTTCTCCCCCTGGGGCCATCCCTGTGTTCTCCCTCTGGAGCCATCCCTGTATTCTCCCCCTGGGCCATCCCTGTGTTCTCCTGAGCCAGGGAGCACGGCCAGGCAGGCACGTGGCACGTGCAGGTGTGGCTCTTCCCAGAGCAGATGCCAACAGCTCTGCTGTGCCAGCCAATGCTGTGGACAGGCTGAATTCAGTCCCCTGATCCGCCTGAGCTGCTGGAGAAGCTGCTGGCCAGGAGCAGCAGGCTGGACACGCCGTGCTCCTCCAGAGAGGCTCGTTCCTGCTCCTGAATCAAATGGGAAGGAGCACCCCAGGCCTGCAGCCACCCCCGTGGCTCTCCTGGAGCAGGGTGTGGTGGGTTAGAGCAGCAGAGCTCAGGGCAGGGTGGGGAAATCTCCCAGGGCAGCGTGTCAGTGTTCCTAAATCTGCTGTCCCCTGCCAGGGAGAAGTCACCAGGAAAGCCACAGTGCACAGCCCTGCGTGGTGTGGGCACCTCCTCCCCAGCAACTCCTCACCCTTAACAGAGGCAAAACAACAGATGTTGCCACTGGGTTCCTCAGCCCAGCTCCAGGTGGGATGCACTGGGATGAAGAGCATTGGAAGCCTGAGGCAGCTTTACAAAATTGATCTGGGTTTTCTTGTGTTTGCAGATTTTTTAATGATAGCATTCTTAATTGAGGTTTGTTTTTCCAGTTGTTCTGAAAGGCTGCAGGGATGATTCCCAATGCTGTGTCTTAATTGCAGTGCTGCTTGGAGTTTCTTTAATTGATGTTTCCTCCCAGCTATTGGTGTGCTCTTGTGGCTTCATCTTAAGGCAGGGACCCCTGGACGTTAGCAGGAGTATCAGGAAAATTATGAAAGTAATAGAGCAAAGAAGAAACGCAGTTCTCTCGTAATTATAACTATTATTTTATTTTAAAAAATGGCCATTGCTTTTTTTCAGGGATATTGTTTTCACTGGCAGCAGTGGGCCCTTGCTTGCAATAAAAGCAAGTGCACGTAGCAGGCTGGTGGAATGAGCAGAGGTGTCCCTGGAGTGCTGCTGTGTGTGCCTGTGCCCTGAGGAAAAGGAATAACAACATTGATTTTCAGTTATTTAGTGCAATTTAACACTGTGGGCTCAGATTTCCGTCCCTCCCTGGGGTGGTTTTCTTTTCCCATTTATTTACTTTCCCTTTGGTTTCTTTTCTATTTGTTGGGGGAATGGGCTGGAAAGAGAAAGCAGCATTCCAAGGTGTTTTAGATACCTGAGGGAAGGGGAGAGCAGGGGCAGGGGTCTGCAGGGGCTTGGGGAGGTGGGGACGTTCCCAGGGCAGCCCCTGGGGGTGGTGCTGACCCTGCTCATGGCAAATTAAACAAATTAAACATGGGCAGAATGAATTGTTCACTCCCCTCAGCCCGTGTACAGGACACACGGAAAGTCCTCACTGAAAGATTTCCTGGCAAGCAGAGTGCAGAGGGGCAGGAGAAATGCTGGAGTCTTGGCTCCTGCTGTGGTTAACTGGGACAAAGCTCCTTTCTCGTGGTCTTGGCATGGCCCTGGAGCCTGGTGGGGCATCTCTGGTGGCTCCTGTTGTGGCCCTGGTGCACCTCTCTGCCAGGGGCTCCTTGGAGCTCCCGTGCCACTGCTGGGAAGGGCAGGGAGCAGCTCCCAGCTGGGAGCCAGGGGAGGAGCCTGGCTGGATGTCAGACCTTGGCAGTTGAGCTCCAGGGTCTCTTCAGCACAGGGAGGTACCACGAGGCAATGCTGGTGTTTGCCAGCACAGCAAGGCCCTGTGCCTGCAGGAATCCCCAGGGTTGAGCTGCTTTAGGTGAGGCTGGAAGGTCGGGCTGACACCAAAGCTGTCACCCCTGCTGTAGTGACAGCACGAGAAACAACTTGGCAGCTGTGGCTGTAATTGCAGAGAATGCATTAAATTTTACTGCTGTGTTTTCCCACCACCTTCTCTCATCACTTGCATCTTTGTTCCCAAGGGAAATAATTTATTGCTGCTCTGAAGGTGTTGCTCATTGCTTTTCCTCTGCACAGCCTGTTCAGTGCCTGGCTGTGCAGGCAGCTCGGGCATCCCCCGCTCACAGCCCTGGGGGACACAGAGGTTCCACTCCCTCTGTGCCCAGCCCTGTGCCCAGCCCTGTGCTGGTGCCAGCCCTGCTCAGGTGTGAGCTGCTCTCCCCCAGAGCCCTGTGTGCCCGTGGGAAAAGAGATCAGAGCCTGAATAAGGTGGATAGCAAGTGCTGCTGTTGGTGCTCCTGTGAGGCATCTCACTCCTCTCATTGCAGTCTCTGCAGCAGAGGGGCTTGGACAGGAATAAAAGGCTGGAATTTGAATCCAAACATCTCTGATTCTGAGAAGTCCCACCAACAGACAGGAGCCATCCTTTACTATTTCAGCACTGCTTACCAAGAGAGACGAGAACACGCTGCCAGTGAAGCCCTGCAGGGAGCACAGATTTCCCTGCCATGCTGCATTTGCCTCTGCTCCACTGGCCCTTGTCTGGATCCAGAGCACAGGTGGAGGTGCTCACGTGCAGATAAAAGACCTCATCTTGCTCCTGGCTGACAGCTCAGAGTGGGTCACACAGGCTCTGTGCCAGGCTCCTGCCAGCTGCTCTCAGGCTGCCCACCAAGGGTTGGCAGTGCAGCCTCCCAGTCCCCAAACCTGGAGATTTCCTCTGTTATCAGTCCATTAATTTGCTGCAGTGCTGCAATTAAAAAAAAAAAATATATCTTTCAGAGAGTTCAGAGCTGAGATTCCGTTGCTACATCACACTTTGTATCAATTAATGCATTGAATTTCATCGGCTCCATGACCTCATTTCCTCTCTTTGTGCAGCTTTTTGTTGCCCTTTTAGCCAATTGATGGCTGGCTGCTTTACTGCAGGAGATGATCAAAGTGCAGCCCGCTGGAGCAGGCAGGTCCCTGTGCTGCCAGTCTCTGGGGAGGTGGCAGACTCTGCTCTCTGCTCTGTCCCCACAACCTCATTGGTGATGTCTTAAGATCTCCCCTGTGCAGCCAGAGCTGGAAGGAGGATTTCAGGGCTGCAAATCCCCTGGCAGGTTCAGCATTTCCCCTTTCATTATTCTAGGTCATAGATAATTGATAATGAGGAAGTTTGTGGTGGTAGAGTTGAAGTGCAAGGCCTTGGTGAGAGAAATGCCATGGGTGTTGGCACACTGCCAGCAGATTAGAGCAATGTTTTCCAAAGTTCAATGTTTTCCAAACTTCTCAAACTCAGAAAACTTGTCCTTTAGGGCAGGAGGCCTGGGCTAGTGGGTGAAGCAAGCATTTTTAAGAGTTATTTTCTGTTCTAAAACTCCATCAGCCATGTGGTGCAGGGGCAGACGTGTCTGCAAGGGCCACTCGTGGCTTCTGGAGGAACTCCAGGAGCTTTGAGTTGGCTTTGCCTCCTTGGACTTGCACTGGGGCCACAATTGCCTGATCTTGCTTCTGTCTCACTCCAGACAGACCATCTGCTCCTCTCCCTTCAGGAGACAGCCTGGAGCTGCCTGCTGACCATCAAACAGGACATGGAAAGGATGTTTTGTGAGAGGAAGGTGGGGAGCAAAGTTTGTGGATGGGCACAACACCTCGGGGTGGGGACATCCCCACGGCCATCCCTCTGTGGTCAGTCCCAGCGTGCTGGGTGCCAGCCCTGAGTGTGGGGGTGAAAGTTCTGCAGCCAAATGCATTTCTGCATGTCAGGGTGATGCATTTTCTGCATGTCAGGGTGCCTAGCCCTGGTGTTCCCCCGTTTTTCCTGTGCTGTTTTCCCCCATGGAACAGGATCCCTCCAGCCATGGAGAGGGCTAAGAAATAGTGAGGGTTGGGTGTGGAGCTGTTGGTGCACAAATATCCTGGTTTTCCCCACGGAGCTGGGCTCTGGTGAGGTGCTGCCTGCCCCGTGTCACTGTGTCACTGTGCCACCTTGTGTGTGTGGCACGCTCTGCTGGGCTGGGGCTCCCTGGCGCTGGGGCTGCTGCCGGCTGCAGGGTGAGGAGCAGGGCTGGGACTCTTCCCTCGGGAGGTTTCTGCCACCCAGAGAGGGATTTGTGTCCCTGGCCGGGGGTCTGGGTGTCACAGAAGGGATGGAGCAGAGCGCAGGTGTCCCCTGTGCTGTCACTGGGGGTGTCCATCTCAGACACAAACTGTCCCTTGTGTGACACCTCTGGCCCGCTGGGGCTGCCAGGGTCTGTCCCTGTCTCTGCCCCGCTGTCATTGCTTTGCTGGGCAGCGTTTCATGTCGTTGCTGTCACCGGGTCCTTTGTCACGGGTGGTTTTTGCTGCTGCTCTGCCACCTCACTGCGGAGGGGCCCTCTGGAGGCCAGCGCACACATCACTGCTGTCCAGCTCCTCCACAAATCCAGGAAAATTGGCATTTTCTTATTCTCTCCTGGGCCCTCTGTTGTCACCTGTCTTTGAGCTTTTGGTTGTAGCTTTATGTACAGCTGGCTGCTGTGGTGTTTGTCTCTGAGGTGCTGGATGCGCTGTCTGGGGGGTCTAGGGGAGCCAGGAGTGGGTCTGTCCCCATGTCCTGTCTGGGCAGCCACCCCAGCCACTCTGCCGAGGCTGGAAACCGGGATCCCCCACCCAGCGAGGGTCCTGAGGGAGGTGCTGCCATCCTCCTCTCTGCACGTCCCAAACTCTTGGAGTTAAACACGGATTTGCAGGTTGAATCCTCCCTTCCTCGTGTGCTGCTTTCTCCTCTTCCCGTTCGAGAGAACCCCCAGGTTCCCCCAAACCCGGTCCTGCTCTGCAGAGGGCTGTGATGAGTTCCTCTCTCCAGGATGGGCTTTGTCCCTGTGCTGCCCCGCTGGGGATGGACACGGGTGCTCTGTGCTCTCAGGCGCCGCTTCAGCAGCAGGATTCTTAAAAAGCTTCGCTTTAAGGTGAGGCCAACCCCAAGCACGCCCTCTGGGAGTGCCCGTGCTGGGATCTGCAGGGGTTTGTGGCGTTTGGGTGTGGATTTCTTTGGGTGGCGATCCCCCTGCCCCGCACCCTGCTGTCCGTGGCTCCCAGGGGAAGTTCCCCTGCCCGTTCCCGTTCCCATTCCCGTTCCCGTTCCCATTCCCATTCCCGGACCGTCGGGCTGGTGTTTCCCCATCCCGTTCCCGTTCC
>VXBC01011259.1:415735-434495 GCA_013399945.1 Ploceus nigricollis
ACCGTCGGGCCGGCGTTTCCCCATCCCGGAGCGCTGGGCTCGGCAGGAGCGGCGGGGAGGCTGCGGCTGTGTTTGGATTAGACAGCTCTGCCGCGCTTCCTGCAGCCCACGCAGCCTCCGGAGCAGCCGAGTGCGGCTCTGCAAATTCAGCAGCTCCCTCCGGGCAGGGAGCTCTCCTCTCCTCGCTGGCCGTGGGCAGAGCCACGGAGCTGCTCTGCGCGGCTCGTCCCCATGTGCCGCGGGTGACTATTGCCAAAGCCATCGCTTTCCCTGAGCTGTGCTGCAGCGAGTTTCTGCCTTCAGAATGGACTCTGCAAAAGCCCCGCACGCTGCTCCCAGCCCTGTGTGAGCCTCGGCCATGGGGCAGCGCCCCTGTGGCTCCCGCACCCGCTGCTGGGCTCTCCGGGAGCAGCTGCAGCTTGGTGGCTCCGTGCAGGTACGTGCCACCTCCCTGGTGGCAGGAGCTGTCAGAGAAAAGGTCTCCTCCGTCTGAGAGAGATGAATATTTCTGGGGAGCAGGTGGTGAAGATGTTTAGCAAATGTCAGCTTGAGACCTTGCCATCCTGTGGGCAGGAGTGACATTGCTGAGGAATGTGTTATCCTGTCAGAAAGCAGCAAAAAAAAAATCCCCCAGGGGAATGTTTACGAGCGAGGCAGGGCTTTGCCAAAAGTGGGCGTTTTTCCACCACGGAGCCTCACGGAGCGAGAGCTCCTCGGAGCAGCGGGAATCCTGCTCCAGCTGTTTTCACTGTTTCCTGGCTGAGCCGCTCTGCCTCGGTGCTGAGCGCCTCAATCACTGCCCAGGGCAGTTTCATTTGAGAGTGGCCTTTCCACTGATGCACCGTGTTGGTTTGTAGGTGAGCAAAAAGCAGTTTAACCAGAAAAGGGCCCTGCAGATGGGTACAAATACAGCTTTTCAGAGTTAAACACTGCCTAAAAGTCCTTTCAGACAAACTCTGCTCGTGGTGGCTTTGCAGAGACAGAGGGAAACTCGTCTGCCCGGTGTCCAGCATCAATGTGTGCAGTGCGTAATTGCATCTGGGCTGAGAGCTCCACATGGGAGTATTGTTTGGAAATTTTCTCATTTAATAAAATGGGTGGTAATTGGCTCTTAGAAGAGAGTTTAATTGGAATAATTGGCATGGACACTCGTGTTAATTTGGTTTGGTGTTTCTAATGCACAGTCACGGTGTTTGCTCAGGAACAGAAGTGGGGATTAGATGGTGCCCATATTTCTCAGCAAGAAGTTGCAGCTGGGCTCTGGGAAGGCATTTATTGGAGGAAGCTGTTCAGTGACTGTTCTTGAAGTTGGATTTTGGAGATGGATTTGCTTCATTACAGTTTGATGCAATCACACCCACGCTGCTGAGAGTCGAGGCCTTCTCTGACACTTCAGTTCCCACTTCAGATGACTTGGGCTGGGTCTTTCTGCTCATCTGGAGCAGCTCCAGCTCCTTGGCACAGGGACATCCCCGTCCTGAGGTGCTCACACACACGTGTGCAGGAGTGTGCTCACTCATGAGCCAGCACACAAGGAAGGGGAAGTTCCTGTTCTCTGCCCAGATTTTCATCCCTGCTTCTCTCAAGTCTCTCAAGACCCATCAGTTCCAGGTCAGTAAATCAATACCATGAGGTTTTTCTGTGTGGAAAAAGATTTTACAGTCTCTTTCCAGAGTGGAGATATCTCAAGCTGTCATCTCAGAGCTGTTCAGGGACTGCCATGAGCTGGAGGCTCTGCTGCAGGAGCTGCTGCTCTGTGGGGTCACTGACAGTGTGAGATGGTGACACAAAAGCCATTACAGCTCCTCAGCCTCTTCCAGAGCTGTAGTTTAACAATTTTTTCTTTTAATCTTCTTCCAAAACGCTTTTAAAGCTCAGTGTTGTCACTTTGTTTGGATTCTTCCCACACAGTAACTGCACTTACAACTGCCCAGTGCAGATGGGGAGATTTATTGCCAGCAGCTATTGTGCAAAAACTGAAAGGAAAAACAATTTTCTAGGCAGCTCTTGTTAGGCCTCTAATGGGAAATATTTCCTTCGTGCTAAGAACTTGTAAATGGTTTTAGTGGTGGATGCTGTGCCTCAGGAGTGTTCAGCCTTCCAGGGTTCAGCAGCACAAATGTTGCTGCTTGCAGACATGTGCCCACCTCACTGCGCAGGCACGAGGGCTGCACTCCTTCCCCACGGGGAGAGTTAAAAAAAAAACCCACCAAAAACTCTGCCAAAGAGCAAAGCTTGGATCTCAGAGCCCAGGGAGTGAGTGAAGTGAGTGAGGAGTGGGATTTCAGCAGGAGGGAGAGGCAGGGAAGGGATGTTCCTCTCTGCAGCAGGGAATTATGAGACTGAGAGCAGGGGCTGGGTGAGTGCTGTGCCCTTTCCCAGTGTTTGGGTGTGCTGCTGGAATCCCTGTGCCCTCTCAGAGGAGGAGGATTCACAAGAGGCACAGCCAGAGCTGCTGCTCCAGCACGGGTTAGTGAGCACAGGAGAGCACCAAGATCCTCTTTGGGACCTCATGGCTGCTTTTACTGAGAAACTTTGGAGAGCTGGAACAATTACCCAGACTTTTAAGGCCTTTTCCCCCCTCTAAGCTTTTATGCTCTGTTTCCCACTGGCAGATTTTAGGGAGAGAAAGGAGTACAGCTGAACATGCTGGTGAAGATATTAATCATGATAGAATTCAATTTTAATTCCATTAGACACCTTTAGTGATCAGGGAGTTTCTCACTTGGTTTAATCGACTCTTTTCCAGATGATGAAGCTGCAGGCTCTGGCACTTGTAATAAATGTCTGTTTATTAAACCATCCTTTGTCCTAAAAGCCTTTGCCTGGCCAGGATGGATATAAATGGAGAGGATGATGTTTGCAGATCAGTCTTTAAGGAGACACTGTGTAAAAAATTGCAGCTTTCTCTTTTTCATTTTTGCGTCTTTGTGTGAGAGATGAGAACAGGCCAAGGCATTTTTTTGCTGTGCTTTTTACTGTAAATGTTCCAGGCAGCCAAGATCTGTGAAACAGCATTTGCTGTCACACCAGCTCCTGGAGCGGATATTCCCTTTCCAACAGATGATTTGGTCATGGCAGCTGAACCAAAAGCTGATGGGCAGATAAGGGCAATGGTGGATAATAATTTAAAATCCTTTTGTGGCTTTAGTTCCCCTTTGGCTCTGCCCTGGCTGGGCAGGCAGCTCTGACATGTGTGAGGCACCTCTGGGGGGAATTCCAGGAGTTTCCGTGCAAAACTTCCTGGAGCCTCTTCCCTCAGGGACAGTTTCACACATCATTGCCTTTTCCTTTTTATGCCTCGGGGCTGACCCCTGAGTTTGGCTGGATGTGAATTTTTGTCACATCCGGGACAGCTCCTGTGTGACTTGGGCATTGCAATCACCTGGCTGCAGGTGACTGAGCACTTCACCTGGCTGCAGGTGACTCTGCCACATCCCCTGGCTGCAGGTGACTCTGCCACATCCCCTGGCTGCAGGTGATGCCTCCTGGCTCACAGCAGAGCCCACAGCTACAGCAGGATGTTGATGGGTAAGCAAATTTTCCCTCATTGAAGTTAAAATAAGAAACGTTCTTGGAGATCAATGGTCTGGCACAACCCCCTGTTCTAGTCCTGCCCACACAGCCTGATGAGGCTGTCACAGACTCCATGGAGTTCATGGCTCATTTCTGCAGCACACTGTGAATTCCTCTTCATGGGGACTTGCCATTTTCTCTGTCTTATATAATGTATGACAAAAAGAATGCTGAGAGAAATGAAAAAATGTATGGGAAATGGTACCTGGCATCATCCAGCAGCCCTGGGGAGGGAAGAAAATGTTATTACCATGAGACATAATTGGTAGTGCTGATGGAGAGCCCCAAAGCCAAAATTTCTCCTTTGAATGTCAGTCATTTTTCTTGGATTTTTTTAGAAGTTTTATGGAAGTTTTTAGATGCTAAAATTCTCCACATTTTTCAGCAGAAACCCTTAGCACCGTTTAATAGGCAGACACTGCTCTGCACCACATTACAATTTCAATGCTTTAAAAGCAAAGCTGCTGCAAGAACATATTGGGGAAAAAAAAAAAAAAAAGAGGCTTGGAGTCCTTTAAAACTGCAGAGTGGGAATCACTCTGGCATTTTGAAAGTCCCTGTGAAATTGCATCCTGGGGAGCTCTGCCAGGCGGCTCAGGGGTGTTTGCAGCAGCGAGGGCGCTCGTCTCCACCGAGCATCACCGGCTCCTCCCGGCACTTTGCTGCTGGGCACGAAACCAAACTCCAGCAGGGTTCCTGAGAGGTGCGTGGGGAGCACGGGGCGCCTCTCCAGCTCTCGCTGCTGTCACATCCCCTGGGAGAAGCTGGGTGAATCCCGGGGGAGCAGGGTGTCCCCTGGGGCTGGGTGTGATGGAAAAGTGTCCCTGTGGCTGCTGCCTGTCCTGCCCTTGGTCACTGCGGGTGCCCGGAGCATTCCTGTCCTTCCTCCAGGTGCTGCCTCAGCCCCCTGCAGAAGGAGGACGCCAAGGGGCAAATCCTGGCCCCGGAGGCACCCGCGGGGCTCAGGCCTGGGAGAGGCTGCGGGGACATTCAGGAATTGCCACGGTAATTAAGGCGTTAAGGCCCTGGAGGGACATTAAGGAGTTGCCACGGTAATTTTGCCACACGAGGTGGATTTTCTGCTCCTCCTGTCCCGCAGCTCGGGCAGGGGCCTCTCCTGCCCCGCTCCGGTACCCAGAGGCATTTCCAAGGTGCTTTCAGACTCCCGGTGGGAAAGCGCTGCACAAACGCTTAAAGCCATAAACATTTATGGTGCAAAGATCATCCCTGGCTGCGAGGCAGCGACGGGCAGCTGCTGGCAGGGGAGGGCGGTGCTTTGGGCCTGGGGGAGCCCGGAGCCCCCCAGCTCCTCCTGGTCGGGTTTGGTGCTGCCCTGCCATTTCCCCAGCTCCTCCTGGGTTTGGGTGCTGCCCTGCTCAGCTCCTCCTGCCTGGGTTTGTGTGCTGTTCTGCCTTTTCCCCAGCTCCTCCTGGCCGGGTTGGGTGCTGCCCTGCTCAGCTCCTCCTGGATTTGGATGCTGCCCTGCAACCTTCTCAGCTCCTCCTGGCCGGGTTTGGGTGCTGCCCTGCTCAGCTCCTGGGTTTGGGTGCTGCCCTGCCGGCTCCTGTGCGCATCGCTGCCTGCCCGTCCCTCCCCGCCGTGCCCGCAGTGCTCCGCTCGCTGCAGCCGGGGCTGACTCATGCTCGGGGAGCGCTGCCCGGCCCCGGCTGCCAGCCCTGCCTGCCTGGGTGAGCACCCGGCGCCGCTCTCATTAAATCTTGGGAAGCAGAGAGTGACCCCGTTATGTACTCACCTGGAAAAGTGGCTTGGCCGTGCCTCATTACTGTGCTCTGCCTGGAGGCTTCTCGTGCTTCCCTTGCAGATATATATTTAGATTTTACCCTAGGGCCTTTAATTTCCTCGCTGGCTTGAGCAGCTGCGACAGGTACACACTTACCTTCCCTTTTTCCTCCGGCCATTTTAACCTGCCACCGGCTTTGTTAAGGAGCGGGAGGGGATTGGGAGTCACTGAAACGCTTCAGGGTCTCATTGCTCTACTTGTGAGCCTGTCAAATGCACCCGGGAGTGGGAACGGTGTCAGCAGCATCGTGGCTTTGTAGGGAGATTTGTTCAGCAGCTGCTCGGGCGTGCTCTATTTCTCCTTCTCCCCGCTAAGCAGTCCCGAGTTGCCACACTGGGTTTGCAGCTTTCGTGCTCGTCGCTGATGAGCCACACTTAGAGAGGTAAAAATGGCTTTGCAAAGGCTGCGATGACAGTTCTGGGATTCAGCAGTTACATAAGGGCTGCTCCACTCCCGGGGAAGGGGAGCTGCCCTCCCTGCTCCCCACCAGCCAAAAAGAGGGGCTCTGTTTGGGAATCCCCCCCAGCCATCTGCAGCCAGCAGGGCACGGCTGCGTCCACTCCCAGCAGTGGGAGCAGCCTCGTGGCTCTGGGTGGGAGGCAGATTTTGGGGCACTGCTGCTATTACTGGGCAGTTTCTGGAGTCCTGGGTCCTCTCTTCCAGACCCTAACATTTGGGAGTTGTTAACATTTGAAATGTTAATGCAGAGTGCACTGGCAAGAGGAGAGAAATCAAAGGCTCTTCTGGTATCAGCCCGTCCCCCTCTGGGCTCACAGCCTGCCTGCAAGCTCTGGATGTGCTCTCTTACTTTACATAATTTTTCCATCTCTCTCCATCAGCCCAGCTCTTCAAAGGCTTCCTTCTGTTTCCAGCTCTCTTGCAGCTGCTAAATACGCTCTCCTGTATGCTTTCCAAAGTGTTCCTCCCTCCCCAAAACTCCACTGCTCCAGTTTATTGGAGAAGTCTCCCAAACTCTGCCGAGGAGTGGCTGGGCGATGCAGGAGCTGCTGCCTGGAGCTGTTTGGTTGTGCTGCCTGGTTCAGCTGCCAGGGCTAAATGGGGAAAGTGAGGGAATAAAACACAGGCAGTGAATTTCTGCCTGTGTCATGCAAATCTGCCTGGTGTTTGCTGTGGCCCCGCTTGGCCAAAGGTTTCTGCGGATGTGTGATGGTGTCAGTGAATATCGGTGTTCCCCCACTCTCCTGGTGGGTTTCTTTGGTTTGCCAGGATGCCAAGGACCCCCAGAAGTGCAGTGGGGGTGGAGCAGCTCCCCAGGCCCACCATGGTGGAAGCTGATCCCCCAGAGATCCTTGGAGGTGAGTCCCCTCCAAAGGCTGCGGCTGAGACTCCGGAAAGGAGGGAGGGAATTTGAATTTGGTACCACTGTGATTTTGGCAGTAGCACTCAGCCCAACTGCTGTCCCAGCCAGATGCTGTGATGACAGAAATCCCTGCAGGTTGTGAACTTTTCCTGAAATGCTTTTAATGACAGTTTAATAATAACACTTAGTGCTCGGTACAGAGCTTCTCGCCCCTGGAAGCGCAAGGCTTTCGTGAGAAGGGTAAGGACCATTATCCCCCCTGTGAGCAGGGGGGAAGAGCTGCTGTTATTTGTCAGCCTAATTATAACAAGTGGAATTAATCAACTTTTCATATGAATGGCGTTGCTTTTTAAAGACAAATGCCAGAAAGGAGCCCTAGAGAGCTCGAGGTGGTGTAGATCCATCTGATGGCTTCTCAGGGAACTCGTCAGGGCCTGTGGTGCAGAGGCTTTAACCCTGCCAAGGCAGAGGGAGGAGGGAACAGAAAGGCAAGGCAGGGCAGGGCACAGTGGGGGTTTGCTGGTGCCCTGGTGTTTGCTGAGTGGGTGTTTCTGGAAGCTGCTGCTGCCCCGGCCCTGCTGTGTGTTATTCCCCCTGCCCTTCCCCTCTCCAGCTGCTCAAAGCCCCATTGCTTGGGAATATTCTCCCAGCTCCTGAGCGTCCTCTGATTCCCAGTGCTCTGTGTAGTGCATGGAGACATTCCATTGAAATAATTACTTTAGTCATTGATTAGTTTCTTAGTGGGAGGACTCAAAGAGGCCATAGCCTCTTCCTGTGAAGTCACTGAGTTTTGGGTGTTTTCCCCCTTTTCTCTGTCCTGCTCTACATCCCCCTGGTGCATCCTGGCCCTCTCCAGCCTGCAGGGAGCCCAGGCAAGTGGAGGCTTGTTTTGGCTGGGGCCTCTTGGTGTGACAGTAATGGGCAGTGAGTGACCAAGGCCTGTGAGTCCCTGCCATGCTTTCAGTTCTGCCCTGCTGCTCACAGCCCATTACCTTGGATTCGCCTCCAAGGGAGCCAAAATCCTGGGAAATCCTCCCATCACCTTTGGCACTCAGCTGCAGGGAGTGGGGGAGGCAGGACCCACCACCCTGGGGGACAGAGGGCACAGGAGCTTCCAGGCAGGACTCGTGTGCCAGTGCTTTGAATTGCAAAGTGTGGCTGGGGCGTCCCCTAGCCCTGCCCTGCTCCAGCAGCACCAGCCCCATGGATCTGTGTCTGTCCCACGGGGATCAGCCCCAGCTCACCTGGATGTGCTCTCTGGGAGTGGCAGGTAGGGCTTCTCCTCCACCCCAGCTTTCTGCAGCCCCTCAGGTGGGGTTTGATCCTCTGTGTGTTTCAAATTTCATCTTTGACATTTGCTGGCTTTCCCAGCAGTGCTGAGCTCCTGCTCCCATGCCAGGCAGGACCTTCCTCTCCAGGCTAATGGAAAGAAAATGGAGAGAAGTTTTTTTAATTGACTCGGGATCAATAGATAAAAGTATTTCCTAAAAGCACTTTTATTGATAAATACCTACATAAATCCCTTCCCAGGTACCTGCTGTGCACTGTAATATCTACAATCTGAGTTAATCAATGTATTGGTGGTATATGTTTGACTGTGAAAGGAACTGCAGCTCTTTGGGTTCAGCTCTCACTAACTGTAATTCCAGGAGCTGATGGATAGCCAAAAATCCTGGCAGAAGGACCTGTTTGTTAGGAAAAGAGCTCCTTGGGGCACTCTCGAGCACGGTGTGCTGGTGGGGGAGCAGGTTTGGGGATCCTGGCTGTCCCAGAGGGCTCTGAGGTGTCCATGCAGCACGTGTGTGTGTGGGAGCAGCTCTGGCACTGCACAGGCAGGGAAAGGCCAAGTCCTACACAGAGGAAGAGGATGAAGCACCAACACTTTTTATTTTCTTTCTTTTTTTTTTTCTTTTTGGCAAATTTACTATTTTCACTGAGACAAATGTCAGAGGAAAAAACATTCTGGTGAGGAAGCAGAAGCTCCTTTTTCTGTGATTTTAACTTCCCACTGGGCTAGAGAACAATTAGTGAATAGAGAAAAAAAATCAAATCCTTAGATTTCCTCAGAAACACGGACATTTCCAGGCAGTTCTGCTGCAGAGGGATATTTCAGCTGCTGTTTTCTGTGGCTTGGCTGCAGGATCCTCGGTGGGATGGGGGGTGGTTTTTGCAGGGCTCTGCCTGAGCCTTGGCAACCTCCAAACCTTGGCAGCTCTTGCAAAGCAATTTTGCAGAGTGCCTGGTGACAATGTAGGGCATTCCCTGGCAGCTCTGGGGCAGAGCTGCTGCATGTGCACTTGGTGAAAAACACTCCAGCAGGAGGCTGGGCCAGGCAGCTTTGTGCATTTTTCTGAGCATTAGTGGCCCTCTGAAGTTTATTGAGCTGATAATGTCATGCTCTGACATTTGTTGGGGTCCTGAAATACAGGAGGTGTTTGTGGCAGTCATAAATTCCTGGGATCTTGTTTTTCCTTGGAGTTATTCAATAAAGGGAGGTCAGGGCTGCTCTGCAAAGGCACAGAAACACAGAGGGGACGTGCAGGGAAAGGGGATTTTCCTAGAGCTGCTTGCCAAGTGTGTCCAGGGGTTCCTGGGGGGGTAATAATGAGCATTAATTCATTAATTTCATCTCGGGGTCCCTGGAGCTGACACTTCATTTGTGGGAACACAGCCCCTCCTCAAGCAGCAGCTCTGATAACCTCTCCTGTGAGGTTCTGACTGCCCGTGAGCACAAGCCCTTCTTCCAAAGTGTGTTTTCCCACCCAGGTTACTTCCTGTGGGCTTGGAATGATCTTTGCAGAGCTGATTCCTTTCAAGATTTTACAATACATTAACCTGGCTTTCCCTGAAGAGTCTTGCAAGCTAACAGAGCAGGTTTGTTTGCCAGAAAATGGGAAAAACTCAACCCCTTCCTGCATCACCAACTACTTCTAATGGACAGGGTGGTGCTTTATTATTAATAAGTTGGATTTGTGAGCAAAGGGAGTTTTGGCAGCCAGGACTGAGAGCGGCCTGGATAAAAGGGAGAATATTTAACAATGCAGTTGCTGTGGATTCAATTAAGAGCAATGAAGAATCTGCTTCTTTCTTAATCTTATTTTCTGAAATATTATTTCAACTGCAACTGCTGCTCAGTAATTCCCAGCCATCTCTCCAGCCCCGGGCACAGCAGTGGTCTCTGCATAATGTAGATGCTGAAATGAGAGATCATCACTTTGTAATGGGCTCTCAAACTAAAATTAAACATCCATTTCCTGGCTTGCAGTCAGATGGTTGGCATTCAGCTGGCCCAGGAAGTGTTCCTGGACCAGAGGAATTCTTATCTGGGCTTTGATGTCACCGAGGTTGTGTTTTGTTGGTTCCCCCCCTGGAGTCCCTCGGTGCTGTACAAACAAGGTGCTCCGTGTGGAGCTTGCTGCTGTGTCCCCTGGGCAGAGGCACAGGGGAGGTGTCCCTGCAGAGCTGGCTCAGGTGACAGCCACGGCTCTTTCTAGGAACTGTTTCCCTGCCAGGGGGAGTGCTCTGGGTGTGCTGGGCTGCCTCAGCTCGGAGTTTCTGCTTCAGCCCTGCTCCCACTGCTCCTCTGGCCACAGCGGCAGCCTGGGGCTGTGGGGGCTGGGAGGGGAGAGCTGCTGGGCTCTGGCTCTTCAGGTGAAGTGGGGAACATGCCGTATTGCTGAGAGAGGAGTGTTTTCTGGTGGAAGCCCAGCAGAGGAGCTGCTCTGGCAGCTCGGGGAGGGCTGAGTGCTCCGAGTCACCCTGGGGACCAGCCAGGCTCGCAGAGGTTCTGCTCAGCCTTGGGCCACCTCTCCTCTCCCCAGAAGGGGATATTCGCTCTGACCCACAGCCCTGGTTGCAGTTTCTCGTGGCCTGGGGTCAGATCACTCCCCTCTCTCTGGTTTTCCTCTCTTGGTTTGTGTTTAAGCTCTTGACAGGAAAGGCAGTTTCGTGGAGAGGCTTCTGTGGGCAGGATCTGAGCTCCTCACGGGGCTTTTTGTGCTTTTTGTCACCTTCTGCACAGCACAAGCGTGACAGGAGAGTTTATATGTTCTGTTAAAATTCTCCAGGTCTTTCCCTAATCCCTCTTCTGTTCCTGCTGCTGTGTGAGGGCATTAGTGCTGAGATGAATAACTTAAGCCTAAGCCCCTTTTCACATCTAATCTCAAGCCTAAAATTAATGTTCTTCTGCAATTAGAAATACAATAGAATATAAAATTCATCCAAAAAGAGACACCTGACTGCCCCATCCCAGCGGCTCTGTGCTCCAGGAGGATTTATCAGGGCACACTCCAACCCAGAGATTATATTTGACAGATTATATTTGGTGTTTGAGGACAGCACCCCGAAGTAAAGAGGTGTGGAACAATAAGCTGAAGAGTCTGAATCAAACCATGAAGCAGAAAGGAATGACTTGGGTGGAAAATTAATGTATTGAGCCAATGAATCATTTTGAGGCACAACAAGAAATTAAATGTACGCTGAAAGCTGGCACATTAAGAAAAGGGCTGCGGGTTTTTATCCGTCCTGCATTTCAAAATGCAGAAACAAACCATGTTGGATGGTGAAATCCCATTAAGAAATAATGCTGTGAGCAGGGAAAGCAGGGTTTGGTTAACAGGAAATGGGGGCTTTGGGGTCTGCCTTTGTGCCATGGGGCAGATGAAGTTGGGTGCTGATGTCTGGGGGAAGAGCAGAGGGCAGAGCTCAGCGTGCCTGGCAGCTCCTGGCAGCAGAGAGGAAGCAGAGGACTGGCCTTTTCTTCCTGGAATTTGGCACAGGACGGTGACCCTGGGTGTTCTGGCAGCCTGGCAGGGGGATGGAAGGTGTGGTTAGGGCATGGAGCTGTGCCAAAGGGAATTGTCAGCCTTTCATTCTGAAAGGAAAGCGCTTTGGATCCCAGAATTCCCACCCAGGGCAGCTCCTGCCCTGCCCTCCCAGCCAGCCTTCTCACAGCTGCAGGTGCCAGGCTCTGGCAGGACCCTTCCAGTCCATGCAGTGACTTTCTGTGCAACAACATTTAAAGAATCCTGTGCTGGAGCCTGATTATTCCCATTGGTTTGGGATGTGGTGACCATCAGTGAATTTATTCTTTATTTCCAGCCTGCAGAGGGGCAGCACCGCCCTGCAGTGGGGCTGGGCCGTGGGGCAGCACGGGTGTGATGTGTTGGCACCGCTTGGGGTGGGGCTGGCACCGCTTGGGGCGGGGTGGGCACGCTGGGGGTGACATGGCAGGAGCTGGGTGACGCTGACGCCGCGGTGCTGTGGTGACGCTGCTGTCCGTGGTGCTGAGCCCTGTGCCCCACGCAGGCTGTGGCACTTCAAGATGCTTTTTGTTCCTGGCTGCCGCCAAACACAAGCAGGAGCAGCTCTGGGCTGGTGGCATTCCCAAAATAGAGAAGGACCCACGACCCTTTCCCCCAGTCCTTTCCAATCCCACTCAGGGTTCTCTCCAGCTCAGCTCTCCCCTGGCCACGGTGAATTCCCTTTTCTGTTGGATATCTTGAGAAATCCATGCCAAGAGAGCTGAAGGAGAAGCAGCTTTTGCTGTCACCTGAAGAGGGAAAGGTGAGTCACTCTGGGACAGGTGGCACGCACCTGCCTGGCCAGGCGAGCAGGAACTGAGCCCTGCTGGCCACTCTGAGGGAGCAGCAGTGAGCTCCTCTCTGCTCAGCTCCCAGCAGGTGCATTTAGGAGGGGACAGAGCTCTGCAGCTTTGTGTCTGAGAGAGCCAAACCTGCTGAGCCTGTTCCCTGGCACGCAGTGAGCACGCTGCTCTGTACACAGAGGAATAAGATAAAATAGCTTCCTCCCCCTCATGTTGCTACCCAAAAACAGTGATGGGGGAAAAAATAATCCTTCAGCCCCTGCCCTGCCTGTGGTGATAAGAGCAGTGCAATCCTTCTTTTGGCAGAGTCAGGCAAGGCAATTTCATTATTTAGCAAACAAAGCCCTTTCAGAGATTTCTGCATCGTGGACGTTTTCTCGGTGGTTTTGCACCAAATTTGTTGCAGCAGCAAGGCCAGAGAGTTTGCCTTGACTCCCCTCACTACCAAAATAAATGCACAGGGCAGGATTGTTCCACTGAGCAGCCGTGGCTGGGGAGAGGGAAGAAGGAAGGAGATGGTACGTGCCGACAGCTCTAAACTGATTGCGGTGAGGATTGCTATGTATGAGAGAGTTCAGGGGGGAACCAGGAGGAAGTCACAGAGGCAGCCAAGGCTCGCAGGATGGCAAGAGCCAAGCTGAAGAATTCCCCTTCAGAGAGCAATTCCCATGTCAAAACTGTCCCACCAGCGGCGACAGAAGATGTCCACGGGGTGAGCCCCTTGTTACCGTCTCGGAGGATGGGATCCATGGGGAGTGATGTCGGACAAAGGTATTGCAGGGCTGCAGCGGTGCCTGGGGAGCCTGGGCGGGGGAGGCAGCACCTTTTATCTTTTAAATGAGAGGGAAAGGATTGCCTCCGCGGGCTGGAGGGGTGGTGGATCAAACCCTTTGGAGAGCTATGTTAAAGAGCCATGCCAGCTCTAAAGTTGTGTTATGAAATAGGGAGCTGGAGCAGAAGGAAATCAGTTCCTTTAAATTTTTTATAGGTGCTTATTGAATTTTTTTTTTTATATGCCTAAAGCATGTCCGAATGACAACCTGAGACCGTGGGGCTGCCACACACCACTGTTAACTTGCACTGCACCTTCCCTGTGCAGCATAAACCCCGAGCTTATTTACACTGCTAACGGCACGGTACGCACTGTGCATTAGCACCATGTTTGTGTGGCAGGAGAGATGCTCAGTCCCCCATCTGAGCAATAATTCATTTGTAACTGCAATTAAAAAAAAAAAAAAGCAGCCATAGGAAATGCTGCAGCCTTCCTGCAAGCAGAGAGCTGAGTGTGGAGCGAGGAAGGAGCTGTTTTTCAGGAGGAGGAGGAGAAGGCTCTGCGCTGCGCTGGGATTTCAGTGATTCAGGAGGAGCCAGGTCCCCTGGTTACGATGAGGATGCAAATGTCACTAATTCAGTTCTCGTTCTGCTCGTTCCATTTTCTGTTTCATTCTTTCCCACCATCCACCCAGCCCTTCAGCCCATCCGTGCTGCCTCACCTGTGACTGTGTACTGTATGTCTTCTAGGATGTAATTTGGTGCAAATGAGCACGGTAGGAAAGCTCCTGCTCAGGGGGAATTTTACTTGTTTGGAATGAATTAACGCCTCAGCTTCTGCCTCTTGGCATATCTGGGGGGAGGGTGGCACCGAGCCAGGAGCAGCAGCTGTGGTGCCCGCCGGGGAAGCCGAGGAGGGAGGTGTGTGCTGGGGAGCGCCGGCGGGGCTGCTGCCGGTGCCGAGCCGTGCCGGGCACATGCTTCAGTCTCCAGGTCTGGGAGGCAGAGTCCTGGCACACGGAGGAGCTGGGAGGGTGTCCCTGGCGTGGTGTGCCAGCGCTCCAGATGGCCCCGGTGCCGGGGCTCTGGTGAGCAAGCACCGGGAGCCGGCGGGGCGCTGCCTCTGGCTCTGCCAGGCAAGGGCTTACACGTGTGGAGGCTGAGAAGGGGCATCCCGGGGTGCAGTGGGGCTAAATCCCTGGAGCTGCTGTGGTCTCAGGATGTTTTGGCAGTCTGGGTCTGCTCCCAGTGCTGGTCAGGCTGTTTGTGCTCTGGTTTTGTGCCTTGTTTCATTGCTGTGAAAAGGCACCAAAGCTGGACGTGCCCTGGGGGTACCTCAATCTCTGAGGGCACATCCCAAGCACCACTGTGGGCAAAGCCTTTGGAGCAAGGCTGCTTCCTCTCTGTGCTCTTCCAAGCTCTGCTGGTGTCCCCTCAGGACGGGGTCAGTGGTCAAACCAGAAGTGTAGGGGCCAGAAAAATACAGCTGGGAGACTGCTACAAACTCATTCCTCTGATCAGCAGGGATTGAACATCCAAGAGGGGCTTCTCCTCTCTGGCACCCAGGGGCTTGGTGGATTCCTGCCCAAGTCCAGGGGACCAAACCTTCATCCCAGGGCTGATCCTCCTTGTGTTTTGTGGGAGCACAGCACAAAGTAGGGATGCTGGAAGGCACTGCTGGGTCTGGAGGGCAGCAATACCAAAAATCCCATCACTACGGGGTTTTGGTGGACCCCCGAGAGAAGGTGCCCCAGGGCTGTATAGAGCCCCAATTCCCTGGGTTTCACAGGAATTTTAAGTGATTTGCTGCAATCTTGCTGTAAGAGAATGCAGCTGTGAGCTGCAGAAGTTGGTGGAGCACTTTGACTCCCCTGTGCAGAGCCCTGCGAGCGCAGCCCGCGGTGCCGGGGTCTCCTCCTTCCCTGGGCACTGCTTCCCAGCAGTGAGCTGGCAATTAAGGCTGAGATTTCTGCACTTCTCTTCCCCTGCTGCGGCCAAGGCAGGAAGATTGGTTTGGAAGGGATGAGCAGTGAGTTTGAGACGCTCTGTGGCTCCCAAAGCCAGACTCCAGCAGCGTTACCGAGTCAGCTGTCCCTGGGAGCTGGGAGTGAATTTCCAGGTGGTGGTGGAAGGAGATGTGTGTTACAGGGTGTTCTCAGGATGCAAATGATTCCTCCTGATGATTGAAGCCAGGGAAATCTATTCTCATCTTCTTTATTTACCTCCTTTCTCTGTCTCTGAGTCACTGCAGCATCTCAGAGCTTTTAGGGGTTCCCAGTCAAAACAGGAGGAAAGGATTTGAATTCATCTGAGGAAAAACCACTCCACAGCTTGGGAGCAAAAAGGGGAATTCAGGACTGCCCCTGGGCATCCAGGACAGGGATATTTTCCTGTGTCTGGTGACCTGCAGGTGGGATGGGAAAAGCCCAGGCTGCCCATGTGGAAGTGTCCTCCAGCAAAGAGGTTTGGAGTTATTTCTGTGTGCCAGGGATGCTGTGAGCTGGGGATGGAGCTGGGAGCCTCCTGGCCATGCAGAGCAGCTGCCTGGGCACTGAGACTCCCCTGGCACCAGTGATAGTGGCTGGAACCAGCCAGGAGAGGCTGAGTCTCTCCTCTGCAAGCCAGGCTTTTCCTGAGGCAGGTTTGTCCCTCGTGCTGGGGGATGGAAAGGGGAAGGTGTGAGGGGAAGCAGAGCTGCACAGAGCACTCTGTGTCTGGGAAGGAGCTGCTGGCAGGGGGCAGGACATGCAAACATCTGTTTGGATCCCATTTCATGGAGCAGTCATCTCCCTGTAGCACCCGAGGTGTGGGTTTAAAAACACAAACAAAGGTTTTTACAGGATAACCGTGTCCTGTTTGTGCAGCTCTGCTGGGAGCAGGGGGAGCTCTGACCACTGCCTGTCCCAGGCACACTGGGACCCACAGGGATTGCAAACATTCCCTTTTTTTTGTTTGGTGTCTGCTTTGGATGCTCTGCCTCAGCCTTTGGCAGGGCTCTGTGTCCCCTCCCTGTCCCGTGGGCCCCCCCTCAGCTCCTTCAGCTGTGTTTGTTGAGTTGCTGGGAGCAGAACTGTGAGCTGCTGAGGTTTGGGAGGAGGATTAGCATTGCAGAAGAGCTGGGCATGGAGAGGAACCTGCAGGGCTCTGCTCCAAAGCTGGACTGGCTTGAGCTGGGCACAGAGGGGACCTGCAGGGCTCTGCTCCAAAGCTGGACTGGCTTAAAGCTGTCCCAGCTCGCTCAGAACCAGTCCTGCTGGGTTTTGAACATCTCCCTGGACATTTCTCAGCTTCTTTGGGTGCTGGGTTTCATTCTCAGGTGAATAATTGTTCCCTTGCTGCATCTTGTACCTGTTCCCTCTTGTGCTTTTGCTGTGTGTCCCAGAGGAGCCTGGCTGCTCCTTTCCCATTTGGGCAGCCCCAGGCAGCAGCTGGATCCTTCCCTCCCTTTCTTTCTCCTTCAGGCTGCACACTCCCACCCCCCAGCCTTGCCTCGTCTCTCAGTTTGAGATATTTTTGGCAGGAATAAATGGGACTCTGCTTCAGCCCTGTTAGAGCCAACAAGGTGGCTGGAGGCTCCTCAGTGGGAAAGAGCAGCACTCTGCTGGGTCAAGTTTAGTGCAAGGTTCTTGGGGGTGAAGCACTCCAGAGAGGGAGGAATTCACCCAAATGTGTCTGAAAATAGAATTTCTGACCAATGGATGTTTGTTCCCCCCTCAGGGGCAGCCTGGAATTAACAAACAGGACTTGCTAAATGTGGTTTTTTTGCCTGACACTTGCACACAAAGGAACCACAGAGAGGTCCAGTCTGGCCAGTGAAACCACTACAGGCACTGAGGGGTTGCAGGAGCTCTCCAGGTGAGGACACAGCTCCCTGCTGCACCATTGCTGTGCAGAATTCCCTCCTGCAGGGACAAGAAGCCAATTTATTTCTTTTTAACATTTCTTTAACAAAAGCTTTTTCCAGCAAAGACCTTTCAGAGCCCCCTCTCTGTCCTCAGCAAATGCCATGTGCTGGTTTTTGCTGCCTCAGCTCTGGGTGAGGTGGTTTTGTGCAGGAGAAATGCTGTGCCAGGGACATCCCCTGGGTGGGGTCTGCCCAGCCCTGCCCTGCTCCAGCCTGGGGATGAGGGTTTGTGCCAGAAATCTGAGCAGGCTGAGGCTGGAGGTGTCAGGATGGTCTGTGCCAGAGCTGGCCCTGGCACTGCTGTCTCTGAGCTGGGGCCATCAGTGTCACTTTGTGAGGGAGGGAGGCCCAGCGTGGCTTGGGGATCTTTATGGAGAAAAAGAGAATCTGGGGAATCTGACAAGTTTTGCTGGTGAAGCTCTTTGGCTTTGATGTGCTTTGCTCTGCTGGGCTGGGCAGTCTGGCTGGGGGGTGTTTTTTGGGGTGTCTCTGGGTGGGCTGCGGCTGTTTGCTGGCAGTCTGCTGATCTCTGCCCATGCTGGGGCATCTCCCAGCCTTGGGGCCCAAGCACCCAGCCCTGGACACAGGGTGTGTGCCTGCTGTGCCCAGGGAGGGCTGAGCATCCTCTCTCCTGCCAGCCTTGGCTGTGCTTCCCTCGGGCTCTCCTGGCAGGCTGGGCAGGTGGCCCTGCTGACGCTTCTGGACATTTCTCTGGGGGTGCTGAGGGTGTTTCCAGGGCAGGAATGGGGCAGGGAGCTGAGCTGCCGGGCTCGGCTATGGGGCAATGTGCAGAGCAGGGATCCTGATGGCCAGGACAGGATCCCAAACCCTGCTGACAGCGCCATCCCTCGCTGAGCAGGGCACGGCAGCGATTCCTCCCCGGGCTGCAGAGCCCGGCTGCTTCCTCTCCTTGCCCCGGGGCTGCTGGAACTGCCCCAAAGAGCTGGAACTGCCCCGAAGTGCTGGAACTGCCCCGAAGTGCTGGAACTGCCCCAAAGAGCTGGAACTGCCCCGAAGTGCTGGAACTGCCCCGAAGTGCTGGAACTGCCCCAAAGAGCNCTCCCACGGCTCTGGGGAGCCGCCAGCACCGCTGAGGATCTCGGTGCCCTACATAGCCCTGACAGGCAGACACAATCCTCACCTAAGGATGCCACACTCAGCACTCGCACTTGGGCTTCTGCTTGGTTTATTTTGGGATCCTCATCCCCATCAGGTCCCATCAGGGCACAGGGATTAGCGTGTTCCCCCCTCAGGGGAGGCTTTCCTGCTTGCTGTGAGAGTGGCACCCCTCTGAGTGGGCCGTGAGGGTCCGTGGCACACCAGGGTCTCACATCCCACCTCCAGACTTGCCCACAGTCCTTCCCCCACAAGGATCAGTCACTTGGCAGGACTGCGGGGACTCGTTTAGCTCATTAGCAAAGGCAGGGAGCTGTGTGTCAGAGCAGCTGAGCATCTGCAGGGCCTTTTTGCCCAGGCTTGGCAGTGCCTGCCCTCTCCATCTACCTTGTAGCCAGGTGGGATCGGTCTCTTCTTCCAAGAAACAATCACTAGGAGAAGAGGAAATGGCCTCAAGTTGTGCCAGGGGAGATTTAGGTTGGATTTGGGGCAAAATTTCTTTACCAAAAGGGTTGTCCAGCCCTGGCATAGGTGGAGTCCCCATGCCTGGAGGGATCTGAATGAGTGTGGCTGTGGGGACATGGCTTGGCAGTGCTGGGGGCAAGGATGGATTTGCTGACCTTAGAGGTCCTTTCCCACCTCAGTGAGTCTGTGGGTGACTCTGGG
>VXBC01011259.1:434873-446149 GCA_013399945.1 Ploceus nigricollis
CCTCCTCTGCAGGGACAGCGCTGCCACCACCGTGTCCCAGCCAGGGCTCAGCCCTGGGCTCGCTCCAGCTTTGGGGTGTGCTGGTGGCTGCTCCTGTGGCCGTGGTTCCATCTCTCAAAGCCCAGGCTCNTTGCCCACAGTCCTTCCCCCACAAGGATCAGTCACTTGGCAGGACTGCGGGGACTCGTTTAGCTCATTAGCAAAGGCAGGGAGCTGTGTGTCAGAGCAGCTGAGCATCTGCAGGGCCTTTTTGCCCAGGCTTGGCAGTGCCTGCCCTCTCCATCTACCTTGTAGCCAGGTGGGATCGGTCTCTTCTTCCAAGAAACAATCACTAGGAGAAGAGGAAATGGCCTCAAGTTGTGCCAGGGGAGATTTAGGTTGGATTTGGGGCAAAATTTCTTTACCAAAAGGGTTGTCCAGCCCTGGCATAGGTGGAGCCCCCATGCCTGGAGGGATCTGGATGAGTGTGGCTGTGGGGACATGGCTTGGCAGTGCTGGGGGCAAGGTTTGATGATGGATTTGATGACCTTAGAGGTCCTTTCCCACCTCAGTGAGTCTGTGGGTGACTCTGGGGGAGGCACAGCTTTCTGGAAGGTAGCCACAGGCCGGGCTGGACCCTGGGCTGGGAACAGCCTGTCCGGCTGCAGCGAGCGCTGCTGCGGCTCTGGCACCGCGCCTGCTGCTTCCCAAACTTTGTGTTTGAGCTGTGCTGTGGCTTTGGCAGAGGGATGCCAAGGAAAAGTACTCCTGTGATTGAAGCAGCACCTCGGGGAGGCAGCTGAGCCCACTCTCAGTGAGCTGCTCTGCCCGTGGGGCTGCCCCGGTGCCAGCGGTGGCACCGCCCATCCCTGTGCCACCTCCACAGCTGTCTGCAGCTGCTGGTGGCTTTTCCAGGTGTCCAGGGCTGCTGGAGGCTCAAGCCCCTTCCCTGGGGTCACCCCTGCTCCATCCCACAGCAGGAAGGGGAGCTGCCCTCCCCTCCCCTCTGGCAGGGGTTCGTGAGCAGACGTGTGCCTCTTCCTCTCGCTTTCCCCTTCCTCTTGCTCGTTCCTTCTCCCCCTCTTTACTTTCTTTTTTCATCTCCTCCCATCTGTCCTTCTCACATCAGGCTATTTTGGGCTGAGTTTCTCACTGTCAGTGTGGTAGGAACCGTGGTGCAGCTCCTGTCTCTAGAGGATGAGCAGTGCTTTGGGAAGCCTCCCCAGGCACTTACCTTGCTTGGCTCATCTTCACCCCCCTGCCTTGACCCTGGCTCGAAGGCATTTCCAGATCAGGGTGAAAAGGCATTAAATCCTTCCCAGAGCCAGAGGAGAAAGTCATCAGATTTAATACCTTTCCACCTCAGTCTTGAGATGCCTCTGAGCCTTGCAAGTGGTTATTAAAGCAGCCTGAAGCCAAGAGTGCTGCTGGCAGGTCATTACTTGTGTCTGTAACTTCCAGAGGCTTCAAGTCAAGGCATGAATGTTTTTGTTTGTTTGTTTGGAAAGGATGGCTGTAAATTGAATAGGAAATGCACCACCAGAAGTGAATTTTTAATGCTCTTCATTTACCAAAAATTCAGGAGCCAGTGGTGAAGGCAGAGTTTGCTGGGAGGGAACAGATCCCTGTGTGAGCTGGGCTGAGCTCTGCTGTGCTGTGCTGCTCTCTCCCTCTGAGCATCCTGGAGCACTTGGAGCACAGGGACAGCATTTACCCTCAAATTGTCTGCGTGAGGCACACGAGGTAAATGCCACCCAGGGTACCCTCTGTGCCCTGGCAGAGCTGGGGGAGAGCTGGGACGTGGGGCTGGCTGCCTTCCCCCCTGGAGAGAAGGGAGCTGGTTCTGCTGGCCCCGTTCTTGGGGTGCTGTGCATACCCTGCCCAGCTCAGGGGGGTCCTGCCTTTGCTGGAGGAGAGCTGAGGAGGCAGGATGAGGTGGAAGGTGCTGCTCAGCCGAGGAGCTGCCTCCAGCACGGGTGGGCAGGTGATTGCTCTCTCTTTTACATAAGCAAGCTTTATTATGGCTTTGTTCTAATAATAAATGTGCCTTTGTCTCCTCACCTTCTAATAAAACCTTCCCCTTTTGTCAGGGGCTGTAGCTTGAAAGGTGGGGGCAGACCTGTCTCTGAAGCAGCCAAGAAGTTCCTTCCCCCTCTGCTCCTCTCCTTCCTCCCCCCCTCCCCTGCTCTGCTCTTCTCTCTGGGGTTGCTGCTGGTGCCAGCCAGCAGCCTGGCATGGCATTGGCAGCACCGAGGCACCTCAGCTCCCCCTGTGTGGGGACAGCCCTGCTCTCCCAGCCCCTGGATCCTGCAGGGCAGCCAAGGTCCTCTGGCTGTCGTTGTTTTCCATGGGAATGAGACGAGGTGAGGTTTGTCTGCTCTCATGGAGCCAGACCTGGATGAAATAAAAAGGTCAATTTGGAGCAGATTATCTAAAACACATTAAAAGCCAGCGTAACCTCTCTGACTCCATTAAGTGGCTTAAGTTCTGTGTATTGTAAATCACTGTTAAACTGGTTTTGGGATCTGGAAAATGACTGTTTTCCAGATGAGATTTGGAATGATTTTTAGTTTTCTTAGAGAAATCTCCATATTTTCTCAGCAATTGGACTGCTGTGAGAATTTGGGTGCCTGGTGGGAAGAAGGAGAAGTTTCAGTGGGATACCTCAAATCACTTCTTCCCCCTGTTACCAGCACAACAAAGTTCACTCATTTGGGAGCCAAAAGCACCTTTTTGTAGCCAAAAAGAGATTGTTTTATTGCATGTGCTTTAACCACGGCACAGAGTGGCCAAAGCCACCCTTGGGGAGGTTTATGTCTGTCCATGACTTTGGAATCCCTTTTCTCCGTGGTGCCTCCGTGTGAGTGAGGTGTTTATTGTCCTGCTGAGCCCATGGATTTGGGGGAAGGGATCCTGGCTCATCCCAGTCCTCCAGAACCTTCAGGTCCTGCAGGACCCCCCTGATCTGAGTGGTTTTGTGCCTTTGCTGTTTGGCTTTCAGGAGGGTTATTAGGCTTCTATTGAGCTGGAATTAGCTCCTGTTCCTCCACCCTTCCCGGCTGCCAGCTGGCACCAGATTAGGAGAAAACCAAATCATTTGCTGATCCTTTCCCCATAAACACCTCTGTGAGGCAGAAAAGGCCACTGCTCAAAGCCAAAGGCAGGCCAGGGCCCCGAGCAGCCCCTGCTGCTAACGTGGATAATCCAATTGAGCTGCAGGGAGCCTGAGCTGGCAGGCTCCTTCCCCAGGCTCTGCAGCTGGGGAGAATCCGGGCTGTTGGGCAGGAATAAATGCCAGGGCTGCTCCGAGGCACAGCACAGCTGTGGAGCCACCCCAGGGCTCGTTCTTGCTGGGGGAGGTGGCACAAGAGACCACTTTGGTGTGAATTAACTGAATGCTCCAGGAGAAAGCTGGAAACGAGCAGGGAAGAGGGGGAAATGGCAGGAGGGAGCAGGGCAGGAGCTGAGCCCAGAGAAGAAAAGGCTCTGGGGAGATCCTACAGCAGCCTCCAGTAAAAGGAGCTCCAAAAGAGCTGGAGAAGGACTTTGGAAAAGGGCCAAAGTGACAGGACAAGGGGGAATGGTTTCACACTGACAGAAAGCAGGGCTAGATTAAATACTGGGGAGAAATCCTTCCCTGTGAGGGTGGGGAGGCCCTGGCACAGGGTGCCCCATCCCTGGGAGTGTCCAAGGCCAGGTTGGACAGGGCTTGGAGCAACCTGGGCTAGAGGAAGGAGCAGTGAGCTCCTCCCCAGGCTCTGCACAGACAGAGCCCAGGAGTAGGAGAAAATAAATCCCATCCCAGGGAGGCTGCTCCTCGTAGCTGGGGGATGGATCAGCTTCCTTTTGGCTTACATTCCTGCTGAAATGTGAATTTATTGCTTTTATTTCGTTTGAACTGTGCTGGAGTGCTGCAGCCTTGTAAAGTAAAAGCGAAATGCAAGAAAAATCTTTATGGTCTGCAGTGGCCCCCTTGGCTGTGATGATATTTCCTGGTGTCCCTGGCTGGCAGTAAATCAGGAGAGGAGAGAGGGCACTGCTGGAACAGGGAAGGGCTCAGGCAGGCTCAGTTAAAGATGGGGACCCAGAGCCATCCCTGGGTGTCTTGATGGCAGCACCATTTTCACAAGGGGATTTTTTGCTGGAATTGCTGTGTTTGATAGCCCTGTGCTGTCTGTCTGTCTGTCTGGGGGATGTACAGTACACGAGCACAGGCCCTTTGCCTCCCACCCACTCCTCTTTTTCGCTGTGTTCTTCCTCCCCTTGCCTTGAACCCCTCATCACCCTCATCATTCCTCTCTGTTATTTGATTTGATTTTTGCTTTATTTTTTATTCTATTTTCTTTCCCTTCCTCTGCTCATCACTCATGTCTGTAACACCAGCCCAGGAGAGGCACAAGGCTGGTTCCTGGAAGCACCAACCCTCCAAAGCCCAATTTCTCTGTACAACTGTGGCACCGATCAGAGGCAGAGCAGAGAAGCAGCTTGTGAGAATCATTGAGAAAACAAAAGGCATAAAACAGGCATAAAACCTGGTTTTATCCATAGAGCTGAGTCCTTGAAGGGGCTGTAATTGGCAGAGCATCACTGGGAGCTGAGCAGGGACACGTCCCAGGCGTGGGGTGACCTCAGCTGAGCTCTTGGTGGCCTCTGGTACCGGAACGCGGCGATCCCCGACGGGAGGGATGATGGTTGGAATCTGAACCAGACCAGAATGCTGAACAATTGCTTCATTAAAACTGTACTATATTACATTAATATACTATTTTAAAGAGATTCTATACTATTTACATACTTACTATATCATACTTACTTACTAACCACCACTAACTAGCTAAACCTGTGACTCTCTGTGAGTCCCGACACAGCTGGATCTCATTGGTCCATGAACCCAAACACCATCACCAGAACCCAATCCAGCAATCACTGCAGGTGAACAATCCCCAAACACATTCCACATGTGCAAAACACAGGCACAGCCAATGAGATAAGGATTGTTTTGATCCTTCTCTCTGTGCTTCTCCAGGAAAAATCCTGAGAGAGAGAATTGTCTCTCTGTTCAGAGAATGTGAATGCCACATCTGGTCCCTGTGGTGCTGGCACTGCCCGTGGGACATCCCTGGTGGGACAGCCCCAGTGGGGCAGTTTTGGGGCTGGGGGCTCTGCTTTCCCTCACCCTCTGTGCTGCTCTCACTCTTAGGCCTCACGCCGAGGATTTCAGCGTGGATTCCTCCTTCTCACAGTAAGTGCTCCGCCCACGTTTCCCGGCGCCGCGGGGAGGGACGAGGGACCCTGGCTGGCCCTGGGGAAAAGCTGACCCTGTTCTCCAGAGGGCAAAAACCCCTTGGAGTTTGGGGTGTTTGGTGCACGTGGTGAGCTGTTTTTTGGGCAGTGCCTGCTGCTGAGAGCAGGGGTTAACCTTGGCTCTAAATCATCATGGATTAAAGTGGATGGTCCGTCCATGGAAGTGTTCCAGGATGGATGGATGGGGTTTGGTTTCTGGTCTAGTGGAATTGGTTTTTGATCTAGTGGAATTGTCCCTGCCCACGGCTGGAACCAGGTGACCTTTAAAGGTCCATTCCAACCCCAACCAGTCTGTGGTTCCACGATGATCCTGCTTTTAAGGGAGCCAAGAAGCACAAGATTTGTCCTTTACTGCTCTGGGCTCCAAGGAATTGTGCATGGGAGCAGCAAATCCTTCAGCAATCCCCACCATGGGGAGCATTCCCTGCTCCCAGGGACAGACAAGTTGTGGTGGGTCTAATGCTGGCCAAACACCAGAGCACCCACTAGAATTTACTTATTTCCTGCTGTGAGATAGGATTAGGAGGAAGGCAAAGCAGGCTCAAAACTTTTCAAGGGTATAAAGAAAACTTTATTAACAGTAACTAAAAGGAAGAAGAATAAGGATGAGTTTATTGAGGAAGAATTGATAGCAGCAAATCAGCAATTATCCATTAACGATGAGCTCCATGCACAGCCCTAATTAAACAATGCAGATTCATCAGCACAAGCAATTACAGGAGCAGACTCATGAGAGTCGGTCTCCAATGTTGCAAAACAAATAGGCCAAAGGGAACACAGCCTGTCATCCCATTGCTGCTTCCCTTTTGGGGTTTTAACCTTTAGTGGAAGTGTGATTATTTTATTGAGGAGCAAGTGGTGCCACTGCCCAGCCGTGAGCACCATCCAAACCTTGGGTGGGAGATGCTGCCCCATCCTGGCAGTGTCCAAGGCCAGGCTGGACAGGGCTTGGAGCACCCTGGGACAGTGGAAGGTGTCCCTGCCCACGGCAGGGGGTGGAACAGGATGAACTTTAAGGTCCCTCCAGCCCAAAGTATTTTATTATCTACAACTTGAAGCCCTGAGCATGTCCCTGTTTCCTCCAGTGTTGGTTTGGTGCCTGGAAATGAGCTCTGCAGCTGCTGAGCACAGCTGGAGAGGGATTACAGCTGCCTTCAGGGAATGGGGAATCAATAAAAATCCCATTTCCATTGCAATGTCCTCCCTAATAAAATATATATATAAAAATATAAAAGAACTAAAAGTCAAGCAGGAGATTTCTGCTACATCTCCTCAGGCCCATGAAGCCCTTCCTGCAGTCTGTGCCAGCCCCTGCCCCACTGGCACACCAGGATGGCTTCAGGGCATGGTGAGAGATAAATGGCTCTGGAGGCCAAACCTCTTCTTGGACAGGGTTTTTCCTGTAGTGACTGCTTGGAATTTGCTTTTCATCCCCAAAAATACAACTGCAGCACTACTGCTGGAGCCAGGATGACATTACCTGCACCCAGCTGGGTTTAATTTGCTGCAGAGTGGTTGGCAATATCAATTCTTCCTTTGGGCAAAAAAATCACACTCTGTAATAAAACAGGAGGGGTTTTTCTGATTGATTCCCGTGGTAAATGCATGAAACCATGAAGAAACGAGTCCTTGGGCTTGAGGGGCAAGCTGTGCCACAGCATCCTGGCTCCCTGGGCAGTGTTCATTGGTGTGGGGCTGGATTCTGCTGGTCGTGGTCTGTGGTGAGCCTCGGCATGTGCTGTGCCAGGGAAATCATTCCTGGTGCTGCAGGGGCCAGGAGGGGCAGCTGCCTTTCCTGTCAGGGCTGTGAGAGTGCCACGGTGGCTGTGATGGTGACACGGTGGCTGTGACAGTGCCATGATGACTGTGGTAATACCACGGTGACTCTGACAGTGCCGTGGTGGCTGTGATGGTGACACGGTGGCTGTGACAGTGCNCGGTGACTCTGACAGTGCCGTGGTGGCTGTGACAGTGCCATGGTGGCTGTGACACTGCTGTGGTGATACCACAGTGACTCTGACAGTGCCACAGTGGCTGTGATGGTGACACGGTGGCTGTGACAGTGCCACAATGACTGTGGTAGTGCCATGGTGGCTGTGGTAGTGCCATGGTGGCTGTGATGATGACATGGTGGCTGTGACAGTGCCACGATGACTGTGGTGATACCACGGTGACTCTGACAGTGCCGTGGTGGCTGTGATGGTGGCACAGTGGCTGTGCCGTGGTGGATGTGACAGTGCCTGTGGGACCTGCTGAGCACCTCGGGGCTGGGTGACCCCTGAGGATCATCTGGGATTCTGGGATGAGAGGGAGAGCAGCTTCAGTGTTGCACCTGCTAAGGGATGTGGGATGAGAAAATTCACTAAAAGTGGCAGATTTGCCCTGTTTCCAATACTTGGCCTTCTGGACCATGCTGGCCCTGCCAGCGGTGTCCCCAGTGCTCTCCTGTACCTCCCTCAGCACCTGAAACCCCCCCGAGGGAGATCTCCCCTCTCCCCTTCCCTCCGTGGACCAGCAGCGCTGGCAGGGGGGCTCTGCCCCCAAAGCAGGCACAGCCAGCCCAGCTCCCGTCCCTCCCTGGCCGGTTCGTGCTTTCTTTTTAAAAACGTGCCCCGATTCTCCGGAGGAGCTGCCGCAGTGGGAGAGCCCCGCGGGTGCTCCACGGTGCCCTGAGATCCGAGACACTCCCGGGGGATGCTCCCGGCTGCAGAACCCCGGGCACGGCATCACCCCTGCCAGGAGGGTGACGCCAGGTGTCCCCGCCCGGTGAGGGACCCGGCGAGGCAGGAGAAGCCCCTGGAGCCGATCCCCCCCCGGTTTGAAGCCGTTCAGCCCCGCCGAAAGCGCAGCTCTCCTCCTTGGAGTAATTGTTCAATTAGCGCGTGTGGAGCGCGGGGGCAGCTCGCTGCCTTTGGCAGGCGCCCAGGCTGTCTGTGCGCACACAGCTGCACAGCCATTCCCATCCCCGGCCCCAAAACCTGCTCTGGGTGCTCGGCTGGGCACGGCTGGAGCCGTGGCCATCCTCTGGTCACCCCGGATGGGTGGAGGATGGCAGACACAGGGCACAGAGCTCAGCCCGTGGCACCCCTCGCTGGAGCTGCTGTGTCCATCATGAAAATGGTGGGGGAAAAGGAAAAACATCCCAAAGGGAATCAGGAAGGCTGGAGCTGCCTGGGTGTTTCATCAGCAGGTACCTGAGCCCCAGCCTGGCAGGTTTTGTGGTTTATTTGTGAAGGATTTTGGCTCTGCTCAGGTTCCAGCTGGCGCCGGCTGCTGCCGGTGCTGAGCGAGGGCTGGAGGCAGCCTGGCCATGGCACGGTGCCCTCAGAGCATCCTGCACAGCCTCCTCGGGCTGCTGGGAGAGGAAATGCTGCAGACCTGCACTGCCAGCCCTGCTCCTCACCTTCCCCTGAGCTGTGTCTGGTACCCACAGCCCATCCCCAGGGAGCCAGCTGGGCCAGCAGCTCATTTCTGTCATTCTAAACTGGCTGTGGCCACATTTTTGGTGTGTTTGATCCGTGTGGGTTTGCAGGGAGGGTGCAGAGCTGTCATCTGAGCTGAGCTGGAGAGGAGGGGTGAAGTGAGGTCTCACTTTGGCTGCCTTGGCAGAGGTTGGTGCTGGCTCCCACCAGATTGCAGAGATTTCTGAGGTTTTGCTGGTTTGTCAGGTACTTCCCCCCCAGAAAAAGAGTCTTGTTCGCATCCTGCTACATGATGGGAGAAACTTGAGACACTTCCTTGAGACACTTCCTGGGACAAGAAATCCCTGTGTGGGTTCGTAAGTTTTGTGTTTTCCTCCTTTTTAAGAGAACTGTCCCAGCTCTCTGGGGAAATGGAAAGGATGGAGCAGGGGCTGTGCCCCTCAGTGTCTATTTTAATGCTGGTGGGCTGTGATGTGCTCCTCCTGGCCTTTCATCCTACACTTTTCTGAACAAACTATTGTGTCTTTTTTTGGGAACTCATCATCTTACAACAAATTGCCTCTAATCTTAGATTAATAAAGCACAATAAATAACCGAGCGAAGCAAACGAAGTCGCTCAGGCATTATGAAGTGCATAATAGCAGTAATTACCCTTCCAAGCAGAGGGCTTGGAACTAAACTTGTACCAGGATCATTGTTTGCATGGCCTGGGGGTGTTCAGCGGGGGCGAAGTGGGGAAGCTGTGGAGCTGGGGACCCTTGGAGTGGCCTGGGATGGGCTGGAACCAGGATGTTTGAGCAGAGGGGACAATGCTCCAGGTGGGAAGGATGCTCCAGGTGGGAGGGATGCTCCGGGTGGGAAGGATGCCCAGCCATGGCAGCAGAGAGGGGACACTTTGAGCACCCCATCCTGGCTGAGCTGCTGCAGAGGCAGAGCTGTCACAGTGTGTTTTGGGGTGGTAACGATGCAGTCGGAGTTTTGCTTGATTGGTATTCCCAGTTAACTTCCTGACAATGAAATTAAAGGGTACGTTTTACATGATATCATCTCCTTCCCCCAGCTGGAAATGGAGTAGGAGCTTTGATACCTTGGGATGGTGCTGCTGCCTGGGAAGAGCCATCCCTCGTTCAGCTGTGGGGTGTTGGATTCACCTGCAGAGTGGGACCCCCACAAAGATCTGGGGCTCAGCCTCGGCATGTTGTCTGCACGGGAGATTGTTCCCTCCACATTCTTTTATTTCTTCATCTCTTTGCAGTGTTAAACACCCTGTTCCCCCCAGTCAAGACATAGCTTTTCATTGCTTTATTGTTTCCCCAGTGTTCCTTCTTCCTGCAGCCATCAGGATGGATGAATACATGGGCCACTTTATCATAAAGAGTTAGATCTAATCATTTAGTCCTTTTATCCCCCAGCAATTACACTCATTGTCTCGAGGTGGGCCACAGCTCTACAGATCACTGAGCCATCTGTCTGATGGCAGGGATTTATTTAGCTGTTTGTTGCTTTGATTCGAGACAAATGTCTGGCAGGGGAATCGTGCTCCCTCAAGTCTCCGGCTCCTCAAGGCGCTCAGCCCCCGGGGGCTCTGATGGATGGGGTGCTCAGCGCTGCTGTCGGAGCTGAAAGCCAATTCCCAGCACTTCCTGGGCATTTTTAATAAGGAGAAGGAACAATTATCTTGTGTGCAGCATTGTGAGCAGTTGTGACAGCTGATTTATGCCCTGGCACAGAGAAATGATTTGCCGAGTCTGGCTCTGGAAGCGATTAATTTTAGCACGTGTAAAGGCTGGGCTCTGAGGCTCTGTTTGCTCCTCAAGCACCGTGCTGATGAGCCAGGGCTTGTAAATTCTCCTGCTCTCTCCCTGCAGTGGGGTCTGGGGTTGTCCCCCCTGCTCCCTTCTCGTGGTGACACGGACCAGGTGTGGTGCAGAGCCCCTCTGGCCACCTCCCCACCCCCTAGGCCGGCTGGGGTGGGGCCCAGGACGAGAGTTTTGTAAAGCCCCTTCCCAATTTGCTGCCTGATCGGCTGGGCACGTATGCTCGGTAAATATTCATCCCCCCGTGTCAGAGCGAGGAGCAGCTGCTCCCCAGTGAATCAGGATCTGGTCTGGCCTGGCACCTGCGGGATGGAGTGGGAAGGCAGCGACAGCCACCGTGAATTCGCTGCCCTGGCTCTGTGCTGGGCTGGGAACCCGCCTGAGTAACGAGGGCTCGGTNGGATGGGACATTTCCAGATCCACTTGCTGCTCCTCCCTGCCGGATCCTGTGCAGTGTCCTGGCAGGTGACCCTGGCACGGTCTCTGTGCCACGAGCCACCCGCAGNTCGGTAAATATTCATCCCCCCGTGTCAGAGCGAGGAGCAGCTGCTCCCCAATAATCGGGATCTGGCCGGGCCTGGTACCTGCGGGATGGAGTGGGATGGCAGTGACAGCCACCGGGAATTCGCTGCCCTGGCTCTGTGCTGGGCTGGGAACGCGCCTGAGTAACGAGGGCTCGGTGACCTCCTGCAAGCAGCGAGAAAAGGAGAAATGACTTCCTTAGGACTTGCTGCAAGCAGCGAGGAGGGGAAGC
>VXBC01011259.1:446719-467137 GCA_013399945.1 Ploceus nigricollis
GGTCACTGTGCATGTCAGCGGGGTCGCCCAGCTGGGCGGGGGACAGGGGGGCTCCTGCCCTGCCCTGCCACCCCCCTGACGGCCCCGCTGGGGACTTTCCCGCAGGGTGCAGGTCGAGTTCTACGTGAATGAAAACACCTTCAAGGAGCGGCTGAAGCTCTTCTTCATCAAAAACCAGCGATCGAGTGAGTGCTCTGGGCACGGAACGTGCGGCCGCCGGGAGAACCGAGCCGGGAGAGCTCCGTCCTGAGGGATGAGAAGCCATTGCCATCTGCTGGTGGCCTTGTCCCCGCGTGTCCCCAGCCCGGGGCTGCTGCGGCCTCCTGGCCCCTTTTGTGGGTGTTGGCCAGCTTGGTTTGGGGGATGCTTTGCATGGGGAGGAGAGGATGGCTCCTGCCACCTCTGCTGGCTGGGGACAGCCACAGCGTGACAAACAGCTGCGACAGGCTGGCTGGCAGCAGGGTGGGTGTCAGGGAGCCAATGTCCCCATCACGAAGCTGGCTGTGCCTCCCTGGGGCTGTGGGGACAGCCAGGGCAGGCTGTGAGTTGCCCTCTCCTGCTCCAGCCATCGGGATTAGTCTCCACTTGACTTATGGTGTTTTTATTTTCTTCCTCCGAGTTGTCATTAGCTGTCTGGAGGGGGCCTGCTCGTTAATTTATAAATTTGCCTTTTCTTCTCCTGCCTGCATCCTGTTGTCTTGCTAAAAAGCTGGAGTGCAGCACAACACGGTGCCCAAGGGGAAGTTTTTAATGAAAATGTGATGAATTTGTCACTTGTAATCTGAGTAATAACCCCATGAACTGGCTGGGGAGGCAGAGTGGATAAAGCAGCAGCTTTTCCTCACCATCCCTGCTCCTGCAAGGTGCTTGTGATGTGGTCAGTGCTGCTCTGGTGCTTTTAAATGGGTGCTTGCTAATGAGGGGGATACACTCCAGCAGCTCCTCATTTATCTCTCACACCTTTTGGGGTCAGGGAGGAGCTGACTCGAGGTTATTTATTCCTGTGGTTGTCTCCTGTGTCTGTGACACTGGGCAGGGCACGTGGAGCTGGGCAGAGCTGCTGACCTGGGCTCCTGCAGCTCCCCGGGGCTCAGAGGGCTCCTGAGCTGTGGCTCTGCCCAGCCTGCACAGGGCACCGGGGCTGTTTGGGGTCTGTGGGGTGCTCAGGGTGCCTGGGAACACTGCCCCATCCCTGCTGCCCTCCACCACAGGCCTGAGGATCCGGCTCTTCAACTTCTCCCTGAAGCTGCTCACGTGCCTCCTGTACATCGTGCGCGTCCTGCTGGACAACCCCGAGGAGGGCATCGGCTGGTGAGTGCCCCCAGGCTGCCCAGGGGGGATGTGGCAGCTGTGAGGATGGGCTTTTTTCTCCCCCCAGCTGTTTGAATTGGTGCTTTAACAAAACTTCCCAGGCTGGAGGCCCCTGCTCCCTGCTCAGACCCCATGGGTGGTGTGGGGGCATCTCCTGGCCCTGAGCAGAGCATGGTGGAAAAATTCAGGTGATGTTCATTTCCAAATTCTGTCTGACTCTGTCAGGGGCTCAGCCTGGCCTTCAGACACAGGGGAGAGCTCAGCCACTCCAGGGCATCACCGTGCAAATATTTCCTGAAGGCTGATGCCCTTGAAGACATTACCACTAAATCCCATTGAAGCATTTGAGAGGGAAATGTGGTGTGCTGTGTGGATCCTTGAGGTGATGGATGATCCCACACATCAGCTTTGTGCTGGCTTTCAGTATAAGCCTATTTTTAATGTGTCCTTGCTTCGTTTAGCTCATGTACAACGTGATTTTTTTTTCCAAGAGCCTGGATAATTGGCAATTTGATTTTCCCCTTATAAAGGCTGCAGACTACCAAGCACATCTGCACGTTCTGAAAGTGCTTTCAGACCTGTGAGAACAAAGCAGGGCAGGGATGCTCATCCTTAGAGAGGTTTAGCACAGCTGCAGCTCAGGGAATTCCATCTTCCTGGGGGAGTGTGGCAGCAGCAAGGCTGGCCAGCAGGAGCACATCCCTCTCAGCAGGGCAGGGAGAGCTCAGCTCGGTGCTGCCTGCCTGGCAGGGCGCTGGGGGCCCAGCCAGCCTTGTCCCAGAAGCTCCAGCTCAGCAATTTTTGCTGATTGTAACCTGGTAATTCCCAGTTCCCAGCTCCCTGCAGCCCTGTGTTCTGCCCTGTGCCAGGGAGAATCAGCGTTCACAGCATCCCTGGTAGGGGCTGAGGCACCTGAGGGGTTTTGTCCTCCAGTAATGAGATGTTCAAGGCTGCCTGGGTGAGAGTTTCCTGTGCAAAGGCCTGGCTGTAGGAATCAGGGTGTGTGGATCCATGGAATTGCTGCCCAGTGATCCCAGGGAGTCAATCCCAGCATCCCTGTCCCTCACTGATTGCTTTCCCTGCTCTTTCTCTCCCAGCTGGGAATGTGAAAAGCAGAATTACACAGCCTTCAATCAGTCCACCAACATCAACTGGTGAGTGGGAGTTGCTCCAGGGCTCTGGGTCAGCTCTGCCAGGATGTGGGAGCAAAGGGATGGAGGTGGCTGCTGCTGGCAGCTGCCTGAGGCCGTTTCTTGGTCATGGGGCTGCTCGAGGGATGTGGAGCAGCATCCCAGAACCAAATCCTTTGGCAAGTGCCGGTGGCTGCACCCTTGGGAATGGCTGATTCCAGTGCAGGGGCTGCCTGAGCACTCTGTGCAGGAGGGAGCAGCAGCTCCTGAATCAGGGATGGCCTCGGGATTCCATTGGGGGGTGTGAAAACCCTGACAGCCAGGCCACAGCTCAGACCCCCTCTGGGTTTCTCTGCAGGTCACACATCTTTTGGGTGGACAGAAAAACCCCTCTGTGGGCCGTGCAGGTGAGCAGCCCTTGCTGGGTGTGCAGGAGCCCCGAGGAGCTGGGCTGGGAGCTCTGCCCCACCTGTGACAGCCCCAGGGGCTCCCCGGGGCAGGGGGGGCTCGCTGAGCTCCGATCTGCTGCCAGCACCTGGAGAGAGCCCTCGGAGCCTCCCCTGTGTCCCCGCAGGTCAGCATCGCCCTCATCAGCTTCCTGGAGACCATGCTGCTCACCTATCTCAGCTACAAGGTGAGGGCTCAGCCTGCCCTCGGCAGGAATTGTTTTCCCCGGCTCGGAGCTGCCCGGAGCCTCCCGGTGGGATGTTTGTCTGATGTTTGTCTGGCCGATGCCTCAGCCGGCTCCGGATGTTTTCCCTTCTCATTCCCCCTCGGGCTGCTGGATAAGCGTTGAGCAGAGCAGAATCTCTTCTTTCTGTGCTTCCTCAGAAATTCGGAGCTGTTTAATGCAGGCTCGCTGGTTTTGGTGTCAGGCTGACACATCCCAGATTTCCTGAGCTCGGCAGGGTGGCTCCTGCCCGTGCCCCGCTCCTCCGGAGGGAGTGGCACCGCTCCAAGCGAGACGAGGAGAGGCACAAGCTGATTCCTTCGGACCAAAGCCACCTAAAATGGCCAGAAAAAGTGACCTTGACAAATGGCATCTTCTCAGGGGCCAGGGGAGGGTTGGCAGCAGAGACTCAAACCCTGCATCACCCTTTTCTCTGTGTGCCAGCGGTCTGTGGCTGTCACTGTCACTGTCACTCTGCATCCTTGCATGAAGTGTTGTTGTCCCCCAGCTCTGGGTGGCAGCAGTGACAGGTGGAGGGATGCAGTGGCTGTGGAGAGGACTGAGGAGTTTGGGAATGTTTCCTGCTCCTGCTGCCACCACCACTGCACCTCTCCTGCACCATATTTCCAGCATCCAGCAGGGTCTGTGGCAGAGCGGGATCATTTTAATTGTCCTCTGGCAAGCTTTTAAGGTTATTTCGTTCTTCTTTGCTTTTAATTCCTCAGGGGAACATCTGGGAACAGATTTTTCGCATTTCCTTCGTGCTGGAGATGATCAACACGGTGCCGTTCATCATCACGGTGAGTGTGTCCCAGTGACATTTGAAGGCAGCTCTGAGTGTAGCAAGTGCTGTATTTTGGTGGTGAAATAAAGACAAATGGGTTTCTGGCCAAGTGGTTTTTAAGGCTGACAGGAAATTTTCCCTTCAGTATTTGACAGTGTAATGACTTTCTCTGGAGTGTTATCCCAAAACCCATCCTCCCTTTCCAGCTGCTCTGCTGCAGCCAGGGAAGCAGGGCAGTGTTTGGTGGCAGCTTCTGCTCAGCTTGGATTTGGATCCTTCCAGACAGGGAGGATTGGCTGCTTATAGCTCGATTTTTTAAAAGAGCATGGATTTCTCTGTGAATAACCTTTCTTTTGTAGATATTCTGGCCTCCTCTGCGGAATTTGTTCATCCCTGTGTTTCTGAACTGCTGGCTGGCCAAGTACGCCCTGGAGAACATGATTGTGAGTGATCCCTTCTGTCCAGCTCCTCGGGGATGTGGGGGGCAGCAGGACTGGGAAGGGACCCTTGGCTGCCCCCAGCTCTGGGGCAGGATTTGGAGCTTGGTGTGTGCCAGGGGATGCCAGGCTGTGACCAGGAATCCCTCAGAGTCCAATCTACTCTGTGATGGGGTGGTCAGGGCTGAGGTGTTCCAGCCATTCCCCTGTTCCCACTGGAGCTGTCTCTGCCGGCAGCAGATCCCAGACCTGCTGATGGGAATGTACATCCCTTCCCAAGGGCTAAATCCAGGCTTGCCCTTCGCTGGGGAGGGCACTGCTGGAGCCAGCAAGGCACAGTTGGTGCCAGGAGGGGATTTTCCCTCAGGCTCTGTGAGCTGGTGGGAGCCCTCCCGTGTCTCCCCAGAACGATCTGCACCGAGCCATCCAAAGGACGCAGTCGGCCATGTTCAACCAGGTGCTCATCCTCATCTGCACCCTCCTGTGCCTCGTTTTCACGGGGTGAGTGCTGTTCTCCTTTCTCTAAACCCCCTTCCTGACCAGGGAATCCAGCTGTGCCCACCCCGGGAATCCAGCTGTGCCCACCCCAGGAATCCAGCTGTGCCCCTCTGGGGCAGCTGGCAGAGCTGGGCTCTTGCAGGGCTCACACCTTGCCCTGCTCTGCTCCATCCCCCAGCACACTGAGCACTGTGAGAGGGTTTCTAAGTCAAGCTAATGGTCCTGCCTTATTCTAGGGTTTTAACAGGAAGTTTTTAGTGAGGATGAAGGTGTTGGCAGAGGCAGCTGGGGGATGTGGACACGAGGGCAGGGACAGCAGCTTCCCCCAGGGGCAGGTGAGGGGTGGCTCATTCACCAGGGATGGTTCATTCACCAGAACCCATCACAGGATTGTTCTGGAGCTCCCAGGCTCCAGCCGAGCTCTTCCTCCCCCACACGTCACAACTCCTGAGTTCATTTGTGTAATTGGCCACTGGGGCTCCTGCTAATTAACTGGGCCCTTTCCCTGCCATTGCCAGCATCAAGGGTGCTCCTCTGGGCAGGGGAGCAGAGCTCATCACTGGTTATTTAGCTCTGAATTAGGCTTTGAATTCTCCTCTGTCTCCCTTGGTCTGGGTTTGAGGCATATTAAACCATTAAGCTGCTGAATGGAGAGGAAATGAGGTTTTTAGGCTCATGAGTTTTTGGCAATAAAGATGATGCTCTGATGTGGATGACTAATGCTATTTCAGAGCTCAGTGGTGCTCCCAGCCCTGCTGCTGGATGAGTTTGGGGATGGAAGGGTTACAACTTGGGCCCAGGAAGGCTTGGGTGACACTTGTGTCCAGCAGGGTGGCTTTGAGCTGCAGGCGTGTGGGGTTCTGCTGCAGAGCCAGCCCCTGCTGTGATGGGGCTTCTCCCTTCCAGGACCTGTGGCATCCAGCATTTAGAAAGAGCAGGTGAGAAGCTCTCCCTCTTCAAGTCCTTCTATTTCTGCATCGTCACCTTTTCCACCGTGGGCTACGGAGATGTGACACCAAAGATTTGGCCTTCCCAGCTCCTCGTGGTCATCATGATCTGCGTGGCCCTGGTGGTGCTGCCGCTCCAGGTGAGACCTGCACAGCTGAGGGTGGGGAGGGACTCCCAGCCCGCCCCAGGGCAGCCCTGCCCGTGGGGACATCAGCTCCGTGCCCTCTGCAGTTCGAGGAGCTCGTCTACCTGTGGATGGAGCGGCAGAAGTCGGGGGGGAATTACAGCCGGCACCGCGCGCAGACGGAGAAGCACGTGGTGCTGTGCGTCAGCTCCCTCAAGATCGACCTCCTCATGGACTTCCTCAACGAGTTCTACGCCCACCCACGGCTGCAGGTGAGCCCCAGGCCTGATTTATTAAAGAAATGTGGATATTGATCTAGTACCAACATCCAACTGAGACAGACAAAAACTCTCTAACAGTTTAAAGTTAGAAAGTGTGTGTTTATTGGCATGCAGGATGGCTCCCAAATACACACTGCACCTCTCAGGTGGTTACAGAGTCCTTTTATCCATCCAAGTATTGAATACCCAAAATACAAATACATATTCATAATTTTGGTACATCCCATTCCTCGCTCCATATGCTAATCAGTTCAAAAGCTGTTAAGCATGCGGAGTTTGTTCCTTGAAATGGGTCAGTGGTCCCTTTCATGGGGAGGGGTCCCAAGATGAGGAAGTAAATGAAGTCTTCCTCATTCTGACCTTTCTACCTTTTCAATGCAAATACGACAAATGAACTCTTGGTAGGACTCCCATTCCCTGTCTTCAATTGGTTTCAGAACAGAGGAGGCCCACAATTGTCTTATGTTCCTAAAAGCTATTTGTCAGTTTCTATATTCTTCATTATAAACACAGCTAATTAACATTGTGCTGACAAGCAATCAATTATTAGTTAACTACTAACTCTTAACTTCATCAAGGCCTACCCATTTATTTTAATTAACTCCAATGAGGCTTATCTCTAACTAAAATCTTAGCTCCTCTAAAATCTCTAAATTCCCTAAAGTTTCTGTTTCAGGCTGCTGGGTCACTGGCCGGGTCACAGCCTCGCTGGCCCGTGGGACCCCCAGACATGGTGGCCTCTCTCTTGCAGGATTACTACGTGGTGATCCTCTGCCCAACAGAGATGGACATCCAGGTGCGGCGCGTGCTGCAGATCCCGCTGTGGTCCCAGAGGGTGATCTACCTCCAGGGCTCCGCGCTCAAGGACCAGGACCTCATGAGAGCCAAGTGAGCAGAGGGACACGCTGCATGTCCCTGGCGAGCAGTGTCACCCCAGCTGTGTCCCCATTGCCTGTGCTGGGCCTGGGGGCTGGCGGTGGCCTGGCTGGGGTGGGCAGTGCCAGCCCTGTGGGCCCTGCAGTTCAGGGGGTCGCTGCTCTCTCCTGGCAGGATGGACAATGGAGAGGCTTGCTTCATTCTCAGCAGCCGAAACGAGGTGGACAGAACAGCAGCTGTGAGTCCAGTCAGGGGTGGGGATGGGGCATTTCTCAGGCAGAAGGGACTGGGGGGTGTTGATGTCACCTGTGCCCAGCACAGGAGGTGCTGGGAAGGGGCTGAGTGCCATGGAGAACCTTGGAGGTGGCACAGAGACATGCAGCAGCACACTGCTGGCTGAGCCCCCGTGGGCTCACCTTCCTTCTGCTGGTTTCCCATCACTGCTGGGTTTCAGGGGGCACCAGGGGTAGGAGAAGCCCTTGCTGTACATCTCCAGGGTGGCTGAGTGCTTTGCAGTTCATCCAAGGTGTAGAAGCCTTGGGGAAAAGAAACCATCAACCAACAGGGCAGGGGGATCCTTGTCCCTGTCCAGGACCACCAGACCATCCTGAGGGCCTGGGCTGTCAAAGACTTTGCTCCAAACTGTCCTCTCTACGTTCAGATCTTAAAGCCAGAAAATAAATTTCATGTCAAGTTTGCCGGTGAGTGGGAGCAGCTGCACAGCAGCTCTTGGTCAGCTGAGAGCCCTCCTGGCCTGGCAGGAGGAGGAAGCACCCAGTGCCCAACACCACCCCAAAATGACCACATTCCCAGGCACTGCCAGCCAGGGAACACATCTGTCCCCCTCCCCTCTGTGATGGTCCCCTCTGCCTTTCAGATCATGTCGTGTGTGAGGAGGAGTGCAAATACGCCATGCTGGCACTGAACTGCGTCTGCCCTGCCACCTCCACCCTCATCACCCTGCTGGTGCACACCTCCCGTGGCCAGTGAGTGCTGTCCCTTGCTGTCCCTGCCTGTCCCTGCCCTCCCCTACCCCTGCCTGAGCCTGGAGGGATGGCAGGACTGAGCTCAGGGGAGAGGGTGGGGTCTGGGATGGGTCTGGGGCCCCCATCCAGGTCAAGAGCAAAAGCTCATTTTGTAAGAGGACCACACCAGTGCAGTTGGGCTGGGTAATGCCAACTTTCCGGAGACTGGAGATAAAAATATCTTTGTACTGGCACGGTCCTGCTGGCAGGAAGGTGAATTCACAGCACAAGCAGCCCCAGACCCTGCAGGGGTTTTTGGTGGGTTTACATCCAGCATGGCTGGAAGGAGCTCTGCCAGCACAGGAGAGCAGTGGTGTGTGCCCTGCACTCCTTGGCCAGTCAGAAATGTCTGAATTTTGGGTGAAGTGCCATCAAAACAGTCATGAAACATCCTTGCCAGATGCCTCTCGCCCCATGCTCGGAGCTGTTTGCCAACACGGGCTCTGAACCCTCCCCTGCACTCTGCAGGAGCCCTCGTTAAATAAAAGGGCACTTAAAGCCCAAAATGAAAACGAGCTCATCCTCTGCGAGCACCGACAGCTCGTGGCCATGTGTCACTGTCACCTCCCGCTGTCGGGCTCCGGGGCAGCTCCAGAGAGTATTGGTGCTCTGCCCCGGGGTCTGCCTGGAGTCCTGGGATCTGTGCCAGAGCAAGGGCTCCCATCCCGGCTCCAGGGGTCCCATCCCAGCTCCANGCCAGGGGGTCCCATCCCAGCGCCAGGGGGTCCTATCCCAGCTCCAGGGTTCCCATCCGAGCCCCGGGGTCCCATCCCAGCCCTGGTGGGTCCCTCCTGACGCTGCTGCGGCCGCAGGGAGGGCCAGGAGTCTCCGGAGCAGTGGCAGCGGATGTACGGGCGCTGCTCGGGCAATGAGGTCTATCACATCCGCATGGGCGACAGCAAATTCTTCATGGAGTACGAGGGGAAGAGCTTCACCTACGCCGCCTTCCACGCGCACAAGAAGTGAGGACAGGGGGCAGGGCAGGGGGATCTGCTGTTGGCACATCAGGGCTGGGGCTGCTGCGGGTGCTTTGTGCGGGGACATCGCCCCGGAGGGTTTTTCTCCAGCCGGGAATGCCCACCCTCTGCTCCCGGCGCAGGTACGGCGTCTGCCTGATCGGCATCCGCAGGGAGGAGAACAAAAGCATCCTGCTGAACCCCGGGCCGCGGCACATCATGGCAGCGTCGGACACCTGCTTCTACATCAACATCACCAAGGAGGAGAACTCCGCCTTCATCTTCAAGCAGGAGGAGAAGCAGAAGAAGAAGGGCTTTGCGGGCCGGGGCAGCTACGACGGCCCCTCGCGGCTGCCCGTGCACAGCATCATCGCCAGCATGGGTGAGTCGGGGGGCTCGGGGGGCAGCAGGAGCCTACACACCCCACTCCATCACCTCCCCCACCTTTGGGTTCGCTGCCTCCCCCACACTGGGGTTTATTTTGTGTTTTGCGTGCTCCTTGCCATGCACTCAGCACTGAAACCCCTCTCCGTGCCATCTCACCAGTAAAATCCATGTTTCCTTGCACCCTGGGTGCTCTCAGCAAGCTCAAATATCATTATTAAACCTCGTGATGTCTATTATCATTAAAGGCATTTGCATAAATGCCCCAAGCCTGGATTTGGCCCCAATTATTTCCAAGGCTGGAAGGAGAAATGCCGTGGGGCACATCCTAAATCACATTTATGATTCCCAAGCTGAGGAAGAGCGTAGCTCTCTCTGCAGCCAGCAGTGCATTTGTGCAAGTGAAAAATACCATGAGTCATTACTTCCCTCTTGTATCTGGGGAGAACAACTTTTGGAGGAGCTGAGCCACACGAGCACATTATATTTCAAGCAAATAATTTATGTGTTTGTACTCCTGAGCAGCAATTTGCATAGATTATCCCCCAGCAGGCCTCAGAGTGCTTTGCTGAGGTGTTTGTCACAGCTCTCGTCACACAGCTCCTACACAGAGGGACCTTTGGCAGAGGTGATGAGAGGGACAGAGATGACGTGGGTGCCAGCAGGGCAGTGCTGTTTGGCAAGGCCAGTGCCTGGGCTCTGCTTCCTGGGACACTCCATCAATGTGTTTGGTTTTTGGAAGCTGCTGGAGGATAGGATGAGGAAGTCTCTCTTGTCCCCTGTTGGATATTAGGAGAAATTCCTTCACAGAAAAGGCTGTGAAGCATTGGCACAGGCTGCCCAGGGCAGTGGTGGAGCCACCATCCCTGGAGGGACTTAAATGACATGTAGATGTGGCATTTGGGAACATGATTTAGTGGCAGCTTGACAGTGCTGGGGGAATGGTTGCATTCATCTTAGAGGACTTTTCTATTCTTAAGGATTCTGAGATGCTAAGGCCTGGAGCTGCTCAGGAGGTACGTGGGAGGTGGATGGGGACATTGCTGCCTGTCTGCCTCTCCCTGGGGCAAAAGGACATCCATGGGAAGGGCAGTGCCAGGGCAGATGTGGTTCCTAACCTGGCTGGTGTCTCCCAGAGCCCCCAAGGAGCTGTGGGCTGGGGTTAGGCTGCAGGGTTGTCCTCTGAGATACATCAGCACGCCAAAAACTCCTGCAGAGCCTGGTTTGGCAGTTCAGGGAGCAGCAGGCCATGGAGCTGTGAGGGGAATGGAGAGAGGGACAGCCCCAGGGACAGCTGAGCCCTGGGGATGCTGCACACAGGTGGAGCTCACCTGCGGGGGCTTTACCTGCACTCCCTGTGCCCACAAACGGCTGAGCATCAGCTGGGCTGTCTCATCCCTGAGCAGGGCTTGGGGACAGGAGGCTTTTGTGACATTTCCCCCCCCTTAGAGCGTGTTTGCTGTGCTCCCTCCCCCTGTGTCCAGGTACAGTGGCCATGGACCTGCAGAACACCGAGTGCCGCCCCGCCAACAGCAGCAAGCTGGCGCTGCCGGCCGAGAACGGCTCGGGGACGCGCCGGCCCAGCATCGCCCCCGTGCTGGAGCTGGCTGACACCTCGTCCCTGCTGCCCTGCGACCTCCTCAGCGACCAGTCCGAGGACGAGATGACGCAGTCGGACGAGGAGGGGTCGGCGGTGGTGGAGTGAGTCGCTCTCTGCTGATGGAGACCTTCTTTGGCTGGTTCATTCCAGCTGGGCCCGGTTGGATTCAGGTGCCTCTGGTTCATTGTGGCTGCACCCAGTTTGTTCCAGTTTCAGAGGCACTGGGACCATGGCTCAGTGGTGCCCGGGGATGCTCAGGCTCAGCCCCTCCTGGCTTTTCCATGAGCACCCTGTCCCTGCACCTTCCCAACCTCATGGCCCTTTGCATAGCAAAAAATACTCCTAAATACGTATATTCAGGGAATTCCCAGCTGCTGCAGGAGAGTTTTGCAGGGCGTTTGCTCGTGTTGCTGTTGAATGTTTTCCCCAGCATCTGAGCACTGGATAAAGGGAAAGCTCTCCCCGTGCCCTCACACAGATTTCTCTCTGCTGCAGGTACGTGAAGGGCTACCCCCCAAACTCGCCCTACATCGGGAGCTCCCCGACCCTGTGCCACCTTCTGCCTGAGAAAGCCCCGTTCTGCTGCCTGAGGCTGGACAAGGTGTGGAGGGGCTGTGGGGGCTGCCTGGGGCTGAGCCCCCAGGACGTGTCCCTTGAGTCCCTGCGCTGTCCCACGCACAGGGCTGTGGCAAGCACATTCTTCTCTCTCTCAGGAAATTTTCATAGAGGAGCAGAGAGGGAAGAAAAATAAAACAATTTCTATTTCTGTCCCTTGTTTCTCCCATGTGAAATGCATTGGAGAATTGTTTACCTGGGGCGATTGGTACAGTGCTGAGGATTGTTTGGCTCTGATGGCCAATTGTATCCACCTGTGTCTAGACTTTCAGGGGAGGGAGTCACGAGTGAAGTTAGAGTGAGTAGTTAGATACAGTAGTTAGAAATGTAGTACATAGTTTTAGTATCTCTCTTTAAATAGTATATTAATGTATTATAATATAGATGTAATAAAGAAATCATTCAGCCTTCTGAACTGGAGTCAGACAACATCTCTTCCCATCTCGAGTTCACCTGCATTTTCCCCACCACACAGGGCTGCAAACACAACAGCTTTGAGGACGCCAAAGCCTACGGCTTCAAGAACAAGCTGATCATCGTTTCTGCAGAGACAGCCGGGAACGGCCTCTACAACTTCATCGTCCCGCTGCGGGCGTACTACCGCTCCCGCAAGGAGCTCAACCCCATCGTGCTGCTGCTGGACAACAAGCAAGTACTTTTCCACGGGGGTTCTCCCTCCCACAGAGCCCTCCCCGCGCTGCCCTGGGCATCTCGTGCTGCGGGGTGGGAGTGTGAGGGAGCAGCTGTGCCACTGTTGGGTGCCTGGGCTGCTCAGCCCTGGGATTCTGTGTCTGTCTTTGCTGCGTGGACCTGCTGAACCACCTCGCTCTCTGTGGCTCTCCCCCCAGGCCTGAGCACCACTTTCTGGAGGCCATCTGCTGTTTCCCCATGGTTTACTACATGGAGGGCACCATTGACAAGTAGGTGTTTCCACGTGCGGCTGTTGTGCCTGAATTGTTGCATTTACCCCAGCCCAGACTTTTCAGCCACCCCGTGAGGGGTCTCAGGGTTGGTAGTGTAGAGCTGAGCCCACCTTGGGCTTCTCGAGTTGTCAACCCCTCCCTTGGGAGGTGGGAACAGGTGAAGAGCAGGTCTGGAGCAGCCTGGGCTCGCCGTGGAACCCCTGTGCTGCTTCCCTGTGTCGTTTCCAAGGGCTGACCCTGCGCTCTTCTCTTTGGGAACTGCCCAGCCTGGACAGTTTGCTGCAGTGTGGCATCATCTACGCCGACAACTTGGTGGTGGTGGACAAGGAGAGCACCATGAGTGCCGAGGAGGACTACATGGCAGACGCCAAGACGATTGTCAACGTCCAGACCATGTTCAGGTGAGGGGTGACCGCTGCTGGGGACAAGACCAGGATGGGGGTGCCAGTGCCTGTGGTGGTGGCTATGGACAGTGGGACACATCTGGAACTGGGTTTGCTGTAGGAAGCAGCATGTATCCAGCTATTTCTGATCTCAGACAGGACAGGGATGGCTGTGGTCTTCCTCAGGCTTTAAATCCTCTGAGACAGCTGCAGGACAACAGATCTCTTTCCATTGCAGGCTCTTCCCCAGCCTCAGCATTATCACGGAGCTGACCCACCCCTCCAACATGAGGTTCATGCAGTTCAGAGCAAAGGACAGTTACTCCCTGGCCCTTTCCAAGCTAGAAAAGGTAAGAAGAGGTCATTCCCTGCACGGGGGCCTGGGAAGTCAACACTGACAGTGACTGACTGCATTTGATCTCCTCGAAGTCCTGTGCTTTTCCCATGTCCAGGAAACCCAATCATGTCTCACACATTTCCATGGAGAAAAAACATCCCCTTTTTCTACAGTGCAAAGATACTGCCCTGGTTTCCTCCTGCCGCACCCACCAGAAACATCACACCTGTGCCCTCCCGTTGCTATGAGTCCTCTAAGTTTCTGTGCAACCTGAGCTCAAACTTCCTCTTCCTCTTGCAGAGAGAGCGAGAGAACGGCTCCAACCTGGCCTTCATGTTCCGGCTGCCCTTCGCGGCCGGGAGGGTCTTCAGCATCAGCATGTTGGACACGCTGCTCTACCAGGTGAGACGCAGCCCTGCAACTGTGGCCTCCCCTTGGCATCCCCCAGGGAGCAGCTGAGCAAACCTTCCCCTGCTTTCCTGCCCAAATGTCTCCCCAGTCATTCGTGAAGGATTACATGATCACCATCACTCGGCTGCTGCTGGGCCTCGACACCACACCGGGCTCCGGGTACCTCTGTGCGGTACGTGGCAGGTCTCCTTGGGGTGAAACCATCAGGCCAAGTTGGCCTGGACCTGGTGGCATCTGTCACCCTGTGCATGGGGTTGGGGTTCCCCTCTTCTGCAGAACTGAGGGGGGAGCAGCATTGCCAGGTCATTGTTCCCTTCCATTCTGGGGAACCTCAGTGCTACCAAAAGCTGCCAAGGACCAAACTCCCTGTTTTGAAGGCTGAGGTCAGAAATTGCCCCTGGTTTTCTTGTGGAGTCCAGCTCGCTTTTGGGATTGTTGTGGATGAGCTGGGGTGAAGCTCAGGAGCAGCCCAAGGTGCCCTTGGGGGTCCATGTTTGTCCTGTGTTCCTCAGATGAAGATCACCGAGGATGACCTGTGGATCCGGACCTACGGCCGCCTGTTCCAGAAGCTCTGCTCCTCCAGCGCTGAGATCCCCATCGGGATTTACAGGACGGAGTCGCACATGTTCGCCACCTCCGAGGTGGGGCACGGCGGGGGCATGGGCTGGGCAGGGGCTGCCAGCCAAGGTGGGATCCAGGAGGGTGCTGGTCCCTGGTGCACCTCAGACCTGCTTGCAGCAGCAGTGGGGAGGGGAGAACGGGGAAGGGGAATTTTTGTGTTCACTTCGCTAGAGTGGCTGCGCTGGGTGGTGGCGTCCTGGTCCCCCAGCTGGGTCAGGGTCAGTGCCCCTCTCTCCGGGCAGATGTTCTTGGCACGGCTCTGCCACGCCACTGGGCACCTTGGGGAGCAGGGTGGGCACAGCAGGGCTGCCCCTTTGCTGGACTGACTCGTGGTTTTCCCTTCCTCCTCCCCTGCTGCAGCCCCACGACATCCGAGCGCAGGTGAGTGCCGCTCACGTCCGGCCGCGCGCTCGGGCGCTGCCTCCCTGTCCCCCCACCCATCCTGGGCTGGCTCGGGCCACCGAGAGCCACCCCGTGCTTTGTGCCAGCTCTCAGCCTTGGTGCCAGCACAGCGCTGCCTGTCCCCATGGAAGGGAGATATTGGCTGAGCCTCAGTGCCCTGATGTAATTAACTGGGATCAGGAGCAGGGGAGGGAGCCAGAATCCCTTTTAAATACCTTCAGTCTTCAACTTTGTAAGGAAGCAGTGACAAGGAGCTGAAAGTTGACATTTAATTAAATGCAACCCAGCTCCTTGAGATGCTTTAAAAGGCTTTATTAATAAATTCCTGCTCACCAGTGGGGATTGCTGGGTCAGACATGTGGCAGCACAGATACTGTGAGAGGGAAGAGAGGGAGATGAGGGCATGGCTGTTCCTTGGGCAGATGTCCCAGAGGTGATCCTGTGTGAGGTGTCAGGTGCCCACAAGACTCCCCTCAGCTTACCCAAGAGAAGCTGTGGCTGCCCCATCCCTGGAAGTTCAAGGCCAGGTTGGACAGGACTTGGAGCAGCCTGGTCTGGTGAACCATGGCGAGGAGTGGAACGAGATGAGCTTTACGCTCCCTCCAATCCAAACCACTCCGGGATTCTGTGAAATCTGCCAGCCAGGTGGTTTTTGCAGTGCAGAGACGAAATGCTGGGAGAGCCCATTTGGGTCAGGGGAAGGACCCCACCCCGTGGGAGAGATCCCACCCTGCCAGGCACAGGCCAAACCCCTCTTGGCCACCCCCCATCCCGCGTGACCTGCTGGGCTTCTAGTCACAGATCTCAATCAATGTTGAGGACTGCGAGGACACCAAGGACGTCAAGGAGCACTGGGGCATCAAGACGAGCCACCACCGGAACTCGTGTTCCAGCGACCAGTCGGAGCACCCGCTGCTGCGGCGCAAGAGCATGCAGTGGGCGCGGCGGCTCAGCAGGAAGGGCAACAAGCACTCCAGCAAGACGGCCGAGTGGATCAGCCAGCAGCGCCTCAGCCTCTACCGGCGCTCCGAGCGGCAGGAGCTGTCCGAGCTCGTCAAAAACCGTATGAAGCACCTGGGCTTGCCCACCANGCTCCAGGCAGGAGTTGGCAGTGGCAGAGTGGCCCTTGTGCCTGCAGCAGGACCCGGTGTCCCCACACAGCCTCGTCCCCCACTCTCCGGCCACGCAGAGATGGTGGTTCAGGACATCCCGACCCCAGGTCAGCACAACCCTTGTGCCCAAGAGCCCCCGTAGTGCGGCAGGGAGAGGCCAAACCCCGTCAGCTGGCGCAGCCCCCTTTTGTTATGGACTTTAATCTGTCGTAAGCTCTTCGTGGAAAACCTGTCGGTAGCTGCAGGGCTGAGTTGCTTCATTGCGTGTGACACCGGCGTGTGGCTGTGACAGCCGCGGCGCTCAGGGTCCCTCTGTGCAGCCGCATCTCTCGTCAAGCTTCTGACCTGCCCGTCGGTGCTGGCATCTGTGTCCCCTGGACAGCTCCCACCCCTTGGTTATGACAAAGTCTGTAGCCCACAGCTCCCTTTGTTTGGTTGGTTTGGTTTTGGTTTTTTTCCTTTCTTTCTTTGATGCCATCCTGTGCTGCTGCTTGTTTGCTCCATCCTCCAGGAGTGTCTGTCCACCCCGTGCTGGCCCTTGCCCACACTCAGGCTGGCAGTGAGCCCCAGCTGGGATGGGAGCTGATTTTGGGGGTGGGATTCCTCCTTTCCCATCTTGGCTTTAGGTATGGGAAAGAGGAGGAGAAAATGTCCAGAAGTGCAGTGCAGGAGGGGTTTGGAGTGGGGGCCCAGGGGGTGGTTGTGGGCACTGCCAGCATCCCCAGGGAGAGAGGCAGGAGAGCTGGAGTGTGGTGGGATGGAGCGAGGACAGGGACTGCCAGGCAAGGGCTTGCAGTGGTGTACCCCCCTCTCCTCTTTTCCCTACATTCCCAGTCCCAGCAGTTTCTGTTGCAGCTCCAGGGGGGCTGTCTGGCCTCGGTGAGGCTTGGGGCACAGCTTGGGGGCAGGGCAGGGCTGGCATCCTTGTCCTGGCCCGTCTGGCAAATTTTGGTTGAAGCGAACTGGGAGAGCTCTGGCAGGAGAGGGGACAGTGAGGGGGTACAGGACAGGGACACAGGGCACAGTGTGGGGACCAGCAGCTCCTTGGGCATCCAGCGGTGCTGGGACTGTGTGTTGTCACCTTGTGTCACCGTCAGTGTCTGGACACCCATGGAAAAACGTTGCTCTGCCTTCTGCCCCTTTCCTTTTTCTTTTGCTCACGTTTTCGCTGCAGCGCAGGAGCTCGTCTCTGATATTTGCCAAACCATGGCTTGCTGACCTCTCTCTCTCTCTCTGTTTATGTCTGTGCCTTTCCCTGTATGTTCTGTAGAGGATGTAGCAAATTTAACAGCCAGTGATGTGATGAATCGGGTAAACCTGGGATATTTGCAAGGTAATTCCCTTTCCCTGGGAGTCCCGCGTGACTCATGGCGTGCAGCGTACAACAAGATCATGCCAGCTAAGCCCAAACCTCACCCTTGCCAGTTTTCACCTTAGACCCCTGAGCTTTCAGCACTAATTTGTTGGGTGGCCTTGGAAAAACCAATCAGTGTCCTGTGGTGGTGGTGCAAGCTCAGGGCTCTGCCTGATCAGGGAGATAGAAACCTCAGGGACCCTTTTTTAGCTGAATTCCTACAGGGAAATCACAGCCCTTGGCTTTCATTAACAAAACCCTCCCTCCATGGCTCCGTGAGGGGGTTTTGGGCTGTGCAGCCACTGGCACAAGGAGGAGGGGACAAGGAAGGGTTCAAGTGCACCAGAGCTGCCTGTGCCTGTTGTGATGAGATGCTGGAGCTCCTGCTGGGTCAGCCACAATCCAGGGCAAGGCAGCGCTTTAAAAATCCCTTGGCACCCCTTGGTTTGCCTTCCTGGACCTCCCTCTAGCATTAGAAGTCCCCATTTCCTGACCAGGGGTGCTGGGCTCAGCCCGAGGCAGCAACAGCAGCCACAGGGGCCACTGGTGCTGCAGCCACCTTGGGCACCTTGTGGGGCTCTGTGGGACTTACCAGGTTTCCCCATCTTTTTTTCACTTTCACACCGTGGTGGAGCATGCCCTGGAAAGGCTCCTTTTTACTGCAGCAGCCCCAAGATTAGCAACAACCCATCCCAGCTTCATTTTTGGCTTCACTAGCCCATGCTTAAGGTGAAACGTTGGCATTTTCCTTACAAAGTGTGTCCTTCATCAGCCAGGCAGCCCCAGCTGGGGCTCATGGAAGCCCCAGGCCAGCAGAGTATATTGCCCGGGGCAGTGCAGATGCAGCAATATACTCGGTGTGCTCAGCAGGGCCTGGCTTGGCTGCACGGGGTCAGGAAACTTCCATGGGGCAGGGAAACCTGCCCAGAGCCAGAGCCCGTCCCCACCTCCCTGTCATGTCAAACCCCGTGTGTCCCAGGGTCTGTGTGCCACCCCTGCCCCGGCATTGCCACCCCCATCCCTGTCTCCCTGTAAGGCTGAGCACTGGGATGGCCAAAACCCCCCGGTGGCTCCAGGACAGGGCACCCTGGCACAGGCTGGGGGTCCCAGGCAGCGTCTCCCCGAGGGTGGTGCCAGGTCCCCGCGGCTGCAGCACCTTCTGTGGACTCAGAGGTGACAGGGATGTGTCTGAGCAGCAAAACAAAGGTCTGGTGTCCCCCTGCAAGCACCGCTGGACGTGGCCCAGCCCTGGGGATGCCCCGGGGCTCATCTGGGTGTGCCCTGGCAAGGACACCTCGGGAGGAAGCTGTTTGCATTCCTGTGCTGGGTGCCCATGGTGGCTGGAGCTGATCTGAGGGCTGGACAAAAGCAGTGTCACCCCTGTGCCAGGGTGATCTGGCACTCGCTGTCATTGCTGAAGCAGGAGACCCTGTCACCATGATCTTGTTCTTGGCTATTTCGGGGAGCACAGGGGCCCCCCCGTCACCGAGACCCCCCCATTCACCCCCGTGGGTGCTGCTCGAGGTGGCCCTGAGCCCCCCCTGGGAGGTCACTGTGGTTCAGAGCTGTCCCCAAAATGGCATCGATGGCTCTGGAACTCTATGGAGGCGATTTCCCCCGGGCAGGGGAACGAAGCAATCCCTGGACTAATCCTGGGCCTGGATGGTGCTAAATTGAGAGGTGGGCAGAGCGTTGGGGTGGCCCTGGGGGGGTTCAGCTGCCCTGAGCCCGTGCTTGGACTTGTGCTGTACGTGACACAGCAGGACTAACCTGTTCCCTCTTTTGCACTGCACCAAGGTAAGACATCTCACTTTACTTTTGGTGGGGGAGTGGAGACTTTGAAGAGTGCCCTCTGCCAGTCCCCTGGGCCGTGCTGTGGTGGGGAGAGCCTGGGGAGGTGAGGAGGGAGGTGGCAGTGATGTTCTTGGTGCCCTCCTGGTGGCAGTGACATTGCCCACGGCTTCTCCTGGTGAAGGGACCCATTTGCCAGGATGGGATCTGTCACCTTGCCTGTTGGGGTGTCTGTGGGGGTGTCCCTCCCTCACCAGCCCTGCCCCTCCTCTTGCAGATGAGATGAACGACCACCAGAACNGATCCCCCACACCAGGCAGGGGGACAGCAGGGATGGGGTGGTGGGAGCAGCAGGACAGGCCACAGGAGCAGCCCCCAGCCTGGAGTTAACGCCCATCCCAGTGCCCGGGTCCTGGTCCTGCTGCCCCCAAAGCAGCTCCATTTGCTCCATTTGCTCTTCAGAGGGGCCTTTCCAAAAGCCTGCAGAGGTGTCCCAGTGACAAGCCTTNCCCTCTTTTGCACTGCACCAAGGTAAGACATCTCACTTTACTTTTGGTGGGGGAGTGGGGACTTTGAAGAGTGACCTCTGCCAGTCCCCTGGGCCGTGCTGTGGTGGGGAGAGCCTGGGGAGGTGAGGAGGGAGGTGGCAGTGATGTTCTTGGTGCCCTCCTGGTGGCAGTGACATTGCCCACGGCTTCTCCTGGTGAAGGGACCCATTTGCCAGGATGGGATCTGTCACCTTGCCTGTTGGGGTGTCTGTGGGGGTGTCCCTCCCTCACCAGCCCTGCCCCTCCTCTTGCAGATGAGATGAACGACCACCAGAACACCTTGTCCTACGTCCTGATCAACCCCCCCCCGGACACGCGGCTGGAGCTCAACGACATCGTGTAGGTGTCACCTCACCCTGTCCCCAGACTGCCCCCAGTGCCGTGAGCTGCCCCATCCCACAGTTTCCCATGATTTCTCATAAATACCCACGGCTTTTGCCTCTTTCCCAGGCCATTCCAGCTCCCTCTGTTCCTGAGCAGAGCTCAAGCCACCCCAGCCCTGCCTTAGCTCCCTTGGGCAGCGTGGAGTTTGCCTTTGGCTTTGGCCACTGAGCAGCTGTGGAATAACTCCTGATTATTTATGATATTATTTTATGGCATTTACATGACCAGCTGTTATTGTTTAACACCCCTAATCCAAACAATTAGTGCTCTGCAAGCAGCACAGCTCCACGGGGCATCCTTGTGTGTCCTGTCCTCAATCCCAGGGGGAGCTGGGGGTTCCAGCAGTGTGACCAAGCTGTGTCCCGCAGGTACCTGATCCGCTCCGACCCGCTGGCCCACGTGGCCAACGACGGCCACAGCCGCAAGAGCAGCTGCAGCAACAAGCTGGGCTCCGGCAACCCCGAAACGCGCGACGAGACCCAGCTGTGAGCGGCCCCCGAGCGCCGGTCCCCG
>VXBC01011259.1:467596-527965 GCA_013399945.1 Ploceus nigricollis
GCAGGTTGGTAAGACGAGAGGAAAACTGCACCGAAACCCTGCTCCTCTTCCTCCTCCTCCTTCACCAGGTGTCCCCCCGGGTACCCAACTTCTGCTCCTTCACCCAACCCATGTTCTTCATCCTCTGCTGGGTTTCTGTTCCGGGTGGCCACGCCGGGCGCTGGGCAAGGACTCTGGTGGCCTTGGGACAGACGGGATGGAGGGGACAGGGCATGGCAGGGGCTGCTCTGCCCCCAGCGCCTCGGGACATCTCACAGACCAAAACACGCCGAGCCCAGGGGACCGAAAGCCGGGCCAGCTCTGTGGCAGTGCCTCGGAGCCCCTGGGTTTGTGTCCTCCCTGCTGGAGCTGAGCTGCCTGGGGGACTCGGGGATGCTTGTCCCGGGCTGGATGGGCTGGGCTGGCCAGGGAGCCCCCCCTTTGGTGGCTCCACTCGCCCTTTCCCCTCCGGCCAGGGCAGTCTGGGGTCCAAACCCCCTCCGTGTGTCCTGGCCATGGCCTGCTGTCCTTCCCCTCCCCGCGGTCACAGCTCGGTGACACCGTTAAGGCAGCGGGTTCTGCCTGTCCCCCCCGGCCACCACGGCCCCCTGGCAGCTCCAGCCCCCCCTGCTCCACTCTGTACCCCCTGTGCCCGTGGCTTCCCCTGCAGCAGAGGTGCATGAATGTCCCCCCCGACCTGCAGGGACCTGGCACCACCACAAACACCAGATGTGTTTTCCATCTGCTTTTGCACATTCTACAGCATCGATGTGGAAAGGATCTATTTGACTGCCAAGTGAAAAACTGAAATTAACTTTCTATACTTTTATGTTCATATCTTACAATTCCAATGTGATTTTTTTTTAGCAAGGAGCTTGTAAAGTACAACGTGGCCATGAAATCCCATCAGCTTCCCGCAGTCGCTGCCAGCTGAATGGTTTTATTGCCATTAACATTCACAGTTTGCTCCCCAATGCACCCCAATCAATGTTTACAAAGAAAACAAAATAGAAAACAAGCCAAAATCTGATTTAAATGAGTTGTAAACAGCTGGGGGGATGCCCCAGCCTATGGGGATGTGCTGCCCATCCTGCCCGTGGCCTGAGGGAGAACAGAGATGCCTATGGTAGGACCAGTGCCAAGGCTGGTATCACCTCGACAGGGGGTTGGGAGAGACCTGCTGTGCCTGGATAAGGTTTGGGGTCCAGCTTTTATTTTTTTAATTGTTGTTTTTTCCTGAAGTGCCAGGCAGGAGCCCCTGAGTGTGGCAATCCCAGGCTCAGTGAGGTACCACAGGTAAAAGCAATGAGTGCACCCCTCCCACCCTGCTGAGCTGTGGGCCTAAACAGAACTGTCTTTAAAGCTTTTTTGGGTTGTTTGGATGAATTTTTAATTATTAGTTTTGGATCTGTTTGGTTAAGGCAGGCACAATGTTTTATTTATTTCTGTTTGTAGCTTCACATGCCAAATCTGTCATTTAAAAATGGCAAAAAGAAATTATAGGCCAAAAAGTGGGTGTGGTTGAAGTACAAAAGGACACGTGGGCTCTGTGCTAACTTGAAGCCTCAGGATGCTCAGATCATGGTGTGTGAATGTATTTAAGTGTCTGCATTTAATATGGATCATTTTCCAAACCCCACTTTGCTTTCAAGGGAGAGTGGAACAAAGCAGTTGGGTTTTTTAAAAAAAACCCAAACCAGCAAACAAACAAAACCCCAGACCCCAAATAAAACAAAAGGTGTGATTATTTGAATATATTTACTGAGAACATACAATGTTTATTTTGTTTGTTTGTTTGGCTGTGAGCTGTGTGTGAGAGCGCAGGGAAGCGAGCGCAGCTCCTCAGCTCAACCCTCCCATGGCAAGAAAATTAAATTTCTTTTAAAAACCCTTAATTTACTTAAAATTTCACCCCCCAGCCCTGAGCAGCCAGGTCAGCCATGTGGCCACACCCAGGGTCTGTGTTCCAGAGGCTCCACTGGCCGTGGTGTTGGGTCCCTCCTTCCTCAGCGGGCACACACAGCTCCTTCCTGCCCTTAATCCGAGGAGAAAATGATCCCAAGAGGAAACCACACGCCAAAAGGACTGAAGGCTCTGTGTGGTTTGTGATCTTATCAAAATGCCCTCGGTATTCCTGTATTTTGATGATGCTTCTGTTTGTTCAGTGTACAAAATCCCTGCATTTGAAACGGAAGCTCCGTGTACAAAGCCTCGGGTTCCTTCTCTGGTGTAAATTTCCAGCCGAGCTTCCCGTGGGATGGGGAAAGCCCTGTAAATACTCACCTGTGGGCAATGCAAGTCTGAGAACCAAGGGTTCATTTTTCTAATTCCTTAGCCTCGGTTACAATACTAATGTAAAAACAAAAGCAGTTTATTTTTCTAATGGTCCTGGAAACGTTGATGCAGCGACAAAGAATCGCTCCTGCCGCTGAAAGGGCCCACAAGGAGCTTCCATGGGAACAGGAGAATGGCTATTGCTTCCAACCATGGAAAAATCCCATTTTCTGGAGGAAATAGTTGTGTTCCAATGCAGAGACCTGGCAGGCCTGGGGGATGCAGAAATGAGGACAGCTGGGATGTTTTGGGGTTTTCCAGCAGCGGCTCCGGCGCATGTTCCGTGTCCACTAACAGTTTGATATGCTCAATATGGACTAAATCCATATATCCTGCATTAAACTCAACTACTCCAACCACTGTTATGAGTATATTTCTTTCCTGTTATGCCCCTTTTTATTTAACCTCTATAGAACAGGACAGTTTTATTCCAAGCTCAGCTCCTGCATGGATTTTTATCAGCAACAGCAATTTCCTCTCGGAGGCCGAATTCCGGGAGCTGCTCTGCTGGGATGCAGCCAGCCAAGGGGAGAGGGTTTTGTACAATTCTTGTGAAGATGCTTCACATTTCTGTAAAGATCAATGAAAATAAAAGAGCTGCATGCAGCAACAGGAGACACTGCTGTCTGATTTTTCTGTTTTTCAAAGAGTCTGTTTTAAAAGCCTTGGGAAGATGTGGTTTAAGCTGAGGTAGCTCTTCCCAACTTTATTTTTTAACTTTATTTTCAAACTCTTCGTGCATTCAGGCACAAAGGGCCTGGTGTGGTAGAGGAGCTTTTAAAGATTATTTAATTCATTTATTTAATCCTATTTTCTATGCTTTAATAAATGCATTAAATTTTGTAGGTATTTAAGAGTTTGGGTTTTTTAAACTGATGTTTAGCCAAGATTCAGTACATGTTCTTCTACCTCCCAACACTTCAAAATTTGTCACTGGCTCCAAAATTTCCAAGATTTTCAGGGAAGATCCCAACATTTCTAGAGCATGCTACACTCATACACAAAGATTTTAGCTTGGACATCAAATGCAGGTAAGCAGAGATTGTTTTTATTCAGCATTTTAGGCAAATACTGTAAAAATCTATTTATTTTAAAATCACACAGAAGGACACAAACAACATCCCTTAAATAGGGAAGATAATTCTGGGCTGAACATACACGTGAGGAAGCTGGAAGGAAAAGGAGAGCAGGAAGCCAAGTCCCTGCTAAATTACTTTTTAATTATTGGCTTTAAACCAGACAAAGCTGTACATGGAGAACAAAATCTTCTTGATTTTCCAGGACATCCAAATTGCAATGATTACACCCAAAATAAAGTGATTTTAACACCACCAAGAGCAGCTCTCACTGGATAAAAACCCATCCAAGGCTGCAGAACAGGATTTAATGCTCTGCACAAGGGGATTTCAGCACTTCCCAGCAGTGGATTCTTCCCTTTTTCCTCTTGTTCCACCTTGCACAGCAGCAGACACAGAAAAGAAGAGGAAATAACTCTGCAAAATGAACCAAAATTCATTCAAATATTTGCCCCAGTTGAGGAAAATCAACTTCTAACACTACAAATTCCTTGTAGCAGAGAAAAAAAAGTCTAGAGCACTAAAATATGCATTAAAAATAATGGGGTTGGTGTGGCTGGGAAACAAAAAGGAAACCAAACTCAGGAAGGATTTTTTATTTTGCTGTAAATTCAGTTTTTATGGTTATTCCCTGGAAAAGAGGCAAAATAAGGAGGTTTTCCTTTGCTAAGATTTCCAGGTAAGGCCACAATAATTTGGGAAGGTTTATGGGCCTCAAACCATTCTTTCAAGTGCCTCATTTGAATTTTAACAAATGCTGGATATTGAATATTTCATGATCCCTGCTGCACACACTTCCCCAGAGGTTTTTTTTTCCTCACTACAATAAATGTGTTATTTCCCAACAAGTTCAGAGGGATGGATCAGAAAACTATGACAGGATTTCAGCACCAAGATAAAAGTGAATTTATATTTAGCACAGACAAGCAAATTAAATCCACCCTGTAATTTTTACAACAGGAATACCCAGGCTGGAGAAGGAAGGGGAATAAAATTCCAGTTTTGGAATGGCATTTTACCTAAAAATTTGGGGTTTTTTTTCAAAGAAGAGCGGAACTTACCACTTGGAGCAGAAGAGTAAAAAATGCACTTTTTCATAGACCCACGGGAAGCTTGAAATCTTCAAACCCTCTAAAAAACCAAGCTTTAACAAACCTGCAACAGAAAGCTCAGGGAAATATTTTCTTTTTAGAATAACAAAATTTAAAAACCTATAATTAGTTTTTACTTACTACATGGTAAGAGAAGTGCAATGTCTGAGTGGTAATGTGGAATTAATTACAAAATTTTCAATGCATTGTGGAAAATACACAATTATAGTGGACCATATGAATATTCCAATTTTGAACTGGCTTGAAGAATTTTATATAATAAAGTTTCACTTATCTGAAGCACACAACCCCAAAATCCTCCCCAGATTTCTTCAGTTCTGCAGATGAACAGCAGTAAAATGGCACCAAATTTCTCCAAAATCTTCTTTTGGGAACGATGTCCTTGGAGAATCCCAGCACAGCCTCATCCCAAGAATGCTTGGCATGCCCTGACCCCCAAGCCCACCCCCCTCAGCCACCTGCCTCTCCCTCAACTGCTGAAAATTAATTACATTTAACCCCCTAATTAACTGCAAGCCACTTAATTGGATAAGCACAGCATGGATATCAGCTTAGTCCACATCCACAAGGACTGCTCCATTCCAGGGCTGGGACCAGGACCAAATTCCCAGGGCAGGCAGCTCAGAGTGAACAGGAGACCCCTCATTTGTTGCTATATTTAAATAATAAATCAAATCAAATAGAAAGTGAGGGGGTTTGGGGTGGTCTGACACTGCTCTAGTCATCAGTTCTGGGGATTTGTGGGGGGAAAGCAAAAGGAATGGAAAATTCAAGTCCTCAGAACTAATTCCTGTCATTCTTACTTCAAACTACAGCCTCAAACCCCTGGTTGTAGGAAGAGAAACTCCAGAGATTTCTACACTCAACTCCCCAGTGCAGAGGGGACAAAAATCAGCTTTATTTTCTTGGCACACTCAGCCCTCCCAGTGTAGGTGAAGGCTTCCAAAGCAAGTTAATATTTTCCAAATTCAGATTATGTTGGCTTGGACTCTTCCCCCACCTGAGAGCAGGATGAAAATGGGACAAAACCACACCAAGTACAGATGCAAACAGCACATGGAACACACAGACTGATGGACAGAGCTGGAGAGAAAGAAATTGCACTTGAAAGCACTTTAAAGATGTACATTCTTGGATTTGTTAGTAAGGAATAGAGAGAGGTCACAGACAGAGCTCCCACTTTCTCCTCCTCCTTCCCAGGAAGCACAACCAGAACCTCTGGGAGCAGCTGGAAGAGTTTTTTTTATCCAGTTCTGCTTGTTTGGACAGAGCTAAGAGGGAACAACCCTGGCTCCAACTAATCCTGGGGAAAAGCAGCCCAAACAAGCAGCTTAAGCTGCAGGCTGCCAAATTAATTCCATTTACCTGCAGGGATCACAGCCCTGGGGCTGAGGGAACAGGTGATTCCCACACATCTCCCTGATTTCAGGGATTCACACTGTGCTCTGGAAGGACAAACCCCATTTTCTAAGCAGGGATTTTTAGAAGTTATCAGGGTCCAGATCACCTTATTAGGATTTTATTATGTCCTTATTAGGACATCAGGATTTTCTGTCCTTGGGAGGGAAGGGTTAAACATAAGGTCACTAAAACCACAGTCAGAAATCCTCTGTATTCAGAATTTCATAAATTTAACCCAAACCTCAACACTGACTAGAAAATTACCAAAATTCTGCCACTGACCAAAGGAGCCCTAGCAGACAGATTCAAGAGTCTGATGAAATAAATCCTTAAACTATTTCCCAATTTTCTGAGAGCTTTTTGGTCCCATTCTTGCCCCCTGCAAGCTCTTGTCACAAAGTTATTGGAGCTCCTTATAGCTCCTTATAGCTTATAGCTCCTTAAAGCAGGTGAAGCTTTACCAAAGAGAACAGCACATCTTTAAAGTGTATTAGTTCTTGGAGGGGATGAAGTGTCACACCAACAAAAGTACACATGAAATAAAAAGGAAATCAGTTAATGATTTTTATTAAATTTCAGTGTTTCATAAAATAAATATGGTTTATAATATCAAACAGTGAGAAATAAAGCATAAGCATGAAAAGCATGGTAACAAAAGTTACACTCATGACGGTGTTTAATACTTAGCACTGTAGAAACCATAAAGCCTTTAATTATTTACAAGCAGCAAACTATCTAACATAATTTACAAAGTTGCAGCAGCCTAGTCAGGGAGTCCTGGAAGGGGAAAAAACACGGAGAGACTGCACTGGAAGACCTTCACTTTGCTCTAGCTAGCCAGCACTTTATCCCATCCCCCAGTCCCCCTATGTACAACAACTCTCTGCACCTTCCATCATCTCCAAGGTCAATCATTACACTGGATTTGGAGCTCAGTTCCTCTCGAGGACGGGCAGGACCTTCTGCACTCGAGAGACACAAATTCAAGTAACACTTCAAAGAAAAGTAAACATGTGCAAACCCACGTCAGAACCTACAGGAGCTGCAGGTAGTAAGTGTCAAACCCACGGAGCAGGAGCTCTTTAGCAGATTAAATTCATTAGGGAATAGCTACAGAAACCTACTTGGGAACCAGCTGGGGCCAAGAATGAGACATGGGAGTGGTTAAAAATAAAAACAAAAAAACAAAAAGAAAACCAAAAAAAAAAAAAAAGGAACTGCATTTGTACCCTGTTACCACAGACAAAAATTTAATCTGCTGAAACACAAAGACTTTTAAGGTCATAACTCAAGATTTAATATTTCAACATGAAAAGAAATCCAAGCCATTCGACTTATTTGGGCTTTTGAAACAAATGCAAATGTCTCTGTTTAAAAATTGCTTTCAAATGAGAAAAACAAATCAATATATATTAATATATCACCCAAAATAAAAAACATAACACACTCTTCATTGTAGAGCATGCTGCTCATTCAGAATAAAGACAGGACAAAGAAAGTAGAATTACATTTCATGATGTAATAAAAACATTAAAATCTGTGATCATTAAGTGCACCATCGTACAGGAGTAGCGTGCTCAGAGTGGAAATGTTCTATACCTACCAGCATCCACCTTTATTAAAGCAAACAAATCTTTAGGACACTACCTGAAACTGAAATCAGTAATCACTGGGCTCCATTCAGCTTGCCTTAAGTTTCAGTCAGGCACATTCCAGCTAGTAGCACCTGTTATGCCTCTTCATGATTGTATTCCAGAGATCTCTACATTTGTGAACAATTTTTTTTTTTTTTTTTTAGAAAAAGACTGGCTTTTGCAATCCTTGCAATGCTTATCCTACACAGATCCTGCAAGTAAACTCTGTTCTGAGCAGCACAAGTTGGGGCTTTTTTCAGAAATCTGAGAGCTGGACTTATGTTGGCAGTAGGTACAGTACAACAACTGGATGTATTCAACAGTTCCTCAAAAAGGTCTGAAAGGAAGATTTCCCTAAAGACTGTTTAAAAAACCAAACCAAACCCAAAGCACTTCACCCAAGATCTGTTCAATCCTTCTACCCAAGTTCAGAGCTTGCCAACTTTTAAGAATGCCAGGAAAAAGGAGGGAATGAGGTGGAGAGGAAAGAGAATTAAATTATTCCCAATTTGTACCGATGAAAAGCTTCAAGTAAAAGGAAATCCACTTGTTCAAGATCTTGCTACATGCACAGTCCCTCGTCAGCTGAAAGCCACAGTAGTTAGCATTGGGTGTAACAGCAGATTCATCATTCATAAAAAACACTGGCAACGTTCCTTCATCCTCAAGAACTTGCATCCACGGTTCTCTGTCCCGAAGCTTCTTAAAAAATGTCTATGGTTCTGCACATTTCATACCAAACTGGAGGAAAATGGTAAACATGTCTTCTCTCAATGCAATCCCAGTGAGCCAACCTTCTCCCCAGGAGCTGGGTGTCATTTCCGAGTCTGGCTCTTCTTTGGCACCGCGGGTCGCTTGGCCTGCCACAAGTGGTTGTGGATGGTGAGAGCATCCACGCTCACAGACATGGTTTTGGCTGGGATCACGTTAAACTGTTTTCTGTCCGAGCTGTACTTATAGAGTTTATCAATCATTTTCTTGGTGATGCTCTTTGGCCCTGTCCCAGTGAGCTTGTAGATCTCCTCCGTGTCGGGGTAGTAGCAGTAAAGTGCTCGGAACTGGCAGCCGGCGTCGCGGAACAGGATGATGTAGTGGTTGGCATCACATTTCTCCAGCTCCTGCAGCAAAAACAACCAGGTACAGGGGCTGTTCACTGGGAGAATCATGCCAAGCTTTAAGCTGAATAGTTGTTCCTCTTAACATAATTTTCCAGTCCCTTTATAAACCTAAAAGCAGAACTCTAAATACGGGATCGTGTTTTCCACGTAAATGCTCTATACAGGCACATTACAGAGAATGGAATTCACACTGCACAGCAGTGGGACTATGAAGTCAGCATTACAGACCCATGTGATTGAGAGTGCATTAATCATTTCAATGTTTACCTCTAATATTGAGTTCTTGTGTGGTTCATTCACTTTTCCAGCAAGACAGCAGTGAGATATAGCATTGTGAATAATAGGTTTGTTGGATTTGCTGCTGGGTTCCTTAAATAATTTTGGACCTAAGGAAGATAAATAAGTAAAAATTATCTGCCTTACACTTATGAACACTAAGGTTTTCATTCAAAGTGAAAAAAAGAAAAAAAAACTCATTATTTTTCTAGAATGACTTACTTTTAGAGATATTAAGCAGAACAAAATACACCTGACAACTTCTCAAAAATAACATGAAACACATCACAGGTCTTCCTGACCTGGTATTCATAATAAATGAATAAAACAAACTAAACAAAAACAACTAAACTAAAACAAAGCAGGCACCTGTGTATTCTGCCACTGAAGCAATAGAAGATGCTGTGGAAGCATTCTCCCAGTCTCTCTCTGTGTTTCTGCTGGGATTTCTGCTCAGAATGGGTAAGGACTCCATTGATTCAACCCTGGGAGGGAAATAAATAAAATATTATATGCCAAGATTTTGGGGTTTGGCCCTGTAATCTCACATAAACGCTGCTGTCCCCAAATGGAACAGAATATTCTCCCTTATCCTCCCCAGAACAGTCAGATTCTCCTTGCTAGAAATCAAAGCAAAACTCTGACTCCTCTGGGAGAAAATAAAACAAAATTGCAAGTTTGTACAGAACACTGCAGTTGGCAGCCACATAAACCAGATGAATTCAGCAATGCTGATTGTGCTCCTCTGCCAGTGAGGTGAAGCAAACAGCACTGAAGCCCAAAACTGTTTCATCCCCCAGGACCAGAGAAACCCAAGAGAACCTGGCTGTACCTCTGTGAGGGAGTGCCACCAGAGTGAACACTTTCAGGCTCAGTTGTTGCTGCTGAGGCCAAAGACAGACTGGAACCAGACTGAGCACTGCTCAAATTATCAGCTACAAAACAGGAGAGAAAATGTCAAACACATTTGGTTACAGCAGATTTGAAACTCAGGGAGAGCAAACAAATCCAGATCCTTACGTGTGGAAGAACACTTCGTGCCTGAATCACTGTAAGATTCCTCACGATGGACTGACTTTGGCCTGGGTTTTTTGGGCTTGGATTTGGGCTTCCCAAGCCCTTGCTCCTCCAAAATTTGCTGCTGTTTTTTCCTTAGATATTCCTGCTTGATGAGTTCTCGCCGAGCCTTCTCCTCTTCTTTCCGTATCCGGTCCTCCTCGGCTTTGCGGCTGCCACAGAACACAAGAACAGTGCATTCAGCATGGAACAACCTCCTCTTGTTAAAATAAAGAAAAAATCTTTTCTGTGCATCCTTACCGAGCTTCATCCCTTTTTTGTTCCACCTCAGCCTCCAGCTGCTGCTTCCGCAGCCGAGCCTCCTCGGCCTTGCGCTGCTGCTTCAGGAGGAACGCCGCCCGTTTTTTGGCCAGCTCATCCTCTGCCTTCTGTTCATCCTGCAAAACCCAAAGGGATGGAATTTTTAAGGAATAGTGGACAATATATTAAGCTGGACATCACAAGATTGCTGATGATTCCAGGAAAATTTGAAGAAAAACTATTACTTTTGGAAATCTTTACATTTTTAGAATTGATGAGCATAAATCAAAACCTCTTATTGCTCAGGAAAAAATTAAGAGACAGTTTTAGTGTTCTCTTAAGTCTGTGAGGAGAAAAAAGGGGCTCATTTTACTCTGACTTGTTTTTAAATATCTTTAATTATCACAAAACTTTCTAGACCTGCAAAGTACAATGCAACTATGATGTGGGCCAGAATGGACACCACTAATAATCCCAGAGAATGACAGTCAGTTAAAATTAACCACACTACAAAGACCCCAAAAGTTAAATTCCCTGAGACTGAGACTAGTTTGACTTTCTTGAAAGAGAAATTTAAAGATAAAGTATCATGTCAGCACATTTGTGGTATTGACAATAATCATTGCTAAACACAAATTAAGACACTAAATGTTTTGAGAGCAGATCTCTCTCTTTTTTCCAAAAGTAATTGTTTTCCAGTGCAGCTTTTTTATATCCAAATATTGCAACCAATGAGGGCTGTGTTCCTTCAGGAGACTGGGAAACACCAGTTCTAATGCTGGGTGAGTGTGTAACAGGAACCAAAGAGAGAAAGGGAACACATTTACCTTGAAGAAAAAACCCACACCAGACTTCTGATCACCTTCACTAATCATATCCGTGGAGCTATCCTGGTTTTCAAGTTCTCCTTCATCTGGAGCTTTTAAGTCAGACAAATCTACTTCAATGAGATTAGCCTTGCTTCTCAGGGGCTCATCCACTGGGACATTTTCTTTTCCTGAGCCATCAGAAGAATTCAACCCTGTTTCCTTGAAGCTGTTATTCACCTCTTTGCTCATTTCAGACAGAATATTTGCATCTTTGGAGGTGGAGAGAACAAGTGCCCTTTGATTGCTCTCATCATGAAGTCTATAGGTATCAAAGAAACACTTCTCTTGGGAACCACTTCCATGATCAGGGCTGCTTTCCAGTCCCACTTCCGTGGGTGTCTTTGCCAAGCTATTGGGTGGGAAAGGTCTCAAATGTGGAAGGTTTTCTAGGCTGGGCGTTGGGGTTTTAACACGTGCTGAATTCTGCTGCCTGTCCTTCGGGACTTTCAGCTCTGAAGGCCTTCCTGGCCGGGGAGTCCTTCCTTGGCCAAGCCGCGGCGGTTTCCGCAGGCTGTTCATTCCAGTTGGAGACAGGGGCTCAACAAAATGAATCGAAGGTTTCACCTTTTGGTCCTGAGAGTTACTTCTGGTTCCTGGGGATGGCACTGTTGGAGATTTCATGAGCAGCTCCTGCTGCTGGGATATCTTTAAGATGGCCTGCTGCAGGGTGCTGATTGTTTCATTCAGCTTCTCAATAGAAAGGTCACATTCATTTATATCTGCTTCAGTCACGTTGTCTTCTAGGAGGGCAACAGAAATAATTTTACTTTTTTCCAAATCGTGTATAGCAGCAGGGTCTTTTGGTTTGTGTTGCTCAGCAAAAGCCAAGCTTTCCTGCATTTTTACTTTTGCTACTTCTGGAGAATCATTGAGCATTTCTTCTCTCTCCTCCTCTTTCACAAGAAATTCCTCAGATTTGGAACTCAAAGAAACTTCATCTAAATCTTCCCCATTGTGTCGGGAATATTCTTTTCCAAAATGTTCTGGTTTAAGAGGTTGTGGACCATCAGGAGACTTCCCTTTTTTAACAACATGCAGGAAAGCTGCCTTGCCCAATTTTAGTCTCTGCCTTGCTGATAAGGCTTCCATCTTCTTCTTCTGAGCCTCTATGGCCCTGCGTTTCTCTTCCAGCTGCATGTGGAGCTGCACCAGCTCTGAAGCTAAAAGATTAACATTGTCTTTGTTCTGCCTGTTGGGGCTCTGCTCTCGCTTTTGTTTCCACGTGGTCAGTGGTGCTGGGCAGCTTTCTGACCCATCTGGGGTGGTTTTTTGGGAACTACTCGTGCTGGACTTGGTCTCGTAGCTGTTGAGCCTCTGCAGCTTCCTCTCTGCAAAGCTGGTCATGCGGACACTGCCGCTGGCCATGGACACGCTGCTCACCTGGGAAATGGTGCTCAGGCAGGGGCTGGAGCGGCCGCTGGCATCGTCCTTGTCCTCGTGTTCCTTCACCTTCATGTCCTCCTGCAGCTTGGCAGATTCCTCCTCACCAATGTACTTAGCGACTATAGGATGGTTGTCTATGGCCACCAAATCCTGGTCAGCATCTTCCATGTCCAGGAGATCCGGCTCCGAGTCCTGTCTCACCATGGTCCAGGTTGTATCCTGAACGTGCAAGCTGAGACCTTTCCCATAACTCACATTGACTTTACTTGTTACCTCATCATCAGGTTTAGCAGCATGAAGAAAGAATCCTCCAGTGGATAGCTCCTGAGAGGAAGGATCTAAACTGCTACTAGCCAAAGGTCTGGAAGCTTCTACACCTGCTTCCCCCAGGGCCATTGCATCTGCAGAACTGGGCTCTGCAACTGGAGTGAAATCAGAGCTAGAAATTGGAGTAAAAGTCCTATTGAGGTCATGCTCACCATGACTGCCCGTCGCCTTCTTGCGGATCAAAGACAAGTGTCCTTCATTTAACCTCTTTGTTACAAAACTCCTCTGTTTCCCCTCCCCACACTCATCCTCTTTATTGATGACCTGTTTTTCCTTGGCTGGTTTCAGGACTGCAGGCATTAAAGGCTCCAGGTAAAAACTCTCAGATTTGCTGTCCGAAGGGTCACTGTTTGTTTTTGGAGACCACGCTGTGGCCACTATGCTGGGCACCCTGGCTGCTGCATTCTGCACCTCAGGGTCACCACGGTTTGGCCTTTCTTCAGATCTGATGATTGCAATGAGCTCCTCATCTTCATCCTCCATTTCTACGTTGTTCAGCAAGCTCTTCCCGTTAGCTTTCACCGATGGAGGGTGGGGCTGATTTTTGGGGGTTACATTGACAATGTTGGAAGCAAGACTGTCCTTGCTGATGGACCTGGCCAGGCTAATGCTGTCACCAGAGCCAGGGTCCACATCAGTACTGGCAGAATGATGAAGAGCAAATGGTGTTGGCTGAGACAGAGGCCTAAAAAACATAAGAAGAATCTACTGACACTCAAGCACGACAAGGTACAATTCATTGAAATAAAGACCATGACACAGACAGCTAAAATTGTTGTTTTATTTTAAAAATGCATCCTGTACCACAAGTGACCAGCAATACCAAGCAGCAACTTCAGACACTTCCATTTTCAACAGCACTTCCTGAAAATCACAGCTAACTTATTTTCAATTGCAAATCTAACATCAGTCAGCTCTGAAAGTGCACATAAGGAGAAAACAAAATTAAGTGACTGTCAGCGCAGTTCTAGGGCAGTGATACCACATTACTACAATCAAATTGTCACAGTATCACTTCCTCAAGCAATGCTGTAATAAATAATTACCTGGGTTTCTTCTCTGGCCATGCCAGAACTGCCCCTCGTGGCTGCCCATCAACGCGGGTCAGAGAATTCGAACGGTGCCGATGGCCTGAAATGGTTTTTAATTGATGATAGCTCAGAAAGGGTCTTTAAACCAGCACTTTTGCCTCATTTAATAGCAAACATAGAAACAGAATCAACTCCTTCCCCAACAGATGGCAGCAGAAAACAGATTTGCTGCAGCTGCCACCAGACACACAGTCAAAGCCTGAAAAAAATTAAAATCCACTAGGTTCCTTAAAATATCTTTATGATTTACTGAAACTCAACATGCTCACCCACTTGTGTTACTGCAGATTAATTAAATTCTAAATAACTTATAGAAATAAACTTATATTTTAATTATTTTATTGACATTGACAGTCATTGTCTGTTGAAAGGCGAATTCAAGGCAGACTTACCAGGGCTGTCTTCTCCCTGTAAAGATTTTTGTTGTTTTTGCCTCAAAGGGAGCAGTGGATGGGAAGGGCTGAAGGCAGGGCTTCCTCCTTTGCCACTAATTCAGAAAGGCAAAAATTCGTTACTACAAAGAATTATATTTTCTATAATCAGAAAAAATATCAAATTGCAAAGTCACACTGGTAAGTTACCCTCATCCTCTTTAAAACATAATATCATTAACTTTTAAGAAGTTCCTTAACAAGAAGTTTTGCACATGTAACAACACAAAAGTAAACCTATTACCTGAAATTAAACTAAGTTTCTAAACGCAGCAGATTTAAGATGATGCTTATGTAAATAGTAAATTCAAGATAAAGTAAAGGCTGAAGTAACTTAGAGGTCACCATGAAATTTATGTCAGCTGGAAAGCCTTTTCATTAACCACATCAGATCATGTTGAAGTTTGTTTTCACAGATCCCCAGAATGGTTTGGGTTGGAAGGGATCTTAAAGACCATCCAGTTCCAGGCCCTGCCATAACACAGACACCTTCCACAAGAGCAGCTTGCTCCTCTAAGGTCACTCAGTTTGTGGCAAAATGACAACACTCAGCAACACAAATCCCTGGGTTATCCAAACAGAGCACAAACAGAAGGTGGAACAAGATGAAGACAGACTCACAGGTAGTCAGGCTCCTCGGGGTGCAGGTAGTACCTGCTGCAGGCCTCAGGGGCTGCCTGGGCTGGGGGCTGCAGCTCTGCTGGGCTTGGGCTGGCAGGAGTGGCCAGGAAACTGCGCTTGGTGGCGTTGGAAATGGGGACAGGGGGCCGGCTGCTCTTCTGCTGCATCACTGCCTTGACTGGGCACAGAGGGACAGCATCAGCACCACTCAGAGTGGCCAGGGGAGGAGCAGAACAGGTCAGGAAGCTCTCAGATTGAAAATGGTAGAATGGAAACTTTGTCTACAGTGTAAAACGAAGCACTGCGCTTTATATAAAATCTCTGTCTTCTGGTGAGCTCAATGAGAGTTACAAGTTAATAATTAATTAGTGGGTTTAGGGGGGGAAATTACCTGTTCAAAAACTATCCATCCAAAAAATTAGAACTCAAGTGGATCTAGGACTAATTTTCCTTCTACTTTACTGCTTTTCAAAGACCCCCAGCAAGAATAAACCTTGGGTAGAAATAAACCTTCCAAGGAAACACCACTAGGCAACAGTTTAACTGCAAAGTATTTTCTAAATAACATGCTATCAGTTATCTGTGGTTACAAACTTACCATCTTTTATTTCCTGGATATCTCTTGGTTGTACAAAGTCTGGTTTGACATTCTCAAACCACCAGAAGAGTTCTGCAATGAACACCATGACATTAGGCTGAAACAGAAAAAGAGGAAAATTACACCTCACATTAACAAAACACTCCTGATTTACCCACATCTTATTGAAAAATGCATCTTTTGTTATGTTTCTTACCTTTAAAACCAAAGGAGCATACAACATGTCCTCCAAGGTGAGGTAAAAGCATTTGTTTAGGTACTCATTTGAGAATTCTCTCAAGAGCTGAATGTTATAGAGGCTGTCTGCAATTGATGTCACCTCCTTCAAACAGATATCTGGGAAGGAGAGAGGGCTGAGTAAGTTCTGGCACTGTCCCAGGGGATCACCCTTCCACCCCCACCTCACAGAAACACTAAATACAGGAACTTCACAGACTCTACACCAGCACTGGATATGTACTGGCTACCAGTGACATTTCTCTACCTGCTCAGTACCAGAGGGACAGGAAAAGGAGGAAGAAAACCACAGAGAACAGTATCAGTTCTGCATTCATTTTTGAATCCACAGGGGATTCTATCACAGCCACAGAAAAGTTAAACAGGCCACAGAGAACACATAATGACAAAATACAAAAGCAATTAAAACCAGACATCTTGATTTGTATATAATAAAGGGTTACTCCTAGGATTCACAGTGCTGGTTCCTTCTGAAAACACTCAGGAGCTCTGCAAGGTACAACATATCTGAGAATTTACAAACCAATACAAAATGTTGATTTGCAGAAGTTAATGCAACAAGGACATTGATTTACTAAGAAAAACATTTTCTGGGGAAGAGAACTCAAGTTTTGCAATGCTCAAGAATGACAATTTCTGCAGATTGAGAGAAACTATTTCAAAATCTAGATTTTAAAATGCCAAGTTATGCCAAGAAAAACCCTTTTATTATCAGCTAACACTGGTGGACATGTACTCCATTTTTATGGCTTTGAAACCAAGCTCAGTTATTTGAGCAAAGAAAGCCACATCTAAAACTGGAAAAGAAAGGATTCTTTTGTGGCTCATAATATACAGAACACAGTCTTCTAAATACAGTAAGTAAAAAAAACAAGATCCAAGAGAGATTCTTTTAAAATGCAGATTCCATATGTGACCTGTCTGCTACCTGCCATAGTCCACTACCTATTAAATGTGCTGCATTTCTAATTTTGCATGTATTCTAGCTCAGCTTTCAAAGCCTGAAAGTCTTTTTTTTCCTTTTATTCCCTCAAAACCTTTATTACATACCATCCAGTTTCATTTGCTCTGGACAATAATAGTGAATCACAGCCAGAAGAGCAGCACCATCGCTCCCATCCTTCATCAGATCTTCCAGCACAGGGAAATAGGGTAACTGCCTGCTGGAGAGGTGGTCCCTTCTGTAACGCACCTACAGAGAGAAACAAGGGCTCACATTGTGCTCAAGAGGCTCAAAGACAAAGAAAACCAAAAAAAGCAAAGAAAAAGGAACCTGTGTTAAGCATTGAAAACTCTTTTCGCTGGATCCTTTCTGCCATTCTGCCCCAAGTCAAACCCAGCTGACAAAGTTATGTTTTCTCCCTGCAGAAGCCAATTCTGAAGGAAATGGTGTTTCCCTTTTAATCCTAGAATGGTTTGGGTTGGAAGGGACCTTAAAGATCATCTAATCCAACCCCCTTGCACTAGGGCAGGTTGCTCATCTGCCATACAGTCTCCTCATGCCCAGGAGCAATCTGTGCTGCTGGATTCCTCACTTCATTCACACATTTTAGCTTATTATAATCAATTTAACTCAAAACTCTTCCACACAGATGCATGAATGCAGCAGATCCAAAGAAAGAGACATGGGGAACTACATGAGAACACTTAGAGCTTGGGAAAAACAAAACACAGCAAAAATAATTCTGAGGGGGTGGTGATCTCTCATACCTTACCACATCCAGGGATTTGCTGTTGTATCCACAGAGAGCAAAGTTCTCTCAGAGAGAACCAGAACATGGCACATCTGTGTGCAACACAGGTGCTGTGCAAAAATAAAAACCACGGCCTTTTCCAAAACAGTCAGAGAGGAGGAGGCCTTGACATCCCCAGCAAAACTCCCCTTGATTTACTACAGATCAAAATCAAGCTCTGGTGCAAACCACCCTGCAGCCCTCAGGGAATTTGGAGCTGCCAAAGCCAGTCAGCTGAAGAACAAATCTTGGCATTGCTTCTTGCAAGTTTTGCAAGTTCCAGGGTTGCTGTTTCCTGAGCATCCACACACTATGGGAGGCTGTGTCTAAACTGAGCAGCAAAGCAGGTGGGAAAGCAAAAGCAGAATGCACTGCAGGGCCTGGCAGAAACACCTGGCAGTGCTGGGAAAACATCCCTTGAACACTTCAGGGCATTGATAGCACTGGGATTGAACAGAATCTCTTGTCTGCTGTGCAGACACACCAATCACATATTGAATCATCAGAGGAAAGCTGGGTTTTACCAACATCCTACACTTCCCAAGCCAGCCTGGGAAAGCTCTACACACACACACACACACACACACACACTCCTAGGTGTCAGTTTAGAATGGCACAGGCTGTGAAAAAATCTGTTCAGAGCAATGAAGATCACTTGGAGCAATCAGAACCAGTTTCTTCTCTTGATTTTGCATATGCTACGCCAAGTTTCCCAAGGAACTCAAAGCTGTCTCTGCATGTTAATGCTATTTTTCCTGTCCTTTTCCCAGGTGCAAATTGGGTTTTTCCCCAGCCTGGAGCACTCCATGAAGATGTAATGGAATGGGAATCATACTGTACCACACGAGCATATTCCACTGGTTCCAGCATGCAGTGCAATAGGGCATGCATCAGATCAGGCTTACACAGAGAGAAACAGTGAGATATAGGATGGTGATTATTCAAACAAGAAACAAATCAAAGGCATCAGCAACATCCATTATGCACTAGAAATGTGGTTGTTAAGTTTGGTAGAGTAAGTGTGCACACCAAGGTAAACTGGTTAGCTTGAAAGGGTCAGCATTTATCCACTTAAAGTAAGCATATTAAAAAAATAAACCTTCAGAAATTCTTTTTCAACTTTAATTCCTCCTGCAGTTAAAGTAGATAAAAGTATTTCTTTTCCAATAGGCTTAAATAGAATTTAAATCAATGACAGTCAATACCAAGAACTAAAATCTGTAAAGATCCCTTGTTTCTTTTGGCTTAACCCCACAAATTTATCAAATTTATCAAAGAGGGTTTTTATGGATTTAATTTAATTCCTTATTTTTTTGGTCAGCTGTTAGTCTTTTAACCCTCCAGTCTTTTATACTGAAAATTCTGAATTCTCCCTTACTTTCTAAGCTGAGTGTTGGGGTTTGTAACCCTCCTGCCCGTGCATACAATGAATTACATTTGTATGCAGTAACTGCAGAAACAGTGCTACTGAAATAGAGATAATTCTGTATTAAAAATATCCCAACCAAACTAAAATCACAAAATAAAAAAGCACGGAATTGACAGAACCTGACAACAACTTTGAGAGACTGCAAAACCTGCCAGTAAACCATTAAAATCTAAGTGGACTAGAAGTGAGACAACCTTTGTTTACTCCTTCCTTTAATTTCAGATATGTAAAGTTTTTACTCCAGCCTACAGATCTGGCTCAAACAAAGGATTAGGAGGCTGCAGTGGGACTGAGCTCTCTGTGGGAAGGCAGAGAGATCATAGGGAGGCTGCCTGATCACACCTGCCTTTTCCAAGTGCTCTGCCCTTTGGAATTAACAACTGAGACAACAGCTCATCTTCCCAGAGAGAAAATGAGTAACACCAGCTCCTGCAAGGGCAGGAGAAAGGGCATCAAAGCTGAGGAAAGCAAAGGAACAAAGGAAAATCTCTGCAAGTTGAAATAAACCCAGAAAACTCTGACAAAAGAAAGCAGGATTTCTAGAAGCACAATTCTGTTGTTGCTGTTTTTTAAATATATAGTGGAATTGATATTCCAATTTCACACTTCAGCACAAAGAAAAATCTGTTCCAATGTGCAAACTGTCTTCCCTCCCACTGTGCCAGCTCCAGGCTCAACTGAGCACAAATCCCAGCAACTGTCCCCCCACACTGGTCTGGCCAATCTCCTACCCCACCTCAGTGAACAGCAGTGCTCTGGCTCTGACAGATTTACAAATCTGCACCAGAGCAGGTGCAGGAGCAGTGTAAGAGCATTATTTAAGCACAAACATCTGAGTATCTTAACTATGGATTCCAAGATTAGGCAGCCCTTTAAGCCGCCCAGCTTTTCTCTCACCTCAATGCTGTCATCAGTTCCTGCTTACAACCAAACCCAGCAAATGCAACCATTTCAACTGGTAATTTTCTAGTTTTTTTTTTTTATTGCTACTCCACCTCCCTCACTCCTGCAGTGTGGAAGCAATTCTGAGATGCTGCAAAGTGAGTATGCTGTATGCTGTACAGTATGCAAAAAGCACACCATGAAAACAAAGCCTGATGACCCAAAAGCTCACGCAGGTGTTTTTAAAAGAGCAGCTGAGAAGCATTGCAATGGAAGCAAACACTCTGAGGAGGTTTAAAAAAGCCATGATTTTGTGGATGACAACTGGTGTAAAAGTAGTTCACTTACAGGTACTAATTTCCAATACCATTTGGAAGGAGACTGCTCAGGAAGCAAGGAAAGGAACGTAGGAATAGGAAAGGAACATCAGCAATGCAAGTTAAAAGCAGTAATACTTAAATGCACTTCAGCAATAAACACTTTCATATTTCAGAAGGCTTGTAGCCTAGAAATTGAGATTTAATGATACTAAATGAGACCCAATAGCCAATAGGGTCAAGTAATTCAAGAGATCCTTTAGACCACAGATCAGCTTGTAAATTAAGCAGATCTTTTTTGCTGAAGGATATTATTTTCCATAAAAGGCACATAAAAAAACCTTTGCCACTAACATGAAAATTAAGCTGTGCCTTGTTCATAGGTCACACTTTGAGCCCTTTGCTTAGCAATGCCAATTTGAGGAAAGAATATGTTATTTAGAATTTATTTTAAGGTTTTATGAAATCACAAATTGGGAGTTCAGATAGACATTATGTTGGAGAAAGATCTGTTTGACATTCTCCAGAAATGAAAGTGTGCTATGTTTTGCAATATTAGTGCATTGTAATATAATTTCAAGGGAAAAAGCTGGAAAAAACTACAAACACACACATATAACATTTGAATGCCAAGAGTATCCTTCCTGGACAGAACCTGAATAAGTCCCTAAATACACACTAGACAAATAACATGCAAAAAGAACATGCCCCAAGAGCTTTCAAAATATGTAACATATATTTTGTGCTGTGAAAGCTGAGTCATATTTACCCACATAGAGTTGATACAGGCTATTTTAGTTGAAACAAGTTGTTTTCATCCTACTGAAACTTAAAGGAAAGTCAGGAGATACCAGTGGGCTTCAAAGGCAGGGAAGGGCACTGATGACAGAGACAAAACAAACTGCATGCAGAAAATCTGACTTTTGAGGATTGGAGCCCTCATACTTCCCTGACAAAGAAAATACTGATATTTAAATCCATTCATCATCAACAGACAGTATCACAACTGAAGATAAATTTGTTTTACCTTCTGATGTCCTGGACTTTCCATTAGTTGTTGTTTTAATTTAATCTCTTTCTCTGTTATCTCTCTCATTTTAAGGTTCACCTAAAAGGGCATAGCATGGAAAATGAATTAAAATACACCTGGATATGTTTCCACAAGTGTCCTTCTTGCTCCTGTTACTTAACAGTCAATTCATGCTACAAACATAAAAAGTTCATAGAAAAACATGGTACAGCAGTTTTCTAGACCAACTCTCTATTAGCAGTAGCTCAAATCACAATCCTGGGTTTGCAAGGATGCATTCTCTTTGGAATGTGACTCTTGTCACTCAAAAGAATTAGAGTAACTTAACTGCTGCCCTTGGAAAAATTCCAGCATTTCTGTTAAATGTTCCATCTAGTCAGAGTTAAGTCCATCCTCTTATTTAGCATGAAACAGGGCTTCATCTAAAAAAACCCCCATCAATCAAAAAAACACCTCATAGCAACTTGTCTGAAAAGAAAGAATCCAATTTTTATAGTTTTTCTAAGTTAGTTCCTGATTATCTTCTTTATTTTTAAATTTACCAGCTTTATCCTTCCCTAAGAAAAACAAGTTGCTAAAGTAGAAAGAGATTATAGAAATTAACAAGTAAGAAAGGAAGACACCCATCAGAATCCATTTTAAAAATCTGAAAGGTGACAAGAAAAGACAGGCAGGCTTTTCCCAAAGTAAATTTTACCTTGTTAATCCAGAAAACCATGGCATCCTCCAAATCATAGGGCAGTTCTTTTGAGGCACTGAATGTAGAGAAACGCTTGACACTGGCAACCACCTTCTCAATGCTGATCATTTCTACAGTGTAGGCCATCATAAGAGCATCAATCATTGCCATATGAGAACTCTGAAAGAAGAAAACAAGAGAGGATTGGAAAATCAAATCCCTTTTAAAAAACAGTATGTTCTAACTGTATTTAAAACAAAACATTCCTAAGGTTAACGACCTAGAAATTAAGAGCTCTTCACTCCATTTACTATTTTAAATAGCGTTAAATAAAAAGCAGACGATTAGGTGGATTTAATTAAGCTAACCATTTTGATTGGTGCAGAGCCCAGATCAGATTCAGACACAGGTGTATCATCGCTCTCCATGACGTAAATCCCCTTCCGAGATAGCGCCTGGATCACGGACTGGTGTCCCTGCAGAGCAGCCACCTGATCCCCCTTGAGGATGAGGCTGCAGACGCGGCAGTAGAGCTCGCTGGAGAGCAGCAGTTTGATCACAGGGGGTTTGATGTGCTCCTGCTCGTACTGATCGATGTAGAACGGGTCCTTCAGCTCCTCCGGGACGTTGTCTGCAAGAGCGGAGAGAACAGCGACACGTGGCACCAGGAGCGGTCAGGGAATGTCAGTGGGACTCACATTTTATTTGGGATTAGCACTGTTAGATCACAGGTTAAAATGGGTGTCACATGGGCAAGGTTCATCTATTTCTTCAAAGCAAAATCCCAAAGCATCCCTGCACAGCAACTGGACGGCTGCAAGGCCCCGTCACCAAGAGGGGCTGGTCAGTCTCAAAAACAAGCCACCAATGTTTTTATGAATTTTGGCAATTCAGAATGAAAAGACCAAAATATCTGACCAAAACCTTGAACATTTTACAAACCAACCAGTGAGCTGATTATCTATTTTTTGTCAAGAGCATTAATCAAACTCTTGCAGCTTTCAGCCTTTAAATAATTCAAGCCTAGGAAGCAAAAGCACTCCATTTGGACTGAGCAGGAACTTTAAACCAAGTCTAAAATTGAACTTCTTCTGCCTTGGCCCAATTTCCACAAGTTGTGTTAGGATTTTATCAAACTGAGTCAAGACCCTGAGTGTAGTAACTTAGAAGAAGCTAAAACTAGCAACACAGAAAGCCTCACCCTTGCACACCACCAGCCATAAGCACATTTTTACTACTCCCCAGCACAGCTCAGAGCTGGCAGGAGAGAAAGGCACTAACAACAACTAATATTCCAATCACTCTAAATATGTCCAAGACATCTCAAATCCATCCCTTGCTCTATAACCCCAAAAAATCCTTCTCCTCATATTGGGTAATCAGCCTGAAAGCTATTGATCTTTATAACAACTGAGCAGGAATAATGAGAGTCTGCAACTTCAAGAAAAATATTTTCTAGCCTTAAGTGTATTGTCTTAATAGAAGCCGACATTTCCTAAATTTCAAACATAAAATTCTATCTGATGCTATGCAGTCACTCTGAATATCTTCCCCCAAAGTCACTTAAACAGTTCATTTTAAATTTATACATCTACACTTAAAATAATTATTAATTTGGCTGCATATTTACTTTTCATTCAGCTCATTTTCAGAATAATTCAATTTTCCCATTCCAAGAAACTCCTACCCATATCTTTGAGCTGCAAAATAAGCCACACAATATTTGTATACTGCAGAGCACTTGATGTTCATAAAGAAGAAGAATGGAGACAGAGTGTTATTGCATGAGCTACAAGTACATCTCACTTAGATAAAAATATGCAGCAAACCAGTGCTGTCTAACAGCTCCTGTCAGTCAGACAGTGCTGGTCCTCTTTTTCAAAATGGGAAGAAAGTTTAAAAAGCTTTCTGAAGATTTTTAAAATTAAGGTAATTATTTTTCCTTTCTGTGACACTGAATGTGACTTTCCACTGAAGATGGTTGGAAGAGACACAATAAAACCCATTGGCACTACCTAAGTAGCATTTGTTAACATGGATGTCCATTTTCAGTGAAACACATAATAAATTCAGATATTTTTAATCTTCTTAACATTAGTCAACCTGACCTAAAATCAAAGGCTGTTGAAAGCTCGTTCCAGTTAATGGTCATTTCCATTTCCAGATAGAGAACTCAAGCTTCCATTTCTAAAGACTGAGGAAAGATGCAAAAATCCAAATGCAAAGCAGCTTGTATAATTCAACATTTTAGTTCATTACAAGCAGCTACACCTTTAACAACCAAAGACACGTTGCTTTGTACTAGAATTATTTGTGAAAGGAAATAATACAAGCTCATAAAATATCCATGAAGTTGCACATCTCTGGCAGAGCATGAGCACCACTCCAAATTTTAAAGGCTTTTTTTAAAACAACACAAAAAAAAATGCAAATTCCAAAAGTCTGAAATCTGAAGCACTTGGATGAGGGGTTTAGTTCCAACACCTGCTCTCCACCAGCTCAGGAACTGAGGTGACTGCCTGGAATTGGGCTGGAATGGTGGACAAAGAGCCCTGAAATCTCTCCTGCCCCTCAGTCCAGATTTTCCTGGGGATTTTCCCTTCTCCACAAGGCAGAGAGACTGTGATTACTTTATAGACTGTTACCACAGCAAGGAAAAAGGTTTCTCTGCAACACTAACACACCCAGGAGGGAAGCAATCTATAGGATTGGGGTCTTTACACACATCACTAACACAGGAGAGGCCATGGGAGCTGAGCCTCCCGTGTGACAGGGGCAGGCAGACCTCCCACATCAATTTCTGATTAAACCAGCTCCATTTCAATGATTTTTAAAAGCCTTTTCTAGCACTAAATGGATCTAGTTCTTACTGAGGAGATTCCATGTCACAGAAATCAATATGTTTAAAAAAACCATGAACCCAAACAAACAACCCAAAACACACAAACAAAAAAGAAGGAAAAAAACCCCAACTTGTATCTTGTCATTCAATCTGAATGTCCAATCAAGAAACCTGAAATCTTTTTCTTTTATACTGAAGAATCCTCTAATTTCATGTTTCTTGAAATTGCTTAAGGACTGAATGGATTTGGATTGACCAGGATTAAGGGTAGGGCTGGGTGGGAATAACTTTTAGTACCAGGATTAATAATTTGACTTCCTACTATCATAGGAAATTATTCATCAACATTAATCCTCCCATAATTGCAATTTATTTCACTGTAAACACTTGCCCAGGTTTATTTTTTACATTAGTACATAGAAGACTTCTGTCACACATAGGAACAGTCTTGTAGGTCATTTATGTCCTGACTAAAGATCCACAAAAAAATTAGGATATAAAAACAACATCAAAGCTCAAGAGTGACAACACTAACTTTACTATTTCATACAAATTTATTTCATGCTGGACATAATGGCAGGCACAAATAAATGAGAAATAAATGGCAGGAAAACTTGCAATGCAAACAGGATGCTAAATAAGTGCATAATTCTGAGTTGGGAAACTTCCAAATAGAATTGATGTTGTGTACTCAATGCAGTTGTCTTAAATGGGGTAACACAGAACAGACAAAAAAGGGTTTTAATTGAGAGGTGTCTTCAATATTTGAAATCTGCATCTGAAAGTGCAACTGAAGACACAGATCTTACCTTTCACGCCTGTTAATTATCCTTACCTGCAGCACCCAGGGCTGCTCCTTCTCCAACCCCCCTTAAAAATGACAAAATTCCCACACTGCCAGGAACCCCAGGAATACCTTGTCACTTTTAGAACAGTTACACCCCATCAGATTTACCCAGTGCTGATTTAAATCACACACCATGGACACACAGGCAGCCCCTGCTATCATGGACACCTTTTCTCCCCAGTTTTTATGGATCAGACAAACCAAAGGTGTCACAGGCTTTGTGCTTGTCTCACTACAAAATGTGCCAATGCTCTTTTTGAAGAAAATGTCCCAGGCTTTCCAAGCCCCAGTTTCTATCAGCATCTTTTCCAACACCTTCTTTCCATGACCTGTAACTGAACTTGGAGGTTAGAAAAGTTCTGTTCATTAAAACTTGAGTTTTTACACATTTATGCCTTGGATTTTGGAGAAAATCAACACAAAAAATTAACTTCTGAGAAATTAACACCTAAGCTGTAGCTACAAAAATTTCTGCTTGAACAGTTTAACAAATCATATTAAAGGAAACCAAATTAAATCATGTCCTTATTTATTTGCTTATAAAGAAGCCTCCAATACAATTTTTTCATTCAGCCATTATTTTGGTCTGTTCCATGGTATCAATGAGTTCTAATATCTCAAAACCTGTCAGTTCTGAGTACAAATCAAGTACAAAATCCTTGAGAGGATTACAAAAATAACTTAACTTGCAACAACTGTCAGAGAGACAATTATTGCCAGACTCTCCTTGCTTCAGGGGAGGGAGCATTTCTTTATCATCTCACTTACAAAAACCTGTTCAAAGACAACCACCTGATTATGACTTGATAAAGAAAAATACAGCAATCTGAACAAATTTGACTTATCCCTTGAACTGACGGGGTGGATCCACCCCAGATGTTATTTTACCTCCAGAAGCACGAAGAACTGGTTTCACATGGAAAGGGAGCCAAGCTGTCCTGGTAAACAGCACGAAGCTCATTCACATTCTGAGTAGGATTTCATTAGTATCAGTATCTGCTCCCAGAATTATTCAGCACTGGGGTGAATGTCCAAGCTGAGCACAAACTTCACCTTCCCAGCACTAAGACCATCAGAATATAAACATTTTGTGCTGGTTCTCATTACAGCACTGAATTCTAAAGCCTGTAAGTGATCTGTAATAGGACACATGAAAATTTACATACAACAGGCAGGAAAACCCCAAGCTAAAGGCTTTGCAAACTGCTGGGAGAGTGACTGCACTTATTACCATATCTTTTGATCAAGGATAAAGCCACAATCCTGGATAAAGCAGAAGAGACAAAATAATAATTATGGAATCCTTCACCCCTGTAAACTTCACACAATAATACTCAGTGTTTATGAAACAGGTGCTATTCAAGAAACAAACACTTAACTGTTAATATTTAACAGCTTTCTTAAAAGGATTTTTACTACCAGCCTGAGAAGAAAGCTGACAAAAGACAAGCAGGGAATCCAGGGATTTAGGGAATTTAGCCCAGGAAACATCCTCACACTGCCTCTACCAACTGGTAGCTGTGGGGAGCTATTACAGCACTGTAAAACCTTATTTAGCAAGCAAGTTCTAAGTATTCAAAGACGAAAAAAACCAAACTTGCATTTCCCTTCCAATTCATTCCATTAGTCCTTGGCTTTCCTGCCTGCATCTTGCCAAAGGTTTCAGGCTACTGTCAGCACTAAGTCTGGAAACTATGTAAAGCTCCCAGCCCTGATAAATAAGTAAAACCCATCAGGTCCCTTTTGAAAAATCTGAATTTTGCACACTGTTTTACAGAACCAACATTATTTGCTACAGAAAGGGTTGGGAAGAGCCCACTGCTCACAGCAAGCTGCAACACTGAGACACTTCCATATCCTTCAATACCTACATTTTAATATTATAGCCATGATGATGGAAAACATAATTTCTACACATAAATTAGTGCCACATTAAATCTGCTGAGAAATCAGGGTTTTTCGTTGTCATTGTCTATTTTCCCAAGTAGTACCAAATAAAACCATCCTGAGTTTGTTCTTTCCAACTGCTGCTGCTCAGAGCCCGAGGGGCCAGTGGGGCTGAAGGGCCAGGTCCACTTCCCACTGCTCTGCCTCATTCCTGCCTGGCAATCTGGACCATTCCAACCACTGGAAAAGTGATCTCCCCATGCAGGGCTTGCCAAGGCTCCCCAGCCCTCCCACACTCACCCTCTGTCAGCTGAAGTTCCCCACACTCAGTGGCAGCTTTGCTCCTCAACCCTTTAAACATTAGGAATTAGAATTCCCTGAAGTGGCCGTTTGGTTCTCATCAAAGTTTGAGGATGAAAAAAGATAATTCTGGTCTAATTAAACTCCATTTTCTCAAACCACTGTCTGAGCTAAAGGGACTTAGAACCCTTCCAGGATACAGAAGGTTTCCAGATGTGCTCAGAGTAAGAGTGATCCATGTCAGGACTCCCAGATTTATCTGGGGAGGTGGATGACAGCAAATGGAGAAAGACCTTCCTTCATGACATCCTTCCCCTCTGCTTTCTGGAATTCAGACAAACAGTTGTAGGACCTCCCTCTGGAGCCCATCTGTGCCAGTCAGGCTTCCACCACAGCCAGGAACTGCAGGTTTCCAGGAACAAACCATCCAGCCCAACTCCTGTGCAAGAAGAGGAGCTGTCTCACAGTGTTTGTGTAGCTGTTCAGTTGTTTGGCTACCAAAATTCTCTTTTCATGGCCAGAAGGTGAAAAAAAAAAAAAAAAAAAAGGAGGACTGCATCATCTTGTATTATCAAATAAAACAAAGCCCAAACTAGGACTTCCAAGTATTTGTCATGCATGCTCCCAGTGATTTGTCCTTGAGGAAAAAAACCCAAAGGATGAAGAATTTTCCTATTTAAATGCCAGCTTAGAAGCTGAGAATTCAAATATCCTTTAACAGCAAAGAGAAAATACAGTTGTAGGTAGAACCTGCAGTGATGAGTGACTTTCAGTAACAGTCTATACCAGCATCAAATTCCTGTTCTTGATCCTTTCCACTCTTCACCATGAGCTCAGCCTTACCCAGATGAAAACGAAATGCACCAGAATTTGAAGGATTAAAGCATAAAATTATGTCAATTCATAAATCAAATCCAAATCTAACATTTCAGAAAAATGTTCATTCACTTGAAGGCAGTTATGGAAACCTGGTAAGGTTTACTTCAGAACAGAAGTGTTTTAATGTTACAAACAGATAAGCTTTTTTTCTTACCAAATTAACCAGAAACAAGTCTAAAATAATACAAAATCCTCAAACCCTTTAATCTGCATAGTGAGACTTTAAATTACAAAATCACAATTGACTGTAGCTGCCCAAGACTCACTGAACAACATCCAATATCTTAAAACTAAAACACAACCCTGAGAGATGACAAATAACATGTTAAATTCAAGTATTATTCAAAATTATAATCACACAGGAAACCTTCTTAAACCCATCTCTCTATGAATTAAAGAGGCTTATAAATTTCTAGGGATTGTGCAATGCTATTCCAGCAGTAATGGCTAACATGTGACAGAGACTTGCAGGAGCCATTTCAAAAATCAAACTACATTTCCACGGGCCACAGTCCTGCTAAGACACACACAGACACCAATCCTCACTCACTGGGGAAAAATGACTTTTTCCTATTGTTTGTGGCATTTAAATGTTGCTCTTTGTAATCTGAACAAGCCTAAATGCAAGGAGAATAACTGGCAGAGGCTGCTGCAGCCAGAGATCCCAGTTCTGCCATGGGAAAAGCTGATTCTTTTTAGCTTTTAGTCACAGGAAAGCCAAATACTTTTACAACCTGTGTTGTCAGGAGCATAAACAGACTTGCCATTAAGCAATTAACTGGTCCAAGAGGTTCAGACACAACCCTGAGTGCTGGAGCAGACACCACCCAGCAGCACGAGGCCACCGAGCTCTCTCTGCAGCGTAGGATCCCTGCCAGTCCCTTCCCATTTAGGATCAGCTTTCCTTTGAAACAAAGTCACAATATAAATAGTGCATCCCCAGGTCTGGAATAACTGTTTTATCGTGGATGGCTAAAAAGTTTCAGGAAATGTTACAAACAATTCCTGTAACTGAGAAATATTTACATCAGGAAGTGCCTGTTCTGTTCTTTCAAGTTATCAATGTTCCACTGACACCCTCCCCAAATTCCCACATTTTCAGATGTCATCTGATCCATGGGGTTTTTTAGACTCTTATTGCTTGTAATAAAATACATTAAACACTGTAAACCCCATGACTTTTTTTGCCCACAGTCACCAAGATGAGGGAGACACTGACAGGGCTGGAAATGTTTAAAAAGAAAAATAATTTATAAAAAATATTCCAGCAAGGATTAATATTTAATGGCAGGAATGGACCACTTTTCTTCAGCCTTGTCACCAAGTAAGCCAGTGCTAATCCATTAAGCATATTATGAGTTTGGAGAATTAGACTTAGATTAACAGGGCCACCTCATTTTCCAAAACAAGACTCTATACATGTTTTTATTATATCTTTTGTTCTGGATAAAGCAGACCCACTAGTATTGCATCCTATTTCTTCATAATGAAGCTACTTAAACTCAAGATGCATCTTGTACATCGAGACAGATCTAGTTCAAAACAAAAAAGCATATTTCAATAGCTGCCAGGAAAATACTGTACAAATATACTCCAAGAATATTTATTTTTCCACGTTTGACAGTAAAAGTTTATGACAATGTGAGGGAAGGAAGAACTCCTCTATCCCCTACAACCTGCTCTTTAATGTCACAGCGCCCAAGCTACACCTGCTCATTCAACATTTCTTTCCATAAAAGAAAAAGGTTGCTGAACACAAACAGATTATTTTTTAGAACATTTTGAATGTAAAACCATAATCTGATTCAAAAAGAAGTTCTAACTGAGCACACAAAGGGTGTCAAGGTCTCAGCATCTGTTGGCCAAGATGACCAGACAAGGAAGAACCTAAAGCCTGGAGGGACTTGGGGCCTGCAAGCAGTAACACAAAGCTGTGGGGAACAAAGTCTGCTTAGCTAAAGCAAGGATTTAAACATTTTGAGGCAGGCAGTTCTTGCCAAGCACCATCTGGGAGCGTTCACCATTAGGTTTGCTGATTCAGGGCATCTCATACAGTCCCGTTATTCCTGTTTAAGGTACCAGCAAAGATACAGTATTACAAGAGAACAGGCTGCCATATTATTGATATTTAAAACAAAGCCAAATTTAATTACTCCCGAAACAGCAGGGGAGACAGAAAAAACAAGAACAAAATCAAGAATGACTTCTTGACAGAGGTGATCTTACCTATTCCGTAGGCTTTAGCACAGATCCATTGTAGATTAGCAGCTATTTTTGCTCTGGCTGAATCATAGAGCTCCAAAGGGACAATCTCAACTGCACTATCTGTCAGAGCATCCATTTTTCTTCTGGTACTATCTCCACCCGCACAAACATCAACATCCACCATCTAAAACAAAAACAAAAGGCAGAGACTTTTACACAAGCCGAGGATTCTAAAGCCACACAGGAGAGGGGCTGGCCAGGCTGCACACAACAGGCCCGACATCCTTCGGGATTTCCATCGGGAGGGCTGATGTAGCGATTCCAAACCCGCTCGGAAACCAAAAGGCATCGGAGCCCGGGGCGAGCATCCCTTATTGTCAAGGGCAGGGCCTGGCTCGGCGAGCCCCGGGCCGAGGCAGCGGAGAAAGGCGCAGCCCCGTCACCTGCCCATGGGATAAAGGGAGGATGGGGCTCTCCCGAACAATGCGGGCAGGTACCGCCGCCCCTCCCCACCCGCGGGGCCGCGCCGGGGCAGGGGCAGAGCCAGGGCAGCACCTGCGGCTCCTTCCCCCGCCTCGCCCCCGAGAAGCAGCAGAGGCTCCGCGCCCGCACGCCCATGGCCGGGCCGAGCAGCGCCGGGGGCCGGCGGCGCTGGAACTGCAAACCACCATCTGACACTTTATGGCTATAAAAGTTAAGCTCCAGTAATTGTGCCGGCTTACCTTGGCAGGCTGTCTCAAGGCACTGCCAGCACCAGAACAGTGACAGGGGGTGAAATGCTGGGTCCAGGCAGCCTTGTTACTGAACACAATGTCCCAATCCCTATATTCCTAAAATACAGGCCTCAAAGGACCAAATGGTTAGTTCTTATTTAAATCTCACATAATTTACTGTTGGCTCTGGAAGTGTTTTCTGCTAGGTTGTTTGTTTGTTTGTTTTGTTCATTTGTNGGCCCCTCACCGACCCACGGCCCCTCACGGAACCACGCCCCACCTCACGGACCCACAACCATCACGGTCCTCCTGCCCTCACAGCCCTGCTGCCCGCATCCCCTACCCCATCTTGAGGGGCAGGTGGTGACCAGGGCTGCCGGGGGAGCACCGGGGTCCAGCCTGTGGGAGTCATGATGGAGAAAGAGCCCGTTTGGCTAAAAATGGGGTGAATGAGGTGACTTGAGCTGTGTCCCACTCCAGTGACCTGTCAGGCAGGTCCTGGCCGTCCCAGCCCACAGCCCGGAGGAAATGTGGGGTCTGCAGGGGTTTGGGGAACCAGCTCCTGGGCAGGAGGTGCAGTTGGGGCTGCTGGGCCCCCATCCCATCCTCACCCCACGGAGTCACAACTCCTTGGCATCTTCACCCCGCCTTCCCTTTGGATGCAGGGAAGCACAGAATTGCCAAGGAAACTGCCTTTCCACAAAACCCCCCAGCTGTGGGAACCTTTAGGTGCAGGATAGATTCCTCTGTACCAAAGCAGTTGTTTTCTTAAGTTTGGGAAGGGTTGAAATTTCTCTCTGCTGTCAGCACAGCTCAATAAAACATTGGGTTTGTATCAAAAAGTATCAGCAATACTTTTCTTCATGGTATTACAAATAATGTCCTTCAAGATTTGCTGAGTTACTCCCTGCTCACCATCAAAGGATGTCAGACAGTTTTTCAGGCCGAAGCCTGACTTACACATCTTGCGTTTCTTGGCAAAAAGAGAATTTCTTTCCCTGCTTTATGTCATGATCTGTAACAACAGCAAGAAATACGTGACAGGTTCAAGATGTGGGGTTTTTTTGCTGTTAGACACACTCTTGTCTCCCAGCCCCGTCTCCCGCTGTCCTGCTGTCCGCACGGCAAGCAGAGGTCACAGAGTCCTAGAACAGAATCATGGAATATCCTGATCTGGAAGGAACCCACAGGGATCACTGAGTCCTGCCCGTGTCCCTGCACACACCCAGCCATCCTCATGGCCTCCTTGGGATGCTCTGTGACAGCTTTAGATCCTGCTTATCTTGTGGTGCCCACAACTCTGTGCAGTTTTGGCCACCACTGCGTACCAGGCTTGTGATCAAAACCGGATCCTGCAGATTAGCTCACTTGACAAGTGAGCTTTAGGGCTCGTCTGAAAAGTGAAGCTGCATGGTTGAGCTTCGAGCCTTTAATGCCCGTGCTGGCCAGATGAATTATCTTCATATCCATCTACTGAAGCCATGATTATAAGTTTAGCTGCACAACAGCAATAGCAGACTGACCTTATTCTACCTAATTCTGTTATGATTCTCATGAATTATTTTCCTGCTGCATGTAACTGGTAGATTATATGAATATTTCAGAATCATTAAAGATTCATTTGGGTATGTCTTAAGATTTAATGTTTATTTCCCTGTGTCTTCTCAAAGTGCAAGGGGAGGGCATTCTTTGTTTGTGTCACCAGGAAATACAATCTGGTGTCCAAAGGTTATTCCAGCCTCTATCACTCTTCCATATTGCAGAACTGTGTGCAATTAAATTGTCTTTGCAAACAACTTGCTGGTTGTTTAATAATCTCTGTTCGAAGGGTTTGGTTTTCAACACAGTGGTTACAGGCTGTTGATTTGTGGTGTTACCATCAGAACAAGCTGCTCTTGTTTTTAGATTAAGCATTAAGGCCGAATCCAAATCCCCTTATATTTGAGAAGAATGTTTTCATTTTCCTGGTGGATTGGGCAATAGACCCACGGGCAGGAGCAGAACAGCACTCGGACTCCTGGAGCAGGTGACCTGTGTTGAGGGTGAAGGTGTCAGCAGGAGAAAACTGACCTACATCTTCCTCTGACATATTTATCCTTGAGGTAAGGAATGGATCCAATTGTTAAACTTATCAGGAACAAAAATATGCTCTAAGCAGGCAGCAGAAAACCCCCACAAAACCATCACCTCAACTTCTGAAACTCTTGGAATGAAAAAATGAAAAAAGCGTAAAGGGGAGCGCTCTCCTTTCCCAGGCCTCTGCTGCATGTAGCATCCTGGCCTTGGAATTACCTCTTGCTCTGCTCCTTTTTCTCCTCTCTGCACCTCTTCCAGTCTGGTGTGGAATGTGCTGCCACTTCTTCCTCTGTGGTAATTCCCTGAAACTCTGCTATTGAGGGCATTTGCATGTCCTTAAGGGGAAGCTGAAATTGATGTTTTGGGAAACTTTGTAGGTGATGATGAAGTGGTTTGTCAAGAACTCGGCATCATCCCACACCAGCGTCCTCAAACTTGTCCTGGAGATAAAAAGCCTGCATTTAAAGTGGGAGGGTCACCAGTGGATTGCTAAGTGTGTTTGCCTTTTCCGTGAGAAAATAAATGACTCTCCTGTATTCAGCAGCAACAAATTCATCTGTAGTTTGCATGCTGCTTGTTTCTTTCTGTGCTCCACTACTAAACATGCTCCAAGGCTTTTCTTCTGGAAAATGATAATACATTGCTTTTCTACATGAAATAATTTTCCTATTAGTCTCCTGGATTCCTCACGCACTGCGAGTGGGTGTACACGTGAACTGACACAACTTGTCTTCCAGCAGAGCTCTGAGGTTAATTACTGGCAGGCAATTCCTTTGAGAAATCATCATATTCACACATGACACTCATTGCAGGTAGCAAAGCTGGACCCTCGTGCTTGTTTTCTGCCATACTGGATAAAAGCCTGGGATTTTGGTTTCTTCCACTGTGCTTCAACTATCAATATTGGGAGACTACAAATAGAATAAGAGTATGTATCAGTTCCCAGAATATCTGATGTCCCCAAGGACAGCAGATCTAAATTAATGTTGTAAAAAAAAGTATCTTCTGTAAAAATATAAATGTGCTGTGGCCTGGGACTTACAGGCTGAAGTTGGTCCTGGGTATGTAGAGGAAGAGCTTCCATTCCTGGAATGGTTTGGGTTGGAAAGGACCTTAAAGATCATTTTGTTCCAAAGCCCTGCAGTGGGAGGGACACCTTCCACTATCCCAGGTTTCTCCACGCCCCATCCAACCTGACCTGGAACATTTCCAAGGATGGGCAGCCACAGCTTGTCCTCAGCAGCCAATAAAGGCAGGTGGCTCTCTCTGGGAAGAGATTTTTTGCCTTCAGTCTTGCCCAACAGCTGCTGCCTGTGCTCTGCAGACCGGTGAGAGAAAACACTCAAATGAATGAACATTTTTATCTCTTATCCTTGCAAAATTTCCAAGACAGCCATGAGTGCTGGATACGGCCCCAGCAGAGCAGCGAGCAGCTCATGCACACTCACAGCCCTGGCTGCTTGCAGCTCTCTCCTCAGGGCCCTATTTTCAGCCTGGACTAATTTTGAACCCTGCTGTAGCTGCTTCCCTGTGCTTAGTTCTGCAGGGCCTCATTTGCCCCGGTGCTGAGCACTTAATATCCCCAGCCAGGATTGACTTAGAGCCTGGGCAGACCCTGAGGTCACAGCGCGGGGCCAGCGCTGGCACTGCCTGGGGGGCAGAGGGGTCTGTCTCCTCAGTGCCCATCGGATTTGGTATCCTAAACATATGCACATACTACAGAGATCAAAACAAAAGGTGCATCTTACTAGCAATTCCAAAAGGAAAAGGAGATGTGGTCAAGAAGACACTTAAAATATCTCCTGACTGACTGGAGCCTGGGTCCCATCACACGAGGGGGAGTGGGGGGGCTGGCAGCCTCCTCATGCTCTTGCTGCTCTGACAGCTCCAAATGTCTTTTCCTCCCTTGTACAAAATAGTTTCCTGTGACAGCCCATCACGGAGCCAGCCCCAAGGAGCAGAGAGCAGGATATTATTCTTAGTAATGGAACCGTCACTTCAGTGCCATTCCCAAGTTTCTGAGGCACAGCGCCGCTGTCAGCAACTCCTTATCTCCACTTCTGTGGCTCGGCAGGAATATGCAGTGGCAAAGCCTTGTGCATCAGGGAACCACAGGCAACGAGCAGCATTTTTCATGTAAATAAAGAAAACAAATGAAGTGCAGGTTGTAGGACTCTGTTTCATTCATGCTTTTGTATTATTTCAAAGGTAATGTATATGCAACTCAGCTGTTATGCTGATGAGTGCAACAAGTTATTCAGATTTATTTCTTTTTCCGCTGCTTGGAGCGTTTGATGTGTATCAAACCCAAGAAATGGGACGGGCAGGGAGCACAGGCAGCTCTGCTCCTCACAGAGAGGGGCTTCCCCCCAGCCAGGGACACCCCCATCACATTTAAAAGAATATTACTTGTGTTCAGCATTTATCTTCAAAGTGCTGTGCAAACATTAATTAATGTCTCTGTTATTGCCAGGGGGAAGAGCTGGCCGAGGGAGGGGGGACAGCTCACCCTGCCTGCCTTCCTTGCTGGGAGCCAGAGCTTCCTTCCCCAGCTGTGAGGAGTGGGATGCTCCATCCCCAGGCCTCCGGTTACCTCCAGCAATTACAGCTCTGGGAGTGCTGCTGGTGGGTTCTAAGTGCCTGCATCAATCATAGGAGGGGGTTTCGCCTGTGAGATATTTTTATCCATGAGATTATTTATTTTTGAAGTCCCTGGACTGTGTTTAGGAGGATAACAGGTCAATAGCATTTACAGCCCAGCAGGTTCTCTTGGGAGTCTCATCCCACCATGCCTTGTCATTCCTCAGGCAACCCCAAGCAGGGAGACCCCAGGGACAGCTGGGTGAGTGCTGAAAGGGGTTTGAGTGTTGTCATGATCTAATTAATGAGCAAATGAGATGTTTCTATCTTTCCATGTATCTTTATATTCATTAAACCATTTTTAGCAACCACATTTGGGTAGTGCTCAAACAAATCAGTTTTGATGGGGACTGTTGATTTTCTTTTCCCAGATGATTTCTTTCTAAATGCATTTTTTTCCTAAGGACACTTGGAGTAAAACTATATTTACCAGAACTGTACAACTATGCAAAGACAGAATTACTTATCCCCAACTTTTCACTATTTAAACATTGCAGGAAATCAATGAATAAGTGAAAGGCAGGAGAAACTAACCAAAAAAAATCTAATTGTTTTCCAAAATGCAACATCTTCCCCCTGCTCCTGGCTGTGCAAGGTGCAAGAGCCCAGAGCAAGATGGAACATACTCAGCATCACCATCCCAATAAACGCAGTCGGGATTGCAGAGCAGTACAAATCCCTGGCACAGCCTGGCATCCATCAGCATGGCACAGAGCCCTCGTTTTGCCATGAGCTGGCACGTGGTTATCCTCAAAAACAACATCCTGATCCCCTGCTAAGCATTACCTTTGGGAATTCACAGCCAACTCAGCCAACCCTTTCCAAAAAGCTCTTACAACATGGTGATTTCACCAAAATGTTCTACATCATTGCACAGAGGGAGAGAACAAATCTGGGGCTGCCTTGTTCCAGGTCCCCCAGGGGATGCACAAAGGCAAACACTGCCTGCCAGGTCCTGGAAAATCCATCCCAGCCACAGCAGGGATGTACCTGACCCAGCACTTCCCATTCCCTGTGGCAGATTTGAGCTACGGTCTTGCAAAACAGGGGATATTTTGAGGACAGGGCTGTAATTTCTGGATTTTAAGGCTTCTTCCTCCATAAACATAAACCTTCAGCCCTGGGCTGAGTGGCCGGCAGAGAAACTCGCTCTGGGTAATTTTGTTGTGCTTCAGTGCAGCAAAAACTGCCTCAAAAGCCAATTAAAGCTTCACTAATTCCCCCACAGCAGGGTCTGGCGGGGGTGGGCAGTGGCTTCCCACTGCATTTTGCCTCATTCTCATTCAGTATTTTTAGCTCCTGCTCTTCTGGTGGGATGCAGCTCCCAGTTCCCCTTGCTGCCAGCTCTGTGCCACAGCCCAAGCCTTCACCTGGCAGCCCTGTCCCCTCCTGCCCTGCCTGCAGGGAGGTGCCAAGGCAAACACTGCCCTCCTCACCCGCTTGGGCCCCAGCCAGCTTGCACATGCTCCAACACTCCTAAATCTGCAGCCAGAGAAATATGGGAATGTACAAATTAGTCAGAGGAATTGAAACATCTCCATCCTGCTCGTCCAGGTCTTATTTACAGCAAGAACTTGACGACGGTAAAATTGAGACACCGAGCAGGAAACCAAACCATGCCAGAGCCTCTGATCCACTGGCTGATGGACCTCAGAGCAGACTGCCAGGATCAGAGGTGGGCAGTGGCCAGCCTGGTCCCCACACTCCTGGCAGGGATGCCAAAGCCCAGGGGCACCCAGGGTGTCCATCCCTGCTGCAGAGCTGGGCACAGAGGGGGTGCCCATCCCCAGATTCCCCCCACAGTCCCTTCCAATGGCTTTGGCACCTGCCGAGGTTGGCAGAGAGTGGGCAGGACACAGCCCCACACCAGGACGGTCTGGGCGAGGAGAGTGACCACAACACCATGAGCAATACCCGGGGATGAACCACAACATGGCTCGTGATGGTCCCACCCTGCTGTGACAGGGGTGGCCCCTCTGTCCCCATTCACAGTGCTGCTCACTTGGGCCATCGGGCGTGGGTGCTGCCCACACATGTGGGGCTGTAGGGCCCTGGTGCCCCCGTGCTGTGCCATCCCAGCCCGCTCCTCACGCGTGCCAAGGCTGCTGCCCGCCCAGCACCACCCTGCCTCAGGCTCCATTCCCTCCCCAGGATTCGGAACTGACTGAGAGCAGCCCTGGGAACCGGGGTGATGAGACCCCCAGGGCAGCCAGGAGCCCGTGGAGAGGGGGGCGCTGCAAAGGACGCCCCTATCCGTGGGGCGGGGGCACTGGGTGCCGCTGTCTGTCCTGCTGGACGGACACACGGCTGCTCCGAGACCCCCATCCGCTCAAAGACCCCCGGGAGCAGCCCCCGACCGCGTGAATCCCCGACAGCACTGCCTTACCGCCGGCCGCCGTCGACATCCTCGCAGCCTCGGGGGTCGCCGGGGGCTCTGGGCAGCTCCCCGTGGCATGGGAGCCCATGGCACGTCCCGGGGCTCAGCGCCGGGGGGCTCGGTGCCCTGCGCTGCCCGGGAAGGGCTGGGGGCAGCGGGGCAGCGCTGCGCTCCCCGGCATCGCTGGCATCACCACGGCAACTGCCGGCTGACTCACGCTCCTGCCGAGTGACATCAGAGATGCGGAGGAGGGGGCCGGGGGCTGCGGGGCGATGCCGGGAGCAGTTATTCCCGCTTTGGTTTTGGTTAAAGCTGCAAGGTTTTGTGCAGGGAAAGCTTTCGGATGCAGCCCCGCAAGGCAGTGCCACGCCGAGATATTGGCTTTTTTTTTTCTTTTGCAGGAGAGCCACGGAGTCAGGAGGGGGGAAGATGCTGGAGCCCATCGGCTCTGAAAGCTGCCCAGTGCTGGTGGTGTGGCAGGACTGGGACAGAGCCAGAGGGACAGATGAGATCCTGCTCCCCCATACTGCCCTTGGACTTCAGTTCTGTTCACAAAGCCCCAGATTAAGGAAATGGTTGAGAAATTACTTACTTTGGCTTCCCTTGGCACCAGGAATGGGTGAAGGTCTCTCCTCAGAGGGGATGCTTTGGGCCCCTCATGTTCAGGCACGTTTCTCCTGCACATCCTCCCTCTGGAACACTGCCCTGCAGTGCCCAGCACTTGTGTCCGGCATGGTGGGAGCTGAAAAGGGACCTCACTTGGAAACCAGTCAGGAGCAGGCAGGAATGTTTGCTGGGCACACACACAGGGGGTTCAGGACCAGCACAAACCAATGCTGCACATACAGACGTTTTTCAGAGGGATTTGGCAGCACATTTTCTCAGAGCTGGGCCGTGCAGGGCTTCCTTATGTGCCATCTGGTAGCCACGGCCAGGAGCACTGATGGCTCCATCCCCTCCACTCACAGGCACCGTTAGACTGAGCCTGATGAGACAGAGGAAGTATTTTTAGTGGGATGAGAGTCCTGCACGAGGCTCTGAGCTGAGCAAGAGCAGCCAGTGATGCAGCAGCTACACCATCTCCAAAAAATAAACTTTGATCAACCCTCCATGGGAGCAGCCCCCAAGGCATCACAGCCCCAGGCAACACCCCCCAACAGACCCCTCCTGGGGGCTCCTGGGCATCCCTCCTTCCATGAGGCTGGGATCAGGGAACCCAACACTTGGAGCTTTTATTTTTAGCCCAGCAATCTATAAATACAGCCCACGGTAACCCACGGGAATCTGAGGGACTGCTCGGCCCGGGGAGTGACGGCACCAGGGAAGCCCGTGGCTGCCAGAGCTGCACCACCAGGGCTCCAACAGGAAGGGCTCTGTCCTACTTCCAGACACCTGGGCTGGATGGAAATACTTAAACCATTTATGGATTGGGCTGCACCAGGCACAGGGCTGCTGCAGTGGGGACAAGGGGCTGGCAGGAGGAGTGGGCTGCTGCTTTTCGCTGACAGGAAAGGGGAGAGGAGGGATGGGGAAGGTTCACTGGAGGCCAAAGCACAGATTTCAGGGGGGATTGTACATTTTTTCTTTTTTTTGGTGAATGTTCCCAATGTGTGGGAGCAGGGGAGTTAAGTGCCTGTCTGTGAGGATGTCAGGAGTAGTGGGGTACAGGCAGAGAGCACCTCGTGATTCATCCCAGGCAGCCTGGCAACCAGCTCCTGTGTAGGGGAAAACACAGATGGAACAGGGATGCTGCAACACCGATCCAACAGCATGGCAACAGCCAGCTGGTGTCCTCTGAAGGATGATTTTGAAGGTCTGAACTATTCCCTTCTCTTGCACACTTCATGGAGGAGCTGTGTGGGGCTTCTGGGGGTCCAGCAGCTCACAGCACCTCACCCCAACTAAGACCATGGGAACAGCGCGAAAAATATAATCCCATGTGCCAAGAAATCCAGAGAGGTGTTCAAAACTCCTCTCCAGGCCTTGCACAGCAGGAAGGGGCTGAGGTTGTGCATGGCTGAAGCAGCAGGGTCAGCACAGTCCTGGGGCTTCACAGTTCCAGGGGTTGTCCTGCACAGCCACATCGAGGAGGAGCTCAATAAATAATTCAACCAAACTTGGGGCATGTGGGAGCTGCTGCGGGTACGGGGCTCCCGGGCACAGATTCCCTGGGGAGCAGCCCTTCCTCAGAGGACAAAAAGGTTCACAGCTACATAAATGTGGTTTATGCCTGAGCTACAGCTCATAAAAGCCAAGAAACCACATCATGCATAAGCACAGCAAGTCTGCCATGAATAATTCAGTCTCGGGGTGCAGCAGCAGCCACACACCTGCACAGCCCCAAGAGGCTCCAGCAGCCCTCACCAGGAGTGAGGCCTCCAGAGCCACCGCTCACATCGTGCACCCAGAGCTGGAACCAGCTCCTGCTTCACATGCTGCTTCCCAGGGTGGGAGAGCTCGTTATGCAACTGCTGATGGATGGGTAACAAAACCTGCTGGAGAGCTGGGACTCTCCCTGTGACACTGGGGAAGCTGCAGTGCTGGTGCAGGACCTCACCACGTGGGGTTTGCATCCCACCTGCAGCCCACAGCTGGATGTGCTGCTGGAGCCACCAGTGACTCCCTGGCATCACAGCTCTGAACTCAGGCCTGTAATTTGGGCACCAGCTCCTCTGCCAGGCATCTGAATCACAGCCCTGGCTTACAGAGCTGGTCACCTCTCCAGGTTTATTTCAGTCCAGCACGGTCTGGTCCAGCACATCTCGAGTTACTGGAGTCCCTCCCCCAGCCCCAGCAGTGCCCGGATTCCTGGTGACACTGGATCCGCAGGGCTCGGGCTGTGCCCCAGCTCAGGTCACGCTCGCTGGCACTCGGACCCAGTTCACACACGTACACTGCAGCCCTGCCCTCCTTCCAGCCATTTTCCAGGAACAACATCCAGCTCACAAGTCCTACAGCTGAAGTGAAAGCTTTTGAATTACAAGAGAAAGTTAATTTCTCCCTTGATTCTGCTCCAAACCCAATTTCCCTATACCAAATCATCCCCAGCAGCTTCCAGAGCTGCTGCTTCCTTTGGCCAGTTCCTCTTATAATAAAATCAATTTTAAAGAAAGGCATGATCAAGCAGAGAACACATGACAGGATTGTCACCAAGGGGACGGCAGCCTGGTCTGAGCTCACTGGGCTGTCAGGGCACAGGAGCTCCCAGGGGAAGCATCTGCTGCTTCCATCTGTTTCACAGAGCCACAGAATGGTTTGGATTGGAAGGGACCTTACAGATCATCTTGTTCCACTCCCTGCCACCAGACCAGGTTGCTCCAAGCCCCGTCCAACCTGGCCTTGAACACTTCCAGGGATGGGGCAGCCACAGCTTCTCTGGGCAGTCACTGGAACCCTCTCCAGGAGGAGGTCCAGAGGAGCTGATGGGTAATGTACAAAATTCTGCTCCTTTATGGGGCAGTGTGACCATGACCATGAATTCATGGGAGAGAGCAAACACAGGGAAGGAGAAAACCCAACCCAGCCCTGGGATGGCACTGGCAAAGCGCCCAGGGAGCGCTGGGAACGACTCTTGCCACACCGCTGTGCTGTCAGCAATGGCTCACCTTGCCAGCACCAAGCTGCTTCTCCACAGCCAAGTGCAACCTGTCCTTCCCTTCCCCGCCCTTTGGGATGGATTTGAGCCCTGCTGGAGGCGGCTCCCGGGCTGGAGCTGCTGCTCATCCCTGCTGGAGCACCCCGGGACACGTCCCTGTGCCGAGGGCGCACCGGGAGCTGCCAAACACACGCCAATTACAGCCCCTCCTGTCACTCACACAGCAGCACTTCTTCATTTTTAAGGTGTGGATTTCTGCCCAGACCTGCTGTACCAGTTTAGGTTCACAAGTGTCATTATTTAATGATACATCCCAAGCTGCTTTAAGGTAATTTCTTTTTGTTTTAATTGTAAATTAGTGGAGAGCCAAACCTTTGAACTGTCCTGCTACTTGAGCTGTGCATTACAGCAAACCTGAGTTAGGGCCTGACACCACAACCACCTGCATTTAACACCACCACATTTACCAAAGTGATCTGAACAAGCAGCATTTTGATGTCTCACACTCTAATCCTCCACCTCTCATGGGACACAACAAAAATCACTCTGAACTCCTCAGCAGTTGCTGTAACTGCTAAATAAACAGGCTGCTGGCAGGTTCCTTGCTCTGAATGTGGAAGAAAATGCTAATTAATTAAAAAACCCAACCGCCAAAAAACCCCAAATGAACTTTACAGATTCTCTCTCCTTTACAGAAATAAACTCACACATTTACACCACCATCAGCTGGCTCCAAGGCATCCACAGAGGGGACCAAGGCTTGGAAGTGCTTCCCAATCTCCCACAGCAGCGCTGGCACCACGACAGCCAGATGGGAATTTTGGTTACATCACGTGCAAGTTGCTGCATCCCACCAGCTGCTGCTTGCTGGAGCTGTTTTCCTTAATGAGGGTTCCCTTGTTGGGAAAGAAAAGACTTCAATTTGTCAGTCAACAACTGTCAAGATAAATCCAATCTTCAGTGGCATCAGAACATCCCAGGGGATCACCAGATCATGTTTCACAAAGCCCTTGCAATGAATCTCCCCAAGTGCAACTTTTCCTGAAAAACAGAGAAATACCTTCCAGGTGCAAAACCAGCTGCTGAACCAGGATTTCCTGCACAAACCCTGGATGACCAGCTCCCATACCCCACTTTCTGAGAAACAATTCCAGCAATCTGCAGGTAAAAGGAATACTGAACAACGTGGATCCACAAACCTTTGCTGCTCCTGTAAATGATGGTTCCAAACACCTTGTAATAAATCAAAAAACTTTATTTTGAAGATATATTATAAATGTACAGCACACACAACATCAGTGTCTGGGGTTATGTGTGAGCAGGTTTAAAGCCTCAGCATTCATTCCAGCCCCGGCCGTGGGTTCCACGTCTCCACACAAAACAATTCCAGGCTGAACAGGTCTGGCTTTGCCAACACCTCCCTGACTTCCAGGAATGTATTTCAGAACACAACAGCAACTGCTTAAAATGATCACAAATTAGCAGCATTCCTTGCTTTTGGCCTGGAGGATTTCTGCAGGGAGCAAATCCTGCTGGTTTTCCTGCTCAGGGAGAGGTCAGCGACCCAGGCGAGCGTGGCCAGAATGAATCCCGAATTCCACAGGCTCAGGGATGTCTGCCCTAGTTTAAGCTTCAGAAAAGTAATGTTACACCTTAGGAAGAGCTGTGCATGCCACACACCGGCATCAGAGCCAGATCAAAGTTATCCTATGCAGTACCTAATTGCTGTATACACAGGTGAAATGAGAAAATGTGAAGTCAGTACCTTGCAATGTAATTTTACTGGTGCTGCCTCGTGGGAAGTGCTGGGTAGCAAATCACATTCGTGTACAGTTCATTAAGCCATGATAAAAATATGCAAATTAAAAATCTCTACAGGCCTCTGTTACCTGCTGCAACAGAGACACTTGGGTTTGTGGGGCTTCGTTTAAAACGTGATCCAATTTCCTCCCTCTCCCCAGAGCACGATATAAAACCATACCCAAATTCAGTAGGAATTTAATGCATTTACATTTACTGAAGTTCACATGCTGCAAACAGGATCTGCATTGAGGATCTTCAAATCTAGGGCAAGAGGTCCTTAAAAATACCCTTTTGCTACACTGGATGTGGGGAGGGAGGTGAGAACCACCATGAGAACATTCATGTGGATGTAACACCCCATGCAGGGAGGTGGGGATTGCCCCCCACTGCCCTGCCACAGCCAGCACACATCCCTCCAAGGAGGAGCTGTCCCAGAGAGGGGGATCCAGGCAGGATCTCCAGCCCCAAAGCTCCAGGACTCTCAGTTGGATGGAAATACCAGCTGGAAGCGCTGCTGCTCTGTCTGTTAATAAAAATGGTATTTATTATTAAAAGTAGAAAACCAGGATGGTTCCTTTGGATGAAACACTGGCTATCCTGTGCACAAGCCTTTGGGAAAATTGCCACTGGAGCAGAGCTCACAGTAACCTGTGCCCCTTCCACAGGCAATGTTTGCTGACAGTGTTGCTATACATTCGTTTGGTGCGATGCTGTTTTGGTGTGAACGCCTAAAAAAAGTAATTGTAACAGTCCTAACTAAAAAGGATTTCAATAACCACTAAAGACTTGCTTGGATATGAAAATTAACCTCTGAAATGCAAGTTTGGTTCCAGGAGAGGAGGAAAGAAAGGTGGAGGGGGGTCAAGCTTTGGGTCAGGTCTGTGACAGGAGCTGCCAAGAAGCAGCCAGGAGCTGGAGGCCTTGGAACTCGTGCAGGAGAGAACCTCACACCTTCCCAGAGGAGGAATGCCCTGATGGCTGCTTTGGGAACTGTGCAAGTCAATTTTGCAGCTGCATGGAGAACACAAACGTCCTTGAGATGGTGCAGAGCCCAGCGGGGTGACCCCGTGTGACCATTCCCATGGAGGGACGCAGCAATCCTGAAGGAAGACTCATGGCCCTGCTCACCAGGAGAGGAGGAATGGCAGATTCTTTGGGCTGGACCAGGGAGAGAGGCTCAGCAGGAGAGTCACACTAGCTCGGGCTCGTAGGTCAGGACAATCAAGGTCCAAGCTGTAAAGTAGCCACTGGCCTATTTTCCAAATACATCCCTTCAAATGCATCCCCCTAAAAAGAGTATAAATATGAAGCCCTGAGAACAAACTCCCACATAGTACATTGCCATTCAAAATATCAGTGTTTTGATGACACAGTTATAAGTTAGATATATTTCAATAAATAGCTGGCTACTTGCAAGAGGCCTGCAACATCAAAAGGTACAAGATTGTCTGGCTACCAATGGGGCAAAGAGCAGGAACTGTAAGAATCACACTATTAGTCACCCACCAACCCATCCCTTTCCTGCTCCATCTCCCAGGATTCCAAATATTCCATTGACCAAGGTAAGAGAAAATTAACTCTGACATGTCTGTGCTAGTTTGTACTTGAACACCCGAGGTGCAAGCACGGGACCTGAGCCTGTAAATCCTCACTGCTGGGAGCAGTTCCTGCTCACAAAACCTGCTGGTTTTATTTAACAAAAATCTCTCCTGTGTGTTCAGGGATCTCTCACTGGCCCTCAGAGCAGATCCCCCAGTCCTGCACACAAGGACAGCACAGCTCCTCACCAGGCAAAGCCACACACATTCCTTGTGCCCCATGCAGCTCCAGAGTGGTGACACCTCAGCTTTTGCAGGTTTTCTAAAAACTGGGCCAATCTGTGCCTTTCCAAGCACAGTGGACTCAACTCCCCTCTGCATTTTCTGGGTTGAAGCAGCAATCCCAGCCCTGGGGTGATGGGACACAGCCCCTGGTGTAATTCACACCCCAGCACTACTGATGTCTTGATCAATTCCTTCAACCTCAGGGGAGTTTTTGCTGGGTTTAAATCAACTCCTGTGCCTTGCTGCAAACACCACACCTCCTAAATTCTGGTCTCTTTCAGCTTTTGGCCACTGCAAACTTCAGTTCTCACAAGCCAAGCAGGGCTCTGTTAAAGCCATCCCAAACAACACCTCAGCTGTGGAAGCGTTGAGCTCTGGAATAACAAAATCCAGAAATAACCACATCTTCTCAAGCACCCTAAAATGCAGAATTCCTTTATCCCTACAGCCTCCCAGCTGCTGCTGCTGAACCTGGGCATTCTCACCTCCTATCACATAAGGATAATCTGTTTTACTGATGCTTTTCCCCACACTTTATAACCAGCTCAGTGGCACTGAGGGCTGCTGGCATCCCAAGGGAGGCAGCTCTGAGTGCTTTTATCCCTCTGAGCTCCACAGTCCAACCATGGACTCCTGAAATCAAACCCAGCATTTCCCAAGCCTTTACATTCTTCAAGGGCCACAACTGCACCAAAGGATCTGTTTGCTAAGTCTGAACCTCTCCTTATCCATTCAGAAGCCAAAAAACCTCCCACCAAACTACAGGGCAGTTTTTTCCAACTTTGCCTTCTAAAAACACTCATTAAAAGGAATATTAACCTGAATCCTGACTGTAGAGAAGGACATTTCTCTCCAACATTAAGAGCTTCAAGTAAAAGAGTCTTCTGGTATTATTACAGGTAAAAAGCTTCAGGAGTAAGCAAAAAAAAAAAGGTTAAATAATCAAATATTCAGTCACAGCTACTCATGAGTAGCTGTGCTGAGCTCACTGGGGTGCAGGATCAGGCTCCTGGCTTCAGTTACAGGACAAGGTTATAATTTCATGTCATGTTGTCAGTCTATTCTTAGCAAGAGCCCACAAAAATGGTTTTACTGTCCAATTTGAACAGAAGAAATATCTCTATAAAGCTTGGAATTTCTAAATGTAGAAGTAAATATTTCAGCAGTCATCAACTGTAAAGCTTAATATGAAATTACAAAATTAAAAAAAACAAAAGAATCCTGGGACAGTAAGACAAGATAAAATCTCAGGCTGTTTTGATTTCCCCACCCTTCATATTAATTATGAGAAATTGGCAACTTCAGTGCCTCAGCTGCACAACAGCACAGAGCAGATGCCAAGTTCAGGCCAAAACTTGTTGTAGGGTTTCGGGTTGCATCTTGCTGCATTTTTGTTTTAAAAAACCCCAACTGCACATAAATCCCTCCCACAGCTCAGAGGTGACTTGCAGAGCTGCTCAGGATCTCCCTGTCTGACAGGACACCTTTGTGCTGTTTAAGCACAGGGTCTCCACCTGCTTTCTCTGCAAGATTTGCCTCTTCTGCCTCTCCTGCAGGGCTGTGAAGCACAAGGCATGGCAGGGATGATGACAGATGTCAATCATGTTTCACTAAGTTGAAAAATAACCCCCTTTTTTTAGCAGACTGCTAAAAAAGTAACACCTGCAGAGCCCAATCACAAACACCAGCTGGATATTCACAGTGAGCTCTGCTCTCAATAGCTCAGAATTCCTCTCTGAAATCTCAAGTCAGTCTTCTGGCAAATTAGGAAAGACCCAGCCTGACATTCTTGGTATGACCATGGTAAAAATAAGCATAGAGAAAAACCCACTTCTAACTCAAAGATAGCAATTTCAAGCGTGCTTTAAATACCTTAAACAAGATAAAAACCTGTGTGCTTCTGCTGCTTTACAGAACACCAGCAACCCCCCCATGCAATTCAGCTGCTTTTTTTTTGTAAACAGAATAAAACCCCCACAAGCCCCTTGCCAAAACTGTGCACATAAAAATGGGGAAAAAAACCACTGTGTGAACATATCCCTCCTTGCACTGGGATATGGCAGAGTGTGAGCTTAGGAATTGCAGCCACTTGGGAATCCAAGTCTTGATGTGGTGAATTCTGTGGTGAAAGAGATCCTGCACCTTTATGGTACCTGACAGAGAACCTCCTGCAAGTACAACCCCAGTGGGACTGCAACAACACTAACGCAGCAAATAAATAGGAAAAAGTAATGCTATTTATTAGAATTCCATCTCTGAATGATTCTGCTTGAATTAGAATGCCAGATAAACAAGCTTGGATAGAAATGCGCTTGCTCTCCCAAGATTTGGGCTTTTAAAAAACATTTCCTATGAATCAATTCTTTTTTCTTTTTTAAAAGCAGTTTTGCAATTTGATAAGAGCTATAAATTAATACTGTATGGAGATGATTAATATCCTATGCTAGTGGTCAGTGACCTTTTGTAAACACCAGCCAGATCCTGGCAAAACTGGCCAGAAAACTGTCACAGGCCTTTTGAACGAGCAATATTTCTTTCCAACAATCAGATTCTTAAGTGTTTTCACAAAACCTTTTTCCTATTTTTTTTTAATATATATACTTTATTTTAAACCTAATACCTGAAAACATAAATCCTCAAACCTCTTCCACTAACACTAAACCCACAAGGCAACTCACTCCTGTTGGCCGTAACTACGAAAGCTCTCGTGAGAGAGACGCCTCCAGCCAGGATCTCCCCCCTTCCCTTCCATCCACCCCTTCCCAACCATCCAGGCAGCCTCCCGTGGAGGTGGAGGGGGAGTGAGGGGCAGGGGGAAGTGGCACAGTGCACTGGCAGCTCCCTCTACGTGCGATTCAGTGTCTGGAAGATTCGGGAGATCTGTAACATCACCGGCCCCGTTTCGGGATCGTTCATCCACTGAGTGCTGTTCAAGGGGTTTTCAAGCATATCCTCGAAGGCTGCCAAGAAACAGGGATTGCAACAGTTAGTCCTTCAGTGTTTGGGAGGTTTCAACAGCAGGGCAGTGAGAAACAGCCACAGCTTAAAGGCAGTGCCCAGAAATGGTGGGCATACACACTGAGCATTCCCAAGGCTCCACAGCCTGGGATGATGCTACAGGCTTTGTGCTTTCCTCCCTTCTCAGCACTGAATTCACTGCAGACAGTGATTAAATACTCAGCCTGGATTACAGGCCAGGCCACAAAACCTCAAGGACATGAGGTTGAAAAGGTAAAGCCTTAACAAATGTGTCCAGGCCTAGGTCTCCAGGATCATGCCATGAAATTTATCCCTTCCTGAACACTCTCCTGGGGCTCCACTCCTCTGACCAAAGCTTTTTCCACATCCCAACCTGGATTTCTTGCACCAATATCCTTTTCCTCCCTGGTACTTAAGCAGACAGTTCATGGAAAGCACAGTCACCCCTTGCCTGTTCCCTGTGCTAAGTGGTCCAAATATTTAATAATCTGTCTTTACAATAAGCTTTGCTGTTTGTTTGCCCTTCTGTTGTTTTCTTGTATTGTTTCTAGTTTTGACTCTTCTACTCATGCTGAAGGAACCAGACAGCCACTGCAAGAGCTGAGCTGCAAATGTGGCAGAGGAATGGGCCAGGCACTGATTTAAGCCCTTTGACAGCCACTGAGCTGGGCTTCTGGACTTTTGGAGCCAGTCATCACAGAATGGGACAAAAAAAGCAGCTGCAGTGTCACCAAAATGTCAGTGTTGTAAGAGCCTGGCCCAAGGTCAGGGTTAATTTTCCCAGGAGTGTCAGTGCACAAAGCTCAAGTGCCATTAGTGGGAGCTGGAAGTGCCCAGCACCTCTGAAAGGCTCCTCATTAATACCTTGCTCAAGGTCATGCAACTTGCCTCCAGGAAAGCCCAAAATAAAATCCAGATCTCCCCTTTCAGCACTTGAACTATTTTCTTTTACACAGAGTCACAAGCTTAAAACGAAAGATTTATCGATATTCTGTAAGGAACTCATTAAATGCAAGCCCTCATTATTAAAACCTGTGACATAAGCAATTTGCAGATGTATCATTAGGAATATATTCTCTGATGTTCATCCAAGCTCCACGAGCTCCTATAATGGCATTTCATTTTCTATTTATATTCTGAGCTGCAGGGTGGAACCCCTGTTGGAAATGAAGAGACCATTTGTTCAGAAATCAAGAGTGGGAAGGTTCTGCTCTTGAATTATTTAAAGGCTTGCAAACTCTCCTAATTACATTTAAAGCAGTATTTTTAAAGGCTCTCTTGAATAAGATGTGCACACAGCCTTTATTTAAAAGCATTGCTTCAAATACGTTTTGAAGCTAAAGATTAAATACAAAACTTTTTATAACTACATGACAGAGCCAATCATTGTTCTGTGTTGTCAAAAAGAGCAATTCCCCAGGGATTTGAGGCTCTGTCAGGGCTCCTCAGCTGGACACACACTGTGCCCACAGCCCTTCTGACCCTGAGCACACAGACTTTACCACAGAGCTCAAACCCAAGCAAGGGGAAAGGTGCTTTCCCATTTTATCTCCATTTTGATAGGCAAAGCCTTAGCTCAACCTTCTTGTTTGGATATTTTTCCACAAGCTCCCTTCTGTCTCAGTGATCAGGCCTCACACACAGGGAGCTGCACAGCTGGAGACGGCCTTGTTTTTTCTGTGAAATAATCAGAGTTCTAGACAGACATTCCTGATTTTTCCCCTCGTGGCCAAAGGGAGCACACAAAAGGTCTCCTAAATCCACAAAAGCATTGCAGCCAGCAGCTATTAAAGTTCTGAGTTCAGCAAGTGTAATCCTGGGGAATTACAGCCATTTCTGGGACAGCCCCAAGGCCTGCTCTGAGTTCAGCTGAGCTGCAGGACGAAGCAAACAAACAGCAGAGCTCATGCAAGTGAGGAACAGGCTCCAGAGCTGCCCCTATCCCCCAAAGGGGGCTGTCATCATCATCTCTGCTTGGATTTCCTGGCAAATCCAGCAGGAACCCACACAGGACTTACCTAGTAGAGTTTTAGGGTTGGTGAGCCCTAATTGTACCACTGGGTTTTCTAAGATGGCTTGGAAGAGAGGGCTGTTGGTGTCAATGCCCTTATCTAAGTCCTCTGGAGAAGGTTTTCTGTCTCCCAGCAGCCACTCACACTGAAAGAAACCAGCAGGCACATCAGATTTCATTAGAACCAAAGGTCTCTACTCAAAAGTTTTGCTAATGTGGCATTTTAAAAATACTTTTCCCTCTCCCAGTTAAAGCCTGAGCTGTACATTCCTTTTCACATGTTCATTTGTACCATCCAACCCAATATCCTCTCTCCAACAGTAGCCAGCACTGGATATTGAAGAGAGGCTTTCCTGGCTGTCAGCTGTGTCCACAAAATTTTCCTTAATATATAGCAGGGGACTAACCAACCTTGGAAAAACTTCCTGTTTTCTGATTCCAGAAACTGTGGAAGCATTGCTGCCAAATGGTAATTTACACACTGCATGGCTTGAATCCATCCTGGATAATTTATTCCTGTCCTAAACCAGTTATTCTTGGGAATACCTTCTCCTTTCTCATGACAGCACAAGCTCTTTTGCAGACTGAGGTGAGGGAGTTTCTCAAGAGCTTTTCGAAAGCCCAGCCTCAGCCTCACAGAGCTCCTCTGAGGAGTCCAAACCCTTTGCAGTCATCCCAGCTGTGTATCCCATTTCAAGGAGGCACAGAATTTGTGCTCCTGAATCTTCAGTAGGAGCTGACTTCTGACAGATCAAAACATGATCCAGCCCAAGGATGAGAAGCATCAGTGGGACAGACCCGTGGAGCAGGAAGGATGTTGTACTCACAGCTGCATTTTGCTGGTTGTTGTTCACTCTGAGTGCATCCACCACTTCCTTTTCATCAAATCCCATCTCCATCAGGGCAATGACAGCCTAGAGCAGAACCCCACAGCTTAATAAATCTTACATTTAAATCAGAAATGAGAGCAATCATATCCCTTCACCTTCTGTGCACAGCTTTACGTGAGGTAAAACCCCCTCATTATTTCCACATGCAGAGCACTCAGTAATTTTATTAACAAAGTTTTCAAATATTCTATATCAAAAGTGTCTTTATTATGGAAGAATATAAACATCTTAGGAGTGAAGGTAGTTCCTACCCTCAGCACTGGAAGCTGAATGCAAGGCAAAGAGCAAGTATACCTGGGGTAGAAAAGAGAAGGAAAATGAGGAAAGAAACCTCATTTTGGAACTCCTCTCCTGTCACAAAGCTCTTGTTCACATCTTCTCACTGACAGATCAGCCTTGATGTGCATTTGTGGTTCTATTCACCCCATTTAATTTCACTTCCCAGATTATTATACTGCTGGTAAGTGTGATGTATTCAGACAAACACACCCAGATAATGGTACCAGAATGTTTCATTGCTTAGAAATTGCACCCAGGCCATCAAACACATTTGTAGCTCTTAACCCAAAAGTCAGAGCAGCCAGCTGTAAACCCAAGGGGCCAGATGTCACAAAGCCCCTCCTGGTGTGTTCCCAGGGGGAGAACAAACATTCCCACTGCAGGTAATGCTGTGTTCTGAAAAAAGGACAACTTCTGTCCTTGCTGCAAGACTTCAACCTGCTGGTGGTACTTTGCCTTGTCCCCTAAAACAATAATGTTCTTCTGTCCTTTCCACAGAATCATGGAATGGTTTGGGTTGGAAGAGACCTTAGAGATCATCCAGCCCCACCTCCCTGCCAGGAGTAGGGACATTTTGCACTAGTCCAGGGTTTCCTGAACCCCATCTACCTTTTTCTACAGCCAAAGGATCTACTCCTGTCCTGCCACCCTTCCTTCCCAGGCTGCAGTGAAAACAGCAATGCCAGGGGTCTGGAGCTCATGTCAGTCCCCTCAGAGAGTTTCCAGGTGCAGAAGTAACAGTGCCTTTCATGTAGATCCTGCTATCCCAGACAGTAATGCATTCCTGAGGCAAAATCCCTGAATTTAAACACTCCCTAAACACCTCCACTGAAATACTGCCAAGCCAGCACAACACCCATCCACCCACAGGTCCCATTTCATTTATGAACTAAACATTAGGATTTTATGGTACCCATGAAATCCCTCCCAGTCCCACAAGTCCCACAGGGGATTGCAGCACCCACCCGTGGGTCTGGACGAAACTCTCTTTTCCTCCGGATCTTCTTGAAGATCTCCGTCAGCTCATCCTTGGCCTCCTCCCCGCCCTCCTCCGAGCTGGGACCCGCAGCTGCCTCAGCACAGGAGGCAGCACCTTCAGCTGGGGCTTCTGCAGGAGCAGAACCTGGCAGAGGAGCATCCACAGAAGGGTCATCAGCGTGTTCTATCAACCACTCCATGGCCTGGGTGACGGACATGCTGGAAAACACACAGGAACAGCGCTGAGGAACGCTCCGGGTGTGACAGCTCCGCGTGCATCCATCTACTCCCATGCTGGATGCACCTGCAGGTTAATTAGGACCTGAAAACTCATCAAGACAGTTTTGGAGCAAATCTCAGAGCACCTCAGTTCTCTGGGCATCCACAATTGTCTCTGAATTTAGGAAAAGAGAGGCTCCAAGTGCAGCTTGGACCTGCAACCCAGATTTTGAAAGGCACTTCTGAGGGAGTCACCTCACTCTCTGCAGCATCTGCTTTGCTTCACAAAGAAGCACTGGCTGTTTGCAGCTGTGGACAGAACTGCCAACAAAGCACATTCCAAATTTCCATTGGAGCCACATCTCAGGTGCCAAGGGCTCTGTTCTTCAGGGAGAGGGAGTAGAACACCATGGTGTGACACCATCACTGTCTGTGCAGTGTCACTGCTCCAGCTAAGGGAGCCTCAGAGCTCCCAAACACCTCTCCCCAGCAGGCAGAAAGGAAAAAGCCAAGATAACAATACTGCAAGGAATGTGTCATTCCATTTGACACACAGGAATTATTGCATATTCATGGAAGATAAAGCCTTTGCTTATTTGGCTTTTTTGTTACAACATGAAAGCTGCAGGACAGCAGAGGAGAAAGTCTTCCTGAGATACTGGAAAAGTGTGATTGGAATATGTTGTGGACTCTATCACCAAATTTTTTTCAAGAATGGCCTAACAAACCCCTCTGAGGAGTGAGGCAGTACAGCTGGCTGTTCTTGGGGCAGGAGAAGAACTACATAACCTCCTATTTTACTGCAGTTGCTCTCTGGATTTCACAATATTCTTGGAATTTTTAAAAGATCAGCACAAAGTATATTTCTACAGCTGAAAGGCCAGTGTGGACGGGCTAACTTTGCCCTTTCCTCTGTAAAATCTGACTTTGTTTCCTGAAGAAAATGTGAGTATGATACTTGGAACCAGTGCCAGCCTGGCAGCCCTGTGACCCACAGACCTTGCAGAGCACATCCAGCCCTGATCCCTCTTCCTGTGCCACCTGCGCTGTGCCTGAGGCAGCACTTCTTGGAGTTAAGGCTTTCTCCAACCTCCACTGAGGTGACCCATATAAGGAGTCAAAAAAGATGCAAAAGTGTATTAGAGTAGATGTGTGTTAAAGTGCCAGGCAGCGCTGGGACACTCACTGGTTCAGCCTGAGGGCTTTGACAGCTCTGCTCTCTGGGAAGCCCATCTCGGTGAGCTGGCGCAGCGCGATCTCGTCCACCCTGTCCTCCTCATCCTCATCCAGCATGGCTGCACACACACAAACAAAACAGAGCTCAGATTCATTCCAGCCTCACATAAACCCCTGTGTCAATGGAAAGGCATGTGTTAAGTTCAAGCCCCATTCTCTCTCCCATCCCTTCTTTTGTTTCTGCCCCCAGTTTGCCACCTCATCATGTAATTTGCTGCACTCAGCTCGCTCTGGCTCAGATTGATTCTTCCAGGACAAAGACTTTGTCCAGATGTGTTCAAGATCTCAAACAAAAGGCCACTAACTCCCATATGACCACGGGATTTCCACACAATTAAATATAGGAGATTCACTGAAGATCTATTAAGCATTTCTCTAGAAATTAAGTTGGATCTGGCTGTAGCAGATCTCAAGGATGAGCATTTCCTGCCAACCTGATCAACAGTCACCATTTCCCCTTATTTCACTACATCCTTGTGAATTTTCAACTATTCTTTACCATCCCTACTAACAATTTTTAAATGGAACTTCTCACCCCTCCCAAAGGGACCTTTTATATCCATGGTTTTTATCCACAAGGTGAAACTTTTGCCACAAAGTTTTCAGCAGCTTTGCTGCCATATCAGTGTCTGAATTTCACTCTGAGCCCGCTCCTATGCTCCAAAAACAAATTCCCAGTATTGAACCAACAACTCTAAAGATAAAATAATCTGAACACATACCATTTGCCTTCTTAAACAGTTCAACTGCATCGGGGTTCAGTGCTAGCAATTTCTGTGCAACTTCTATGAGAGACACTAAAATCTTCCGGAGCTCTGTCTGGAACTGCAAGAAAGGAAACTGTCAAAGCATTTAGACAGGAAGTTACCAGCCATCAGTGAATCTTAATGTATCTATTGTTAGTAACACAGCACCAGCCTGGCCCTCTGTACACAAAGTTTATTAGGGCTTTATTTTCATTGTTTAGTCTCTCAGGAGGTCTGGGACCTTCCTGTGAAGTGTTACATGGAAGCAAAAGCTCTTGGGTAGAAAGGTCCTTTTATTTCTACCACACCCCATGGGCAGTGGTCAAGGAAGGGAAATAAACCACAGGAAACCTCTGAATTATTTAAGACTGAAGAAATAAAACCCCATAACTTCACATCTTCCAGATCTTGAATATGCTCTGAGGCTTTTTCCAAGCACAAACAAAACATTTTAAATCATAATTTAGGACGGTATTTTATTACCTTAAGCTATTTAATAGACATTACAGACATCTAAATTTCTCTTATAGAGAAAAGAGAACTATATTCTAAAAAAAAAAATTAACACATAAATAGAAAGCAGCCTGTTTGGCTAAGGGTGTGAGTTTTTCAAACAGATGCAGTACTTACATCCCTCATGTTGTGGTGGGTCACGCTGCGGTCCACGCTGCGGGCGGGCAGGTTGGCAGTGGCTTTGAGGATGGCATCCTTGTCAGGAGCCTTCTGCTCCTGCTTCCTCTGCAGGGAAGGGAACAGGAGCAGGTTTCATAACCCATTAGCCACAGCACAGAGTTTCATATTCCTCCCCAAGACACCAAGCAGTGCTCTGTTACTTGTAATGCCATGGGTTAACAGTGCCAGTGTCATCCTGCAATTACAGAGCTCAGCTGGGCCTGCTGGGCTGCCCCACTCTCAGTCCTTACACCTAAACATGCAGGGAAATTCCAGCACAAAGAGGGACAGTGATGTATCCCAGAGAACTTGGAGGCCTCTGAGTTTATGTGATGCATCAACACCATCCTGACCCTCAGGAACAACTCCAATAAAACAAAATAAACCAGTGAAGGGCAACAGTCCAGCTCCAGAGGCTGGTTAGAGGGTGACAAGCCACACAGAGCTAAAGGCAGAAAACAACTTGACAGCAAGCCAACATATTTCTTTGGGTTTTCTAACAAACTAAGGCACTTGCTGAACTGTATTTTAGCTATTAGACATTTGTTTAAAGATCAAATCTGTAACACTTTAACAGAGTGTGTCTGTGTGTCTTATTTTAAGGCAAATGCTCTCAGAATGACAGTTAAAAATGCAACATCAGCTTCCTCTAAGTTTGGAAGAAATAAGAAGCAATTCCTGTAGAATTTAACTGGCAGCATCTGCCTCTCTAAGGAGAGTAGATCACAGTAACCCTTCCACACACCATCAATAAAGCAGTGAATGTAAAGTGTTTCAGACTCACTTTCTCCTCTGCAACCACATCTGACATCTTGGGGAGCAGCGTTGGTGCGCGCTTCTTGACCAGCAGCAACACATCTGTGAGAGAGAGAGGACACAGCCACAGGTTAGGGAGTCTGGGAGAGCAGCTCTGCAAGACACCCCTCAAACTCAACTGCTCCTGGAGATGAATTTTGTATTAGCTCCATTTATTTAGCTTCCTATGTCAAAGCAGAGAGAAAATGTCAAAAACGTTTGGAATGTGCCAGATGAAACCCAAGCTCCTCCTTCCAGACTGATAAAATTCAAACCCAGACAATCTCACCTCTGTCCTGAATGTTCTCCTCCAACACTGTTTTTGTGTCTGTCAGCACCTTCTCAGAAGTAGCATGGATCAGCTTATGATGTGTCACAGTTTTGGGATCCTCCAAGCTCCCAGGAAGACACTGCAGGAGACAATAAATACTGCAGATCAGGGGGCAGAAATGAGGCTCCTCGTGAAGCACTTGGCACTCAGGATTCTCCACATACAAACTCTGCATCATTTCCTGCCTTCTCAAGAGCTTAAGCCAGAGGTCAGTGCACATAAAGCATTTTATTAAAGAAAATGAGGTTTGGTTTGTGCCTGTGTGGGTGGATTTGTGCTTTCTCAGGACATCTCTCTCACACTAAACTCTGGAAGTGCTGGAGATGTGATGGATGCTCCAGGACCCACTGCTACATTAATTCTGGTCACTGAGGTCCCTCAGAAACTGATTTCACAAAGTAAAAATGCAGATCTACCAAGAGCAGCAGTGTTTTACAGGAGGGAAGGCTGGAATGATGCATGTCCTCATCTGACTCCAAACAGGACAGACTCCCTGCTTCACCTCATAATTATTATTTACTCTCTGAGTAAACAAGGCACTGCCAGCAGTGATTTTGGTTTCTCTGACCTTAAACTGGGCAGTTTGTGCACCTTGTTTCAAGCTGAAATCAAGAGATTTGGCTGCTGGAGCCCTAACCTGGGTTCCTGCTGAAAGGGCTGAACTAAAGTTCCATTCACAGCTCTTCCTCCCAACCATAAATAATCAGAACACAATGGATTTATTTTTTTGAGTGTGCTCATTCCCTTATTGCAATCCTAAACTGCATGTCAATTAATTCACCAGGAAATCAGTTCAAATCCTAAAAAAAGAGTGCTCACACAGGCCTTGAGCTGCCTCCTCCTCACACCAGAGTGGCTCCAGATGCACAGTGAAAGATTTCAGGAACATTATTCCATCAGTGCATCTAGAGGCTTCCAATTTGTTTGAGTGCAAAGAAGAAAGCAAAGTGCTTGCAATTCCAGAAAGGCAAAAATTAGAAATAACAACCTGAAATTGCTGCTGCTGTTCTCACCACAAAACAGGACACTTCACACTGACCTTGCCTGCTCTGCCCACAGCAAACAGCTTTTAATGACACTTCCAAATGTTTCTACCAAGCCACTTCCACCCTGTCTGCAGAAGAGAGTGTTCACCTTTTGTGCAACAGAGCCATTCCCAGAAATCCCACTGAAAATCCTCATTTTGGTGGAGCATTTAGTGCTGCTCATCACCAGCCTCCTGCAAAGGAGCCTTTTTACTCCATCATCACCTTTCCTGCTGCCTGCAACTGATGGGAAACTCAGCTCCCTGCTGCTTTTCCAACAAAACACTCCTGTTCCCAACAGATCCCACAGATTCTCACCTGAACCTGACTCACTGAGACTGAGGTGAGAATATCTGAGTCCTGCTTTGTCTAACAGGAGCTTCTCAGGGAGCCTGCAGCCCATGAAGGGCTGAACCAAGGCCAAAGAACACATTACCAGCTGGGAGCTCCTCCTGTAATGGATCTGATAAGGTGCCCAAAATGCCTGGGCACATCAGGGGAACATCTCTGCAAACCAGCTCAGAATATTCCTGGTACAGATCCTGAGGTGAGAGGAGCTGAGAAGGGCAGCTGGGAGGTGGTTTTGGGGTGGACACACAGACTTAATTTCCATTTCCCCCAGCACATACAAAAAAGTATGTGGGGACAATCACATAATAAATGTGGGCAGTAATTAATCATCAAACTAATCAGCAAAAAAATTAAAGTTCTGTGGCCACCAATTCTTATTTCCTGTTCTTCCAACCACTTTAACAACAACTGCAGAGAACAATAGGGCTGATATGGGCACTAGACACACCAAAGAGGCTGCTGAGTGAAACACTTGGCTTATCTTCACATTTTAAATGCCCTGGAAATAGAAAAAAACACCTGAGCAGCAGTGCCTTTACTCATTCTCACCTTTGCTTTTTAATTTTGGAGTTCCCAGCAGGCTGCTCTGCCTGGCAGGGGACAAATATTTGTCACAGGTGCCCGAGCAACTGCTGAAATCCTAAGCCCTGGTGATGCCAAACACCTCCTGCAAAGCTTGGAATCCTGGTAAACCACAAGGCTTTGTTTGTTTTAAAATACAAAAAAGTTTCATTTTTTTGGCTTGCTTTTAATAACAGAAACATTTGAAAATAGCCCTGACACTCCCTCCTATTAAACTTGGTTAAACTTGGGTGGTTTAATAGGTTAAACTTGGGTGGTTTAAACCATCTGTTTAAACAAATGTTACAGGTAAGGGGAAAAACCAGTGGGAGAGAAAGAAAGAAATAAACTTTCTTTGCCTAACAAAAGAGCCCAAAACATCAAATTTGGGGGAGATAAAGACATCAAGAGTGGCACTTCAGAGATCAGCCAGCATTTGAAGGTGATGGAGGGAAAAGTGGCCACTTCCCCATCTGCAACCTGTTACAAACATCTCCCTCTGCTTCCTGGAAGATTTCAAATTTCAGAGCCATTCAGGAACACAATCATCAGTCTCTTGGAAGAGCTGGCTGCAGAAATTACCTCAAGGTGTTACCAAGATTCAGTCTATGAGCAGGAGCCATGATTTCTCCAGGTCTATTTTCCCCCTCCGTAAAACCATTTATTATCCATTATGGTTATGGAAATCCACCCCAGGATGGATTTTTGCACAGAGCAGCAGAGATTGAAATCAAATATCATCCTGAGTTATCAAATTGTGCCTAAACCTGCTCTCTGGCAGTGTGAAGCCATTCCCCCTTGTCCTGTAAAACTCCATCCCTCTCTCCCTGTTTCCTTCAGGTACTGGAAGGATTCCTGAGCACCTTTATTTCACCCAGGAAATAAAATTTTTAACCCTTCAAATTGGAGTTAAGTGGTTACAAATTACAGGATCTTTTCCCACTGCACAGGTTTTATGTTAAAAAAAAAGTCTTTGCAAGACTTTGAAGGCAAAGCCCCCCACCATTAAATTTAAATGTGATGTAGTGAATTGTGCTCCCAGAGGGAGGGGCTGAGGCTCCAGCTTTTGCCAGCTCCAGGGTTCCAGGTCCCTGAGGAAGAAATGCAGCAGGTCAGGAGTGCAGCTGCCAGGCCAGGCTGTGCTCCTGGCCACGGGTCACCGTGTCACACGCTGCTGCTGTCAGTCAGGCCAGCACACCCGCCTGGGGCTGAGCCTCCTCCCCAGCCCAGGGCTCTGAGAGCACCAGCTCTGACACTGCTGTGCCCCCCTGCCCTGCTCCCACAGCTGGGCCCTCTTTGGGCACCTTCTCCCTTCCACACGGTGACCCTTTGGCCACCTCCATCGAGATCTCGTTGTTTAAAGCACGGGGGAGCATTAGAGGAGTTCTGATCTCCCCCCAAAAACCCCTCAGCTGTTCCAGTGCCAGCACAGGGG
>VXBC01011259.1:529777-547431 GCA_013399945.1 Ploceus nigricollis
GGCACTTGAGGCTTTCAATATCTAATAAACCTTTAATAAACCGTCAATGAATGATTAATGACACTGAATGACGTTTAATGACGTTTAAGACCGTTGGTATCAACGGCTCCTCCGCGCCGCGGTTAATATGGAGTTGCCCCGATGCATTGTGGGATCGCGGTCCCCCTCCATGTCCCGGTGCGCGCTGGGACTGCGGCGCTGCCCGGTGCATGCCGGGAGCTGTAGTTCCGTCCCGCGGGGCTCGGGGGTCCCCGCGGCGGCCCGGGCAGGGCTGAGGGGTGGCGGGCACTCGGGGACACCGGCAGACACCGGGGCGATGCTGCTGTCCCGCGCGGGGCGGCACGGAGCGGCCGCGGGCAGCGGGCGTTCCCCGGCGGGCCGTTAGAGGGGGCCCGCGGGCCGCCGGTTCCCGGCCCGCTCCCGTCCCTTCCCGTGGGATTCAATGCCCGGCCGGCGGGAGTGATTCCTTTTTATATTTTATTATTAAAGCTTTCATGTGTTATACAAACCCTGTTATTTCCTGCGGCTCGCGCCCGAGCTGCGTCCATCATTTGGGTTCGGGTTTAGCCAGCGTTGGCGAGCAAAGTTTTCATTTTGTTTAAAGTACCTATTAATTTAAATTAAAGCCATAAATTCGCACCAGAAGTGGCTCTCCTGTTTTCCAGCTGCACGGGGTGACAGTGTGGGTTTCTGGCAGAGACATTCTGGGGCTCGGACAGCCCCAAAACACATCTGTCCCAGCTGTGCCACATCTGTCCCGCTTGTGCCACCTCTGTCCCAGCTGTGCCACCTCTGTCCCAGCTGTGCCACCTCTGTCCCGCTTGTGCCACCTCTGTCCCGCTTGTGCCACCTCTGTCNACCTGTCCCAGCTGTGTTGGACAGGGAATTCTGCAGGGGAAGCACCAGGATCTGTCTGTGCCCGGCCACAACACCACAAACCCCACGGAAAGGGGCTGGCCGTGCTCTCTGCACACCACACGTGCTCTGAGTTGTTTTCCCACTCTTTCCTGGTTTTTTGGTGTGAAATACACCATTAAAGGGGGCTTGGAATGAACGAAGGGCACTGGGGTTTTGTGGATTTATGAGATGGAGCTGTTCTTGTCCTGAAAATTAGAGGAATCTGTGGTAAATTCATCCCTGAGAGCGAGCCCTGCCATGTCCACGTGTGGAGCTGGTTAAACAGCAGCAGAAACAGAAATAAATCCTGCTGGAATGAGGCCCAGAGACAATAAAGGCAATACAGGGTTGTGTGAGGAGGAGCTGAGAGCTTTGGAGAGCCAGAGTTCATTTGGGGCTGCCAAATGCTGTCACAGGGAGCCCCAGCCCAGGGCTGCCTGCCCCGTGCTGGAGCAGAAGCTCCCAGAGCTCCAATGGGACATTTCCCATCCCGTTTTCCAACATGCCAAGGAATCCCAGCCCTTTCTGCTGTGCTGAGTGTGAAAAATGCAGATTAAATGATTGGCTTTTCACAAACACTAAAATGAATGCTGTATGTGTTATGTTGGAAAGTTATGCTGTATTAATCTCTTTTAAGTAGTGTGGGAAATATAGTTTTTAAGCTATAGCATAATGTTAAAATAGAAACTGTGTATGTGGGATTTTTTTTAAAGAAAGGAATGACATACTCACACAGAGACAGCAGCCACAGGACACCTAAATCTTCCAGAGAAAAATAATTTATTGCTCCCTTATCAGAAGAAGCGAACTTCAGCCTCACTCAGCCCTGAAGACACCGTCAGGATTAAGGGGAAGAAATTGGCACTGACCAGACAGAATCCTNACCCAGACTGTCCATAACTCTTTGTTTTTACTGTCTCGTATTGTCCTAATCTTAATTGTCCAAATTTTTATTACTCTAATTTTATTACTATTTTTATAACCATTTTATTACTTTAAACTTTTAAAATTCTAAAAACAAGTGGTTGGCGTTTTTCTCACTGAGCTCATCCTCCAGCCCCAGAGCCCACGAGAGGGAGCAAATTCCTGCTCTGCAAACTCCTCCAGCAGCAGCTCCCGCTGGGAATCCTCACACGAATTCCCCCAAAAACGCAGCCCTGGAGCTCCTGGGTGACCCCAAGTCCCTGTGATGGGCTGAGCACGACCTGCCCGACACCAAATCCACCCTGAAAACTTCTCTTTGCTGCTGATTCCCGGTGGTTCTGCTGCTTCCAGCCTTTCCCTGCCCCGTGGAGGGGGCTGAGGTCTGGGAGTGGCTCGGGAGGTGCCACTCAGAGCCCCTGGAGCTGGGGACAGCCAGGATAAGGCTTTGGGAGTTCTTTTAAAGCAGGCAGGGAGCAGGGAGTGATGTCCCAGCAGGATAAACCCGGTGGTGTGGAGCTCTTGGTGTGCACAGGACCTTCCACAGCCATCAAGGGGCTCTCCCCTGCAAAGGAGAAGCAATACCTGGAGATGAATGTGGAGCAGAGGCAGGGAAGAAAAAAGAGATTTCTGCTTTCTGGCCATCTCTTGCACTGAAGCAGCTCTTGCCTAACAAAAGTGGAATACTTTATTTCTGTGCTTTGAATGCAGCTCCAGTGTGCTTGATAAAATGAACCCATAAAATTGCAAATATGAGGCAATTTGACTCCTGATGGCTAATGCATCACAAGGGCCCAGGGAATGGGAGCATTTAAAAATACCCCATCAAAACACTGGGCACTGCCTTCCTGCCTTGCTCTACAGCAGAATAAATAAACAGTATGTGTCTATTGCACTGGTATTGTCTAAAGCCAAAAGAATGAGTGCACAGTGTGTTACTTGTTTTTATGGATGATCCATTATGCCCAGAGACCAACGTGGGGATGAGGAAAGGGGGAATCAACAGCTCCTTCCCTTTGAGGATGTTTGGCATCCCCAGGGGAATTATTTTCCGTGGCTGCATCCAGCAGCAGGATCCTTCCCTGTTCCCCAGCCTTGGCCTGGCTCTACTCCAGTTTTGGGGGGACAGAGCCCAGAGCCCTCAAACACCCCCCGTGGTGCAGGGAAGGAGTGGGGGAGCAGCTCGATGTTAGTGTTGATTCCTGCAGGAAACAAAATCCCAGGGAGCTGAGGAGGAGCACAAAGAGAGGCTTTTCACAGGGCTGGAGTGCCAGGACAGGGGGGAATGGCTTCAGACTGACAGAGAGCAGGGTTAGGTGGGATCTGAGGAAGGAATCTTCTCTGTGAGGGTGGGGAGGCCCTGGCACAGGTTGCCAAATCCCTGGAAGTGTCCAAGGTCAGGCTGGACGGGGCTTGGAGCACCCTGGGACGGGGGAGGTGCCCCTGGCCATGGCAGGGCATGGAATGGGATCAGTTTTAAGGTGCCTCCCTACCCAAGGAGCAGAGGTGTGGGAGCAGGACCTGTGCCCTCCCCAGTCCCATTCCTGGGCTCTTTTCTTCTCTTGCAAGGACTCCAAGGAGCTGACTCCAAAGCAGCCAGTGCTGGCAGAGCGGGAACATCCAGCTCGGGGGAATCCACGCCAGCAAACCCCGTAATCTCTTTCAAATTGTCTGAGAGTGGGAGGAATAAAAGAGACTGAAAATTACACACCTTCCCCCCCACAACTTTTCCTGGGCAATCTCAGAATTTATCGAGACAGCTCCTGTGGGATGCTCCATCATGTCATCCAAGACTTGTGTATCGACTCTTCTCCCGCCGCTGCCGAGGGGAGAAATACGAGAACGGGCGGGATAATGAGGCAGACATGTTTTCTCCAGATCAAACCCCTTCTCTCTTCAGCCGGGAGAAAAGGCTGAGGAACTTCCCCTCAGGATATTTTTCTCAGTAATGTGTTTTGACAATTTAATTTAGAAGTCATAGAGTGGCGAAGACAAAGTCACCCGGTGGGTGGACATCGGCGAGTTCAGTTGCCTTTGTGATGAATTGGTGATAGTACAGAGATGACAAAACAACACAGGGGGACAAGAAGGAGGCTGGCAGCACTGTCGGCAGCGTGCACAGGATAAATTGAATGCTACACTTCATCCAGGAGCTTCAGCATTCCCAGGCATCCCGACGTAATTTATGAATTGCAATTAGCATTTTATTACGGCTCGTGCCCGAGCTGTGCCTATCACTTGGGTTCAGGTTTTGCAAGAGTTGCAGAGCAAAGTTTCCCTAAGTTTGAAGCACCTATTTATTGAAATTCAGGTGATAAGTACGCTCAGGAGTTGGCTTTGCTGTTCTCCAGCTGCAGAGGTGGAGGGTGTGGGTTCCTCGTGGGGAGGTTTTGGGGCTCTGGCAGCACACACGTTCTCTGCTGGTGTTGGACAGGGTGTCCCAGGGATGCTGTGGGATTGGTGTAGGATCATCAGCAAGGCAGCCCTGGGGAGCAGCAGGAGCTGTCTGTGCCCCACAGCCCCACTTTGGGGTCTCAGCTCTGCCCCTGCTCCCCACTGGGCTCTGAGTCTTCTCTGTGCAGCTCTTGCAGAGCCCCATCCTGATCTTTTGGGTCTGATGGCTCCCAGATTTATTTCTCCTTTTCCTGAGACCTGGAAACTTCTGTCTCTTGCCCTTTGGTGACTCCTGCAGTCGGCCAGCAGAGGAGCATCCACTCCTGCTCCCTTTTCCATCCCGGGTGGGAGGCAGAGCCCTTCTGCTTCCCCTGCCCTGCAAACAGAAAATCATCTGAAAAACCTTTCTGAAAAGGGTGTTTTAAGCTGGAAACTGGAGGGCTTTGTGGGCAGTAACCACCGAATTCCCAGCACTGTTTCAGGACCCCCAGCACCCCAGGAGGGTGCCCAGTCAGGGTCAGGGATCCCTCTGCCCATCCAGCTTTGCCTGGAGCTGCTCTCCCCATGCAGGGACACAGATCTGTTGTACAATTTAACTCCAGAGTCACTCTGAAAGGCCCCTGACTGTGTTCAAAACGACTCTGCAGGTTGTTATAAATATACAAAGCTTTTTGTGGGGATATTCATGAAATTCTATCACCACTTACCCTGGCTGGTAATGGCCTTGTTTATGTATGGGCTCTCTACCTGGCTTTGCAGCCTCTCCAAACACAATTCCATTACCGTGTTTAACTGCTCTATCAGTGTAGTACTTAGCTCTCTCTGCTTCCCAGCACAGCTCCTTAATGGCCAGGGAAGGTATTAGGCACTGCAGTTTGTGAGTATTCAAAAGAAAGTTCAAATCTCACGATTTCTTTATTTTAAAATTCATGGAATTTCTAAGTACCAGCTTGTAAGCCATGACCAAACAGTCATTTTTTTCTTAAACAGTTTTTTTCCCCCCTCCTCCTCTTTCTCCTCCACCAGTTAATGTGATCTCACCACAGCTCTGCAGATGCCAGTCCCTCCTTGTCCCACTGGAGTGTCCCCAACACCCTCGGGGTCCCCACTGGCTCTTTCCTGCCCAGGAGCAGCCACAGCCCACCCCAAGCAGGGGGACATCACTCTGAGGGCACTGTGGGCTCACTCTGGGGGTCTGCAGGGGGTGTGGGGCAGGGAACCAGCTGTGCCCTCCCCGAGGAGTGCTGGGGGAGCAGGGCAAGGGGGAGAAGAGGATTAGAATTCAGGAGGATATTTGAAAGGATGTGCAGTACCTGTGTGAGAAGGGGGGCAGGATCAGGCCACTGGTGGTGCTGGGGACACAGCAGGGCTGGGAATTGTCCCTCAAGTCCTTCCTCAGCAGCAGCTGTGGTGGGGTGGCCCCAGCTGGGCTCCAGGTGCCACCAAAGCTGCTCCATCACTGCCACCCTCGTAGCCCTCCACCCCCAAACCCTTGCCACACGAACCCAATACATCAGCCTTCTCCTTGTTGGCACTGCATGGATCGAGTTCCCAAATTCCTCCCCTGAACCAAGAATAAAAACCTTTCACCTTCGTACCTGGAGTGCCAAAGTCCCCCTTCCCACAGAGAAGGATGAATCCCCACCTCCAGCAGCCACTGCCTCATCCATCAGCTGCTGCTGAACCTGCGGCTGTCACCGTGGCACCTGGGTGGCACGAGGCAGCTGGGAGGATTTGCCTTCTCCTCCCAGCTGATCCAGAGCATTTCCTCGTTCCCTTGCGCGTTTGGCAGGATGTCACAATTTAATTGTTGGAAACAAGAGCAGGAAATATTAGCAGCACTGGCACAATAGGATTTTAATTTAGCTTCAGGACAGAAATGGGTCTCTAGCAGAGTGCCAGGCTCCAGGGTTGCCTGTGAGTACGAGGAGCCTGGAGTTTGCCTAATAGTTTGCACAACTGGGGTAATTCTGTAGGGATGTGAGGCACTTAATTGGGCTCGTGCTTAAACAGCCTCGTAATGCGAGGCACACTGCGTGCTCCAGCATCGTTATTAAACAGCCCATTTCACTTTTTAATGATCATCTTGGATCACTCCAGCAGCGATCAGCGAATAATCCCGGACAAATAAACATCTGTCTGCAGTGTTCCCACAGCTGGGGCTGCTGCTGGCTCCCAGGGAGGCTGGGACAGAGGGACAGCAGTGCCCCCAGCCCCAAGGGACCCCAAATAATCCCTCTCTGCCCAGGCTGGGGGCTTACGGGTTGGGGTGGGCCCTCAACACCACCCCTTGGGCCACCACTGTCTGCTCAGGCAGGGGGGGTCTCCCTGCCTGCCCTGACATTGAGGTAAAATATGGGGCACCACTAAATTATTCAGTTGGCGAGAGGGGCTCTCAGGATGGCGTGTTGCTCTTCTGCAGTGTAATTAATAGTCTTTAGATTAAATATGAAATCATTCCTGCTCATTAATAATTCAGCGGCAGCGTGGCGATCTTTGGAGAGCAGCAGCACTTCATATTCCTCTCAAGTCTGGTGCCTGGAACGCTTTGGGGGAGGCAGCTGCCCTTTCATCCATCTCAATTCCAGCTGCCGGCTGCTCATTTCCTTCTCCGAGGGGGTTTAGCAGAGGTGTGAAGCTCTCCTGCCTCTCTCAGCTCTGTGCTGAGCGGTGCCAGCGCGTCCTGGCAGGGGCCGGTGCTCTGCGTCCTCAGGTGTCGCCTTCTGGTGCTTCCCAAGGTGTCCGTGGGCAGAGCCAGGAGTTTTGGGTTGCGTGGAGCTCAAACACAGCTTCACCCTCCTCTCCACGGGCCCCGAGTGTGCAGCCCGCGTTCCAGAGGGAGGTGGAGGGAGGAGAGAGCTCCCGGTGGCCGAGGCGGCGGCACTGCCACTGCTGCCACCCTGCTGGTGGCCTTGGCCACGGCAAAGCCGCCAGCGCCATCCCAGCTCCACAAAACCCTGCAATTCCCAGAAAAAGGAGCTGCCCCACCTCTCCTGCACCCCCGGCAGCCCCAGGCCCCGCTGCTGTGCTTTGCAGGCGGGGTGGGGATGGCGGGTTTGGCTAATGCTGACAACGACCGTAATTTAGCTTTACACCGGCACTAAAACCGGAGGAAAAATTCATGTCCTGGGACATCTGTGACACAGTTGCTGCTGAGGGCGGATTTATGGGCAGCCCCAGCGGCTCCCAGCAAGGAAAACACCCCGGTGAACACGGAGAGGTGAAACAGCCTGGATTTATTCCAGCCGTTCTGGGATGGGGAGGGAGGGAGGGAAGGCAAATCCGACTGCTGGACCCACCGGGCATCCCCAGCCCTGCTGGAATGCTCCAGGGCAGGCACAAGCAGCAGATGGATGGCTAAATCCCCCTGAAGATGGCACCTGGAGCAGCAGGAATATTTTGGGAGGCTGGGCTGTGGGGCTGTGCCAGCAGCAGCTCCGGAGGGTCCCCGCCTTTTGCGGAGTGCCGCAATTCCTGTTCCCAAACAGCGAACAAATGTTAGGCAGCTGCTGCAGGAAAACCTGGAATGAAAACCGGAGCCAGGGGTGCAGCAGGCGGGAGGGGAGGAGGGCAGGATGGGGCTGAGCCCAGCACAGGGCAGGAATTGCAGCCCTGGGCTCCTCGGGCTGAAGGCAGCAGCTCCGGGGGTCCCGGCGGGTCCCCAAGGCAGGCGCTGAATGTCACCTCTCCCGAGGAGCCCCGAACATCCACGCGGCTGCCGTAACCTTTATGGAGCCTCCCGGTTCCCCGCGAGCTGCTGCGAGAGGATGAGCTTGTTCGCACACCTGGCTGGGTTTTAAATGAGGTTAATTCCTCGCCGCAGCTTCCCCCGGTGCCTGAGGAGCCCCGGCAGGGCTGGCAGCTCCTGGGCACCGGGGGCATTGCCCAAAGGCGCGGTGCTGCAGCCAAATGCTGCCTTCTGTGGGGTCAGGGGATGTGGGGTCGCCGGAGAGGAGGGGTAGCAGGAGGCCAGGGACGCTCTGGGGGGTCAAAAAGCCTCCAGAGGAGTCCTGGGGTATGGGACGTCCTCCCAGGAGGGGCTGGTCCATAAATCCCCCTCTGGGGCATAATGGGATCCCCACATCCCGTGGGAGAGTGGCTGGGGTGACGTGGGACCATTCTGGATCCATCCCTAAATCACCCCAAATGTGCTGATGTCCCCAAACTGGGTGTGAGGGGAGCCAGAGCTGGAGAGACCCTGAGCACCCTGAGATACCCAGGAGGTGATTCCTCATTAAATTGGACACAGAACCAGGCAGGGATCACAGGGCAGATTTCCAAGACCTGCTTCTTTTGGAGACCCTTCTGCGTGGTCCAGTGGGGTAAAAACCCAGAACCATGAGGGAGCAGGTTAATGAATATGGAAACCTTCTTTTTGGGTAGTGCACGCTCATAAATGAATCCACTTTATAGAGCCATAGCAGGGAGGAAATGACTGTTCCGAGCCTGATTTATCTGCTCAAATGCTTTGTAGTACTTCAGATTAATAAAAATATTTAATAAAGAATCAAGTCGGTTTATGCAAAGAGAATCACATCCCCTGTATTTTTATTACTGAAAAATTGGAAGCGGGAAGGAATAATGATATAAGCTACTGTATAAATGACAAAAATACCCATTCTAGTTATATGCATTGCTGTACAATCTTTTTCTATCCTATAAACATAATATATTCTTATGCCTATTCCAACTGATTCAGTAGTCATATGCTGCATTGTGCAGTTTAATACCATCCCGTCCTCAACAGCTCTGGCAAGTGATTAAATAAGAAATAAATTCTGCTGTCATTGCATTTAAAATCAAATCAAGGATCATTTGTTACCCCAAACGAACCAGTTATCCTGCTCTGCTCATAAGGAGGCTGCTGTTTGCTGAAGCATTTAGAAATGTATATATAGTAAACTCTTTGCATAATGGCTTGTACTGTAATATGATCTTTATGAGCCTCCCGCTCCGGAGACACTCGGCAGCGCCAATAAACAGCACATTGCTTTTTTAATTTAAAGTTATAGGTATGAGACACTCCACATTCTCCTTGTGCTCCTCCGAGCCTTGCTGGCTGTGCCACGGGGCTGGGGCGAAGCTCTGTGTGCCCCAGTGTCCTCCAGTGTCCCCCGTGTGGCACCTCGGTGACGCTCCCGGTGCTGGCGGCTCCTCCCCAGCAGCTCCCACGGAGAAATCCGGCAGTGCCCGACCCCAAACACGCGGGGAACACAGCCAGGAGGGAGAGGCACACTGTCCCACTCACCAAGTGCATTAAATTTAATGTCACCGCCTCGTTAATGGCCCCTCACGTTATAATGTGTAATATAAACTTACAAATTAATTGAGATACCTCTGAAAGCTGCTGTAGCTGCTGCTGGAATGAAACCTGGCTAATGACCATCATTTCAAAGTCCATTCTTCTTAGAAGATTGTGCCTGACCAAACTCCTTTTGTTGGCTTATTATTTTAATTCCTCTCCTCCCCAGGAATTGCCATTTTTTGGCCACCTCCACATCCTCACTGGGATTTACCTGAGAGCAGTTGCTCTTCCCTCTGGGATTTCATCCACAGGTGAGCCTTGCACCTGCCTTGTGCTCCAGGTGTGACGAAAAGCCCGTGGAGGGAACCTTTTTCCTTAGAAAGAAAAAAAACCCAAAAAATTTTCATTAAAAAATGACCATTGTAAGGAAAAGGAGGTTCCCCGGGGTGCCCTGTGGGGTTTGGGCATCACCAGAGGCTCCCAGCCCCTCACCATCAGCCCCAAACCCACCAGGGACCCCGCCAAACCCACGGGCTAAATTATTTGTTGCAAATTATTTGCTCAGCTTCAATTACCAAGTTTTGGCACCCATTAGTGAAACCGGTTAATTTTATTACGGGGAAAACAACAAATCACGCGGCTGACAATAATGAGGATGAACAGGCATTTAATTATCCTTGTTCCAGACGGAACAATTATTAATTTTAAATTGCAAAAACTCATTTGAAAAGTTTGGAGTCTGGAGGGTTCTGGTGGGGAGAGGGATTTGCTGTGGGAGGTCTGTGGTCAGCGGCTCCATTAACACCAGGAGCTCCAGGAAATCAATTCCTGCACCAGCCTCTTCCTCCCCCTTGGAAAGAGTAGGAGTAAAACCAATAAATTTGTGTGTGTGGGGTTGTTCAGAGAGATTTGGGGTAATTTTTGCACCCACTGGTGGATCTGGAAGGGTTTGGGGTCCCTCTGCACTCAGCAGGACGCAGCGAGGAGGATCCCCCTGAATTTGGGACAGCACAGACCCCACCCCTCAGATCCTTCCTCAGGGCATCCTGGAGGCTGGAGGAGAAGCAAAACCACCCAATAATAAAAGTTGGGGGGATGAACGACAGGAATCTCATCATTTATCCCCAGTGGTCAGTGGCATAGATAACATTTTTCAAAGTGTAATTGCAGTCAATTGTGCTTTCCCCCCAGTGCCCGTCAGCTCAGCTGGGGTGATAAATGTTGGCTTTTAAGCAAGAATGGATTGATTATTAATAGCTTAGATACCAGTTACAGGAACTGCAATAAAGCTAGATTTTAATTTCCCTCTCTATTAAGGGATCTCATGTTTCATTCAACGTAGAGAGAAAATAGGGGGTTTTGCAAAGATGTTAGATTTACTGCCACTATAAAAGATCATTGATGCACCCAACTCTGGGCTAGGTTTGACTGATTTTTCAACCAAAGGCAGCTCAGTGGGTCGCTGAGTCTCCCTGTGCCCAGCCCTGAACCTCCCTGGCACGAGGGAGAAGAGGATTTCATGGAACCCAGCATGGTTTGGGTGGAAGGGACCTTAAAGTTCATCCAGCCCCACCCCTGCCATGGGCAAGGGCACCTTCCACTGCCCCAGGGTGCTCCAAACCCTGTCCAGCCTGGCCTTGGACCCTTCCTGGGGCAGCCACAGCTTCTCTGGGCAACATTTCCTGCTCTCCCAGCCTCCCTCCTGTGCACTCCTGCTCCCCATTAAACCCAAAATCCCAGCAGAAAATCACTTAATTGGGGTAGGGATGTTTTGGCTGTGATTTGTGTCTAAGTCAGGAGCAAAAGCATAAAAGCTGCCTTGACTGAAGAACAGAGTTGTGCATTTTAATCTCTTATAACTTACTTTTATGATGTAATTCTGAATTATGTTATTGCATTTGTATTTAGAGAGCACACCAGATGGTGCATGCAGTAACACTTTAAATTAGGGTTTCCCAAATACACATTAAATTTAGATTTAATAAGACAGTTATCACATGGGAATTAAATACCAATTGATTATTTAGAAGGTACCACAGCTCAGCAAAGTGTGCAGCTCCTTGCACGGCAGCTGGCACAGGGGAGGGACCTGGAGGGAGCACCCAGGGCTCCTGCCAGGCACCCATGGTCTCCCTGGCTCTTTGTCACCTCAGTGGTGACACTTGGCAGAGGAGGGTGACACAAAGGGAGGGACATTGCTGTCCTCCCACAGCGTGCTGAGATCCCAGTGTCACCCAGACTGGTGCCAGTGGTTTGTCCAGGGCAGCATCACCCCTGGGTCAATCAAATCCCCCCTCTGAGGGCACCTCCAGCCACACAAACCCATTTGCAGCCCTTTGTGCCCAGCCATGCCCAGCTCCTGCAGCCCACCTGTCACCCTGGGGCTCATCCCCTCCAGAGGTGGCACAGGGTCCCTGGGGACATGGGACAGCTCTGCCTGGCACTGTCCCAGCACGAGAAGTGGGGGATCCAGCCCTGTTCCCATGTGGGAAGTGATCACAGCTCAGTCACTGCCAGCTCTGTAAAAACACTGAAGATCCTTTGCTGCCACTGATTTATTTTTTTATTATTATTTTTATTATTATTATTATTATTCTGGGCCACAATGTGCTGCTCATAGACTGCGGGCAATTTACTTTTCTAATCAAATTGATTTCCATTCAAATGAATTCCCTTGTCCGTCTCCATTCCAGTAATGTTATTTTAAGCGTGAGCTCTGTCTTGGTACAAATGTCTAATCAAATGGGGAGATGCAGAGGGCAGCCTGGTGTGTCCTGGTGAATCACTCACAAGTGAAATTAGAGATGCTTTTAGGTGCAATAATTTATGTGTTGTAACTTCTGGTGAGGCCTGGTGAGTGAGATTACATTGCCCTGCTGGATTTATCTGCCTTGCTTTGTGGCTTGGCATTTCTGCTTTTTTTCTCCCCACTTTTTGCCCTGTCCCTGAACTGGACTGATCTAATTCCTCTCCCAGAGCCCAGAGGGACGAGGTTGGTCCCACAGGACCCTGCCCGAACCTGGCAAGGACCAGACCCACCATGAGGGATCTGGGTACCAAAACACCAACCCTGCCTCATCCCAGCCCCGGCACAGACAGCCAAAAATCAAGTTCCTGCCTCACCTGAGCAACCCCTCATTACCCCCACTCCAGTGGCAGTTTTCCTGTCCCAGTGTCTGCATTGTCACCGTGCCACTGCTGTCCCCACCCCGAGGACGTGGCCGTTGCTCCAGCCCATCCCTTCAGCACGGAATTATCATTCCTATCATTATTACCCTTAAGCTCCCCTCCAGTAACACCCCAAATCCTCCCTGCAGCCCTGCCCGCGGCTGATGGATGCGCTGCTGGCACCGCGGATCCTGCGGAGCGGCCCCGGCAGGAATGATGCACTTCCCACTGCTCACCCTTTATTTGTGTTTTGTGTCCTGCACGATCCATCTGAGCCGTCGCCGGCGCTGGAGTGCCGCTGCACAGTCGATTATAAAGGCTGGGTGCAGAAGATGCATATCAATAGGAGCAGCCCTGGAGCGGGGCTGTGGCTGATGGAGCTGCTCCGGGGCCCGGCTGGCATCAATCTCCCCCTTCCCTCGCACGGACGGGGCAGGACGGGGAGCGGCGGCACCCCCGGAGCCCCCGGGCTCACACCCCCCGGGGCAGCAGCCCCGGGAGAGGAGGATGAGGGGGATGGAGCAGCCCTGCACGGGGCTCGGCTCTTGTTCCCTTTGCCGTGTCCCCAGCTGAGGGAGCAGGGACCAACATCTCCTGCAGTGGCCACTGGCAACGACCAACCCCTGAAATGGCCAACTCGTGCAAAGGCCAGGTCCTGAAAGGGCCAACTCCTGAAATGACCAGAGCCACCTGAAATGGCTAGGATCTGCAACGTCCAACCCCTGCAGNCGGCCAACCCCTGCAATGGTCAGCTCCTGAAATGGCCAATATCTGCAATAGCCAGCTCCTAAAAGGGCCAACTCCTGAAATGACCAACCCCTGAAATGACCACCTCCTGAAATGACCAACTCCTGAATTAACCAGCTCCTGAAATGACCAGAGCCACCTGAAATGACCAGAGCCACCTGCAATGGCCGATGTCTGCAATGGACAATGTCTGCAATGACCAACCCCTGCAATGGCCAATTCCTGAAATAACCAGCTCCTGAAATGACCAACTCCTGCAATGACCAGAGCCACCTGCAATGGCTGATGTCTGCAATGACCAACACCTTCAGCAATGGTCAACAACTTCTGCAATGGCCAATGCCAGCTGAAATGACCAACACCTGCAATGCCAACACCTTCTGCAGTGACCAGCCCCTGCAATGCCCAGACTCTTCTGTCCCTGGGCTGGTGAGCTCTGATCCCAGTGTCCCTCCAGTTTTGTCCCTGGAGGCCCACACTGGGGACAATCTGCACCTGTAGCACCCAGCTGTGAGGGTGTAAATAAAGAGCCAGGCTCAAAGAGTTCGAGCAGGTGCAGTGCTCCAACATCTCTCCCTCTGGAGCAGATCCCAAGGAAATTAAGACAGGTTAAGTCCCCAGACTACACCAATAGCCAGCTGTTTTTAATGCCCTGGGGAGGAGCACACCCATGGCTGCCCCATCGCCTCTCTCAGCCACCTCCTTCTCATTTTAGCACTGCCAAAACCACGACCCCACCCCAGGCAGGAGGAAAAACACCTATTTTACAACAACAGCAATAAAAATAATAACATTAATGCAAAAAAAGATCCCTTTCCATCCCCCCCTCGCTGCTCCAGCTGCTCCCCTCGCGTCGCTGCCGCAATCCCGGGGCCCAGCCGGCGCGAGCCAACCCCCCCCGCGCGTTTTCCCTCAGCACATTTCTACAGCAACGTCGTTTACTTGGTTAAATAACTCATTTATCTTTTTATACTCTCTGCAGATCATAATACACCCACTCTGACAATACCGCACACCAAAGACCTAATTTTAGCGCTGGTGTTTAGAAGTAATCAGTTTGAAATATTGGAGCGGGTGTACGATGGGCTTGGGCTTGGGGTTTTTTTTTTTTTNTGATAAAATTGCCCATAAAACCACTGAAATGATGATTCAAAGAACAAGAAAAACTGAGCCCCCCTGAAATACTGACGTTTGCAAGAAAGCTGCTCATAAGGAAAATTCTGATTATAACAACTCATTTAGAATAAATCAGTTTGAAATGGTTTATGTAACGTGGCGGAATGCGCCGTACGCGGCGCATCCAAGTTTCTGTGTTTTTCCTTTTCAGTGAGATGAGATTAAATGAAACCCCAAATGCAAGTGGTTTTTGGGCACTTCTATTTTGCTAAGCTGAGGAAATGCAGCTTCTCAGCAATTTTATGGCCAATTGGGTTGGGGGGAAAAAAAGGGCAAAAATTAGAGAGAGGAGAATTATCACGATCACGGAGGAGAATTACCAACACCCCCAGCCTGCTGTGGGACCCTGCTCCAGCTCAGCCTCTCTGCCTTTGAAACCTTTCCCCTGTCCTCATCCTAAAGACAACAACAACCCCACGACAGAGCAGAGACAGGGAGTCCTGGGATGCTGCTTGGAGCTCCCGGTGCTCCATCTCCCCTGTTGGTGCCTGGCTCCCTCCCCCTGGAGCAGGGGCGGCAGCAGCGCATCCCTCGGAGCATCTCCCGGAGCATCCTCACTCTGCCCCAGGCCCGTGAGACACCCCCTGACCCTGGCAAACTCGTCACACGTGTCCCTGGGTGGGTGGCAGGAGCCCTCCTGCCCGTTCTCAGAGCCTGGGTAAGGTTTTTTTGTGGTGGAGAGGTGGGGAGCTCCCAGCAGAGCAAGGGACAGGAGGATTTCAGCTGCTGCTGCATCCTCCAGTCTCAGCCTCACTCTCTGGCAAAGCCCCAGATTAGTTTGGGAGAGCTGCAAATTCAATTTTAAATAATGATAACCATAACAACAAATATTAGTTTTTATAAGTAGCAGGTGTGGAGGGATGGAGGGAGTGTGTGATGTGTCCAGGTAAAAAAGCCAAAAGATGCCCAAAGCACATCAGGTGAAGTGGGGGGAGGGCCCAGGACAGTGCAGGGAACTCCAAAATCCCAAATTTTGGGCAAAACCCTTCAGCTGGCCAAATCTGGGGGTTGTTTCATACCTTGAAGTGGAGCCTGAGCCAGCAGAGCCCCTTCAGCATCTATTAACAACCCCCTGCTTAACACTGCCCACCACCCAGAAAGACAGAAAACAGAGCAAAGGAAACCTTTTAATTGTAATTTACTTTATTATTTTGTAAATGTGAATTTTACAAAGCGTTTTACAATTAATGATCACATTGGGTTGGTTTTTTTTTGTTTTTTGTTTTTTGTTTTTTTTTAAATGGATTTTTTTCATCATATGAAAACAGCTATGAGCACAGTTCCAGCTCGGGGCAGGGGGGTCTTCATGTTTTTCTCTCTCTTTTTCTCTTTTTAGTTACTGATATATCGTGTCAGCCATGGCTACAAAATAACAGTCTGAACTATACAGAGTAAGAGCACATAAATACTAGTGAATAATGCACGATAAAAAATAAAATAAAATAAAAAAAAAAGAAGCTAGCATCGTTCGTGGCTGAGACAGTTGAGGAACATAATTCAGTGGTACTGTGAGATTTCCTTACAGCACAGAAAGTATTTTTAACAGTCATGAATTACAGTACTACTTAATACCCTATGAAGACGCTTTAAAAACAACCTTGTACTTTAAGTCCTTTTTTTTCCCCAAACATTCTGTCCAAAGGATTAATGTTCTATTTGAATCAAGTGCCATCCAAATGTTCAAGTCAAAAATATTTATACATTTATACTCAGTTGTTTTTTATTATTTATTCATTATTTTATTTACTTCTTTTTTCTTTATTCTCGTCTGCTAAAAATAGTATTGCAAGTTTTGGCTTTTTTTTATTTTTTTTAATAACCTTGACATAAAAATCACGATTTTTTTTTTTCTTTTTTTTTTTAGATTTTTGTGTGTGTGCAAAACGCTTTTAAACAGTGGAAGAAACTGGAGGAGGAGTGGAGGGGTTTCCAATGTGAGTGTGTCCCACTCGCCCCCTCGCTCGCTCCCAGCACGGTTTGGAGAGCAGGAACACTTGGAACAGCAGTTGAATCCCGGGATGGCTGCGGACTGGCCATGGGGGGCTGCGGGGACAGCTGGGGACACTCTGGGGACACTCCGGGGCTCGTCCCGGCTTCCCACGGCTCCTTCTCCATTCGCAGCGAGCGATTTCCAGAAAAAGGAGGGATCTGACAAGGGCTGGGGACAGCCCCTGGGGACACCACGGAGGGGCTCTGCTCCCCAAACACCGCGGGCACTTCCAGTTTTGGGGCGCTGCGTGGGCTCGGAGCCCTCGGGGAAGCTCCAGAGGGAAAGCGCAGCTCCAAGGATCCAAGCACGGGGGTGGCCCCGAGGAGCCGCTCCCAGCTCCTGCCCTCACCGCCGGGAAAGGTCGGGAATGTCACCGTGTCACCGGCCCGTGCGACACCGGGGGTGGCAGAGGGTCATGCAGCCCCTCGGCAAAGCGGTGTTTAATTAGCGCTAACGAGGAGGAGAGGAGCTGGTCCTACGCTACGGCAGCTGCGGGGAACTCGGGTGCTTTTACACTCTGCGCTCGTTAAAGGTGCTTGGTATAACTTTAGATATAGAATATACAGGTAATATTGCTAATAGTCAAGCATAAGAATAAAGGTGCAGACATACCATAAATACTGATGCTCTGATTTTACGCTGTCAGACCTAGATGAATGCAGTTTCCTATTCACATTATAAAGCAGCCCCAAAATTCTAGAATTTAAAATAGTGTCGTAAACAAAGAGGAGGAAGGAGTCGGTTATGATCTGATCTTCTTAATCTGTTTTCCTTGGAAAAAAAATGATCAAAAAATTCTAAGGCACTCAGGAAAGCCGCATACAATCGATGGACTGCTCTGTTCTCACCTTACATTCAGTTTTAAGGGTTTTTTTTTTGCTTTTTTGTTGTTTTTTTTTTTTTTTTCTCGGAAGAATACAATCATTACCATATAACATTTTCAAACATATCATTAATCCTCCACACACAGGAAACATTAGTGCAAAATGCTTGCCCTCATCTACCAGATAAGGAAAAACCCAACGCCCTTCACATTTTAGAAGTTTGCCTTCCTAATAATAATAATAATAATTAATAAAACAAACCCAAATCAGGAAAAAAAAAAAAAAAAGGAAA
>VXBC01011259.1:547468-564958 GCA_013399945.1 Ploceus nigricollis
AAAAAAAAAAAAAAAGAAAGAAAAAAACCCCAAAATATACAGGAAGTTGTGCTAGGTATAAAAATATATATTTTCACTGTGCAACTTGACTCTCTCCAGACTCTCTGTCCTAAGCCATTCAAGTACTTTGCTGCTGCCCCCCCGGTGGCCCCGCCGGCTGTCTGGGAACAGGTTTGGTCCAGAATGAATCCCTCCAGCCAAGTGCAGCCCCCAGCTGGGGGGCTCAGCCTGCTCCCCACCCCCAGCAAGTGCCAACAAGGAGGAGGAGGAATCCTCTGCAATATCTTTTCTCTCTATATTTATATTTATATATATGCACACAGACACACACACAAGGGACGACTTTTGATCTCCGGCACCCGGAGCCGCTCCAAGCTTGCCTCAAACTTTTGGCAAACCCAAAGATTTGGGGATCAGGAGGGTCCTCAGCCAAAGCTGAGCCCCACCAAGCTGGCTGAGCTGCCCTCCAGCAGCTGTCCCCAGGGCCAAGGAATTGCTCCGTGTCCCCAGGGGTGGCTGGAGACAAAGCTCAGCCCGTGGTCCCCGGGTTTGTTTAGTGACGTGGGTAAAGTGCAAATAGAGCCGTGCCCATTCCCACTTCTCCAAAGCATCCCACACCTCTGCACCTGCACCAGCCCCCAAAACCTGGTCTGGGGCGTCACAGTCCCCCCCAAAAAGCTGTGCCAAAACCCAACGTGGGGTAGGACCCCCCCATCACTGATTTGTTGTGTCAGGAGCAGTGGCACAGGCTGGGCAGCCTCGTTATTTACGATGCAAAAAAAACTGCTTCAAGTATCAAAGAAAAAAAAAAATGGCCAAAAGTTGGGTTATCCTCTCCCCACTCCCCCTTTCCCAATGGAAATACAAAGAAGGAAGAAAACCCTGAGCAAAGCGCTGTCTGGATTAGGGAACCAAAGCAGGAAAGAAAAGAGGAGCACAGCCACAGCAGCCAAAAAGTGACTCTTTGTGCACCTTGTTCCTAGTCCCCAAATGTTAGAGAACAAGCTGCAAGTGTCATTAAAGCAGGTCGTTAAGTCACAGTAAAAACAACCATCATTAAAAAAGGAAAGGAAAAAAAGGAAAAAGCCAAACTTGGCTTTAATGTCATTGTCCCCATCCCCTGGGGGCACCCCAGCAGTGCCATCCCCGTGGGACCCCCAGCCTGGCCCCAGCCCTCGGGGGAAGCTGTGGGACAGACTCTGCTCACTTTGGGGTTTGTAAAGGCCAGGGACAGAGCAGGTACCTGCTGCCCATCAGGCTCCAGGGACACCCACAAGTCCCATCCCGAGGCCACCAAAGCCACCACAGCCTGGGGACATCAGCCTGCAACAACAAAAATAAAGACAAATAACTCCACATTGGGTTTTCCCCAGAAGGGGCTGCGGGAGGGTGAGCAGGAGGCAAAGCGCTTCCTCCTCCCCAAAACCTCTTCACAGAAGGGCTCAGAGCTCATTTTTTCTTTTAATTTTTGCATCCAATACACTCCAAATTATTAAGAAGTGAGAGCCTGGTTGGCCTGGGGAGGAGGGAGGGGCAGAGGGTGAGCTCTGCACGCACTGAGCTCTGCCTCTGGTGCGGATGCTGCCAGGAGCCAACACCAAGAGCTCCTGACTCCGTGCCCTTTGGAGCAAGAACAACGTGCTCCCCATGCTCAGACTCCTCCCTAAATCCCTTCACAGGCTGGGGGGGGGCTCCTCCCCTCCCAGTGGGTGCCCCAGGACCTGCACGCCCTGGGGTGCAGAGGGGTGACAGAGCCCGGCCGCCCAGGAGTGGGGACGGGAAGGTGCAAACACGGAGAAGGAAAGGAAAAGGAGCGGCTGGGAGGGAGGAAGGGAGGGAGAGAGAGAGAGAAACCAAACCCAAACCCAGCCGTTTTGGGCAAAAACCAGAGCACAACCACAACGGCAGCCAGGCTCTCCACCTGCATCCCACGCAGTCCTCCCGACACGTGCCAGCCTGAACTCCCGCGGAACCATCCCTGCTCCAGGGAGCCGCAGGAACCTCCCCGGGCCAACAGCACCCACGGCCAGGGCTCCCCCCTGCCTCCAGAGGGGTCTGGCCACGATCACTGCCACGATTTCCCCCAGCCCATCCCACTTGGCTCGAGCCCTTCCCGAGACAAACGCGGCCAGTCACAGCACCTGCACCCGAACACACCTCGCTTTCCTGTTCAGTGACAAAACTCTCCTTAGAGGACAAGGTTAACGATGGCTTTACTTCTGAGCTGAGTGATGGATGGGGTGATGACAGGGTGGTGGTGGGTGGGGGGTGGCTAGCTTTTCTCCTCCCCTTCTTAAAAGAAACAAACAAAAAAACCAAAAACCAAAAAAAAAAAAAAAAGGAAAGGAAAGGAAAAGAAAAAAAAAAGAAAAAGCTACAATCTTATAGACTAACCTCAGGAATATCAAAAAAGGAGCCCAATATTTTTTTAAGTAGGTCGCCACAGACCTAGTCGTTTACAGTATAACGAATGCGATTATTTCCTTCATAAATTTTAAATACAAGCAGAATAAAAATCACATTTTTTTCAGGCAACAGTAGCAGTTCAGTAGGTAAGTGGCTTGATCACATTTTTTGTTTTGTATTAGTAATGCATGCAAGCAGCTTTAGTATTACAGATCCCTTATAGGTCATGAAATGTTTGCTCTCTTTATAAAGTCCCTCCATAAGTACCATCTTGTCTTCTCACGGGGGTTTCGGGCCGGCTGGAGGAGCCCGAACCTTGTTCAAAAGGTTGCGGAGTGCTTTGGGTTTCCGATGCCATGGCATCTGTGGCAGCTGCCTCCTGGATCACGGAGCCGGCGCCTTCGGCATCCTCGCTCTGCTCGAAGGACTGGTTGGATCCATTGCTCAGCTCTACATTCACTGTGTTAGTTCTCAAGGCTACTATAGTCCCCGCCTCGCTCCTCCTCTCTGCATAGATGCGCTGCTCGAAGACCTGAGCAGTGTTGGGCTGGAAGTCGGGCTCCAGGGGGACAGTGTTTGTGGAGGAGCCCATGACGCTGCGGTACATCTCCATCCCCTCGGGCAGCATGGATTTGATCTTGGGCAGCCAGCGCTTGCGCACGCGCCGCGCGTTGGTGCACATGTCGGCCGCGATCACGTTCATCTCGCTCTCCTTAAAGCTCGGGGCAAAATTCTGACAATACACTGCAAAGACAGGGAGACACAGAGCTCAGGCTTCGGGGGCAGTGGCACAAAGGTGAGCCCAAACTCCCAGGTGGGAGCGGAGCTTCACCCACGGACCTGAGCTCTCCACCTGAGCTGGAGACAACCAGGAAGGGATAAGGGCAGAAGGTACAACCACCCTGGGTGGCAGAGGGAGGGGGATGCAGAAGGGCCCCTCACTCCATGGGGAGCCCCACAGCCACAGCCACAGCATGTGGGGATGGCCAAAGCAGAGGTGGACACAGAAAAGATCCCACAAACTCCCCAGCAGCAGCTCCATGAATGGCTCCTAAACCCACAGCGCTGCAGGAAATGTCAGAGCTGAGGGGCTGCCCAAGGGATTGTCCTCTGCCTGTCCCTCTCCTCCCTGCGTGGCCCAGCAGCCTGGCTGCTCCAGCATCCCTCTGCTGGCACATCCACTGGGAGCCAGCAGGAGTGGGAGCTGCAGGAGCCCTGCAATCCCTCGTGTCCTGCTCCTCTGCGGGAGCCAAGCACCTGATGTTAGGGAGCAGCATCCAAGGAACTGCCACGGTGAGTAACTGTCAGCTAAAGCTCATGCACAGGGACAAATCCAGGCAGTAGGAACCCATCCCATATCCTGGCACGCAACAGTAATGCCCTTCCAGCTCCCCTCAGGATGGACCATGGCTGGAAAGTCCAGAGCTGGGACTCTCCAGGATAAACCTGCTGACAGGGAGCTGACTCCACCATGTTCAACAACATTACTGAACATCTGCCCTCTCATCCCTTTTCCCCAGATGCCACAGATCTCCCAGGGCAGCTGGAAGGCCCCTGGACTCTACAATTAGGGAGGGGAAAGATTTCTCCTCCAGATCTTAAAAACTAAATTTCAAAAATTGCTTAGAGTTTTGTTTTCCAGCACAGTAATATTTACACATAGATTTACTCCCCAGAATTCAGCCAGGGTGAGAGAACACAGTGATTTCCACTGCATATGAAGCCCGTGGTGAACAGATTTTTCTGCACCACTCAGGGTTTCCTCCAGCCCTCACCTCCTCCCTCTCCAGCACCTCCTATCCCAAAACACTCCAGGTATCCACAGGTGACTGAGGGGGAAGTGGCTGATGGAGAGCAGATCCCACCCCCAGCTTCTCTGGGCAACCAAAAAACGATGCAAACTAAAAAATAAATTGATTTTCCTCCAACCCAATGCCACCATTATCACACAGTGGAGTGACCTTCCCTGCCCAGGGCTGGGCCATGCTGCTCCACCCCAGCAGCAGAACACCCCTCTCCTTACATTTGACTGCATTAAGGACCCTGCTGTCCAAGGGCTTCCTGCTGGGATCGCTCGTGGAGGACCTGATTCCAGTTCCGCAGCTGTTGGCAAGTGTGTTCCTGTGGGGAAGGCAAAGGGAGATCCTGGGAGAGGGGACCAGGGGACAGCCACTGCCCTGCCCTCCTCCCTTCAGGTCCTGCTGGAGGCATCACCCGGATTTTAAGGTGAGGAATGGGAAATGTGCATGGAAATGGAATAAAGCTCTCAAGCATCATTAAGAAAATGCACAGAGCTGAGTGCAGAGGATGAAGCACTCGTGACACAGGGTTAAACCCTGGGAGGGGAAGGCAATGAATCCCCTGGGAGAGCACGAGGAGCAGCGGGACGGGACCTACCGGTCGAAGAAGGTGGCCAGGAGACGTCTCAGCAGGACCTTGTGTTTGACACCAGCACATAAATGGCAATTCATCAGCTGCCCCCGGGTGATGTAAACACCTGAGCCTGCAAGGGTGGAGAGGGACAAGCCAAAATGAACCCCTGACACACCCACAGAGCCACCCCTGAGCCACCCACAGCTCCTCCTCGCTGGTGGGAACCTCTTCTTCACCTGCTGCAACAAGGACAGAGGGATTTCTGGAAAATCCTGACAAATCCTTGGGGCCTTGGCAAGTCCCAGGCAATAACAACTCCTAATTTTATCTGTACAGACAGGAAGTCTATGAGAATCAAATGAAAGGATTCTTATTTTCTCACCAATGCACACAGTGCAAGGCTTACACTGTGATTTGATATGTACAGATCAGATTATTTATTCTTTCTGAAGTGAGAAAACCCCAAACCATTTGGCCTTTTCTTTTTTTTCCAGTGCAAGACTGTAGAACACAGAGCTGGAAATGAAAGAAAAAGCCCATCTAGCACAGAAAGAGGTACTTGGTTACAGATCTGCTTCCAAAACCCCAGCCCACCACCTCTTGATACCTCTGGTGAGCAGGGAATTTTCCTTCTAATGCACAGGAACTGCTGCCTTTGAACCTGCTGCCTTTAAGGATGTTTTCTGGAAGAAAAAGGAGCCCTGTGCAAAGGAGCTGGACACGTCCAGAGGTCTGGCAGCATTTTACAGCAGGTTTTATATCAAACCTTTTTACTCTGCTCCTGCCTCAGCATTGCTTCCAGGGAGAGGTTATCCCATTTTTCAAGCATTCTGTTACATGAGAGGGTTTTGGTATTTGCTTTTAATTAAGATTAAATAATGGGTCAGAGCTGGATCCAGAACACACTCTGTTCTTGAGATATAAAAATATCTGCTGGAGAAGTAATATCTCCTCCTGGGTTTCCAGGGAAGTGATTGTCCCTGACCTTCTGGATGGAGCTGGAGCTCAGGGCAGCCCCTGAGCCTGACCCTCTGCACCTCCCCTGGCAGCAGAGGCACCCCAGGACACTCATCCTGCCCCAGGGTCCAGCATCCCTCTGGATCTCTGAGCCATGCCACGTCTCCCCAGGAATTTTCCTTGTATTCTCTTCCATCTAATGAGTTTTTTTGGTTCTTTTTTTTTGAGTAACAGCCCCAGTCCATCCCTCAGATCTGCTGTGGTGACTGCAAGCCTTGTTAAAGACCCTTTTTCAGAAAGGGCTGCTCAAGTTTGCTGAATCAATTGTAGCATGAAAAACCAGAAACAAAAGGAAAACACTCCCACTTGGAGAGTTGAAGAAAACTTTCACAGCAGGATCAAGCCCCCCCTCCAGGTCTGAGACAGGAATTAGGGGAGTTTATTTTGTATTTTAAGAGATAAGGCATCAGAGTGAACACCAGCCACCACCAAGGGGAACTTCACTTTAATAAATGAAAAATAACCAGGCAGCCACTATCAGTTAGTGATATTAATCTACTTTTTTCCAGATTGAAAAATGTAAATCAAGCAGAGTTGCCTCAAACCAATTTGCAGCTCTCACTGTGAAAATAACCTGCACCACTTGATGGTTTTAAGAAGTCCCACATTAAATGGAAATGGGTACAAAATGAATATTCCAGATACAAAATAAATACTTGTGGTTGTACGCTGTGCTTTGCCTTCCATCAAAGTCCTGTCCTCCATCAGCTGCAAACCTTTGTGGGCACCCCCTGAAATCCTGACTCCTTCTCCAGAATGAAAATGAAATCATGCTACTCACCAAGAGAGAAATGACTGGAAGGGAAGAAGAACTGATTTGGATGGACTGTGCTGCCACATGTCCTTTTAGGACCAAGGGCTTTGGAGGGATTAATTAAACCTCCCCACCTGGGGGCAGGTCTGGGATGTCCTGCCCAGCCATCCCCACACAGCGACATCCAAGGGAAAAACCCACAGCCAAAGTAAAGCTGGGGGGAACTTCTAAAAGCAGAATATGATTATTTCCACTGGAATTTGACCTGGTCACTCCAGTTAAACACTTTCTGTGCAGTGCTGGGTATGCCTGGGCTGGCACAGCCACCTGGTTTCACTCCTCCAGCTCTACACTCTCTAAACAGCACCACCTTCCACCTCACACTGGCCAGAAATCCTTTATAGAGGAGTAAATTCTCCCAATATTGTAAATTCCCCCCACAATGAAAATAAAGACAGAAGAAAGGACCAAACCAAATTCCTTCTCCTACTGCTGCAGTGTTTGACCACTTAGTAAATTTATAAAGAAACTTTTACAGGTTGTTCAAAGCTTGTTCACTGACACAAATTTTATCTCCTTTGCTTTGTAAATCTTAAAATGTTGTAATTTTTGAGGGGGGTGTGTTGGGTTTTCAGATCTGTGATTCTAAACACACTCACTGCAGCCACACCGAGCAGGAAGAACACAAGCTGCAGAATTCAATTAAAATGCTAAATTAATTCAATTGAATAAATCCTGTTAATGACACATTTCTCTGTCAGCAAATTAAAGGAAACTCAGAACTTTTCAAAAGACGATCGGTGACGAATAATCCAGAAAGACACAGCAAGGGCACACAGGATGCACGACTCCAGCAAGATGGAGAGCACCATTCCAGAAGGAAAACAGCAGTAATCCAAAGGTGTTCTAGAGAAATACCTGCAACAAGCTCGAGTTTTTCTCCAGGGTCTCCCTCTGAGTAGAGCTTTGGGTGGCAGCGGTATCCGATCTGGCTGATGAGACTGGCAGGGAGAGCCACCAGATCCCGTCGGATCAGGACACAGGAGCGGTTCTCCAGCGGGATCTGCTCTGGCTTCTCTTGGGCAACTTCAAAATGAAAAGGGAAAACTGTTAAAATAACTTGTCACAACGCTGACAGAAGGTCAGGCTTTGACTTCTTCACGCAGCAGTTGGAAATATCCCCCTCTCCAGACAGGGGCAGGTGCCACCTGCAAGCTTGGAAAAATCCCCTGGTCTCCCCCTCCACGGCAGCCTCAGGTTCTGCAAAAGGGATTCTTAGAATCTAATTATGCTTTAACCTCTCCTGAGTTAATAATTTGTGAAAATGGACAGCTCTGCCCAGCTGGCATCGCTCTGCAGGCGCAGCACACGGAGCTGCTGCTCCAAACACCCCAGGAGGGTGGCAGGAATTCCACCAGGGGGTTCTAAACAGGCAGGGAATTGCCCCAGTTTGATGAACACCTGCAGCAGTTCCATCCTTACTTCTCTTGATGTTTTCTCCTGCTGAAGTTAAAATCCAGACCCTGCAGATACCTCTGCTCTGAGAAAGGTCACCAGAGCCTCTCCTGAGATGCACCCACCAGCCACCTCCAGCCCACCTTCCCTTCCTCTGCCTTCTGCAGGCCAACTTTTCCTCTCAGTAAAAGAAGCCCCCATCAACAAGGCAAAAAATGTTATTAAGATGTAGCTTCAAAACCAAAACACCAGATTTTCCCAACTCACTCTGATGCACCATCTCCAGATCCCACCAGTGCCCAGGAGCAACCAGTAACATGGAAAAGCTGGAAATACTGGGCTGTCCTGCCAGCACCTCCAAATCTGGGTACTGTGGGCACACAGAGGATTGGTTTCTAAAGCACATTTACAGTCCAAGGCCACCAGATTGCTTAAAATGACAATTTTTGACAGCAACGAGGGCTGACCATGGAGCATCAACTTCAGGACATGGTGGGAACAGTTCCAGGGCTGAACTGCAGCCCAGCTCTGCCATGATCCACCTTTTTTCCCCAAAACTGTTTGATAACGTGGCAAGTGCCACGTCCAAACCCAAACCCAGCTCTGTGCTCGGATATCTGTGAACACTGAGAGAAGCAGAAACCCCACAACGAGCGTTTCTGAACTCAAAACGTCCCCTGCTCCAGAGGTGTCTTCTCCTGTGATTATCCCCGAGTTCTGGGGCCACTTTTCCTCTCTGCAGATAAAATAACAAGTTTTGCAGACTTGTTGCTGCAGTAACCGAGGGCCATGGCTCGGGGACAAAGGGAGCAGTGTTCTAAGTAGGACATGCCCGCGGTGCCGTGCTGGGTTGTGGCATCCTATCGCAGGCTCCGGGAGCATCCCCACCCTCAGGGCTCCCTCTGCCCCTGAGGAACTCCAGGAGGGATTCTGGAGTACCAGGAGGATGGCCCTTGCTCAGGGAGACAGGACCCAAGAGCAGCAGAACAAGTCACAGGGTGTTTTTAAACTCTTTGTGCCACCACAGCCCCATTATCAGTGGGAGATCTGTGCCACTGACATTCCCAGCTGTGACATTCCCAGCATTCCCAAGCTCCCAGACCCAAGATCCTGCTGGAGATGGGGGTCAGCTCCCACCGAGGGAGAATCTCAAAGACCAGCTCTATTTTGAGGCTTTTAAAGAGTGATAAGCAAACCATATCCAACTAAATACTGATATTTTCCAGCTTAAAGAAACCAAAAGCAAAGGGACAGTGGGCATGGAGGAACCAGTCCTGCTCTGCTGTCCTTCCCTGGCAAGGCAGGGGGAGGAAGGGACACCTCACTCATCTCCCAGAGGTAAAACTTTACTCAGAGGTAAAATTAAATATACAACCCCTAGGAGCTGTATATGTGACCTACACAATCCCACCCCAGCACAGGGCTGGGGTTCAATTAAACATTTAATTTTTAATACTTCATTTTTACTTTAACCAATGACTCAGGTCAGAAGCACCCACAATATCCATCAGCACCATACTTCATAAACCAAACTAAAATTCAGCTAAAAAGACCAAGTGCAACTCAACCCTCTGCTGGATTTTGGTTACATCTGTCCTGCTGGCTCACTGACTATAAATCTCTTATTAAACACGGCCATGAATCATTTTGGGGGAGTTTGCTTCCATTCAAGCATTAGCACAAAATCAACAATACCAAACAAAAAGAGGTTTGGGGCTTTCAGTGGCACCTCAATGGAGCAGATAGCAATCAGTTATGTAAAGGAGCAGGACACAAGAGCCACTTTGGTCCCATGTTTCCACAGAAAGCCACTCTGTTTGGCCTTTCTGCTCCGGAGAACAGGAGAGTATTTGCTTCTAATTAATTTGTATCTTCAGAGGGCAGCGGCTCCTTCCCTTTGAATGAAAGGGCAAACAATGGGAAGTATTGTTAAATACAGTTTTGTTCCTGAACGAGAAAGGAGCTCCCAGCCAGCAGAGAGGGGCAGGAAATCATCACAGAGGAAGCCACGAGAGCTGCCAGCCAAACACTGGAATATTTTATTTATTTGGATATATGCTTCTATCCCAAACTTAGCTGGATGCTGCAGCTGCAACAGGTGGTGCAGAATGGGAAATATCCATTTTCCTGGATTTTTTTGGCTGAAGAAACAGCCTCAAACTAGCTCACTGGTCCATGCTCCATGGCTCTGCATGATGCTGGGGCCTCCTTATCCCTAAAACACACTCCAGAGGTCCCTCACAGCACCTTAGTGCTGAGCCCATGATGGTTTGGTGACATTGGGATTTCTGCACCTCCCACCTGAGGTGTCTGGGGGCAGATTTGCTGGGGATGGGCTGCTCAGGTGAGTGCCTGGGAATTGCTGGACACACACCTGGCCCCAGCACTCACTCATCTCCTTATTTCCTGACAATCCAAACAGCAGGGCTTCAAAATGAGCCATGAAGCCCCAGTTCCCACCAGCTTGGGTCTTCCAAACTGTACATAAACATCAAGGTGCTCCTGTGGGTAAGAAACAACTGCTTCTGATTTAGGAATGGGATTTGGAGATACAGAAAGATCAGAGTGATGGAGCCTCATCCAAAAATTGATGTTTACAGAGTCCCAACATGTAACCACACACTCAAGCCCTGAAGAAAAGGCTGGAGAACCCATCTCCACCTGCTCCACCACGGATGCAAACACGTGGATGATCCTCCCCTGTTCCCTACGTGGCCAGAAGTCTCTTTTCAAACAGCAATATTTTAACAACATTTCTCTCCCATCAGCTTATTTTCCACTGGCAGTTGGACCACCTCAAAAATCTCTTCCCTCCACAGCCTCAGCATCAGCAGCATCTGCTGCAGATGTAAACCTGTAGCAGAGGACACACGCAAGCACCATGGGATAGATCCATCACAGAGTCCCAACGGGGAGAGTTTACATTTCCCAAATAGTACATTTATACCAACGTACTGAAATGTAGCCCTTTGATTTGTGACCTATTTATACAGGGAGGTAATCTGGAATTAGTATAGGAAAAATATTACTGGTTTATAAATACCCCTATCTTGCCTTCGCCTCAGATCTCAGCCAGGAGTGAAACATCTGCCAGCCTAAAATTAAACATCTGTGGTTCAGAGGGAGGAAAATGGGGCTGGAAGTTTAATGCCAAAAAAGGCCAGAGGCTGAGTGCCCCCAGTGTGGGGCTCAGCCTTGCCCTGCTCGGCTCCGACCGTGCCGGGCTCGGGATGGGGCAGTGCCACCACAGAGCAGAGCCACTCAGGCTGGAAAAGACCTCCAAGACCACCAAGTCCAATCTGTGACCAGTCCCCACCTTGTCACATGAAGACACACAGCCTGGCTTTCAGCAGTTTCCAGGTGTTTGAATCCCTCTGCAAAAAGCCCAAGCGCTCTGGTGGATAACCGGCGCAGCCCTCGACCGCTTCATTTCCTAAAAATCCACGAGCTCTTCCTGCTGAGCATCCTCCCTGAGCACAGCCTGGCCACCACAGGGAGCAGTGGGACCTGGCAGGATCAGGTGGCTGTCCCTGCAGTGGCAGCCAGCTGCTCCATCCCGCTGCAATTCCCGGCGTCGCTGCCGTGATTTACGTCGCTGCAGCGCGCCGTGCCCGGCTCCGCTCGGGATGCTGCACGGGCTGCACCATTTGGGATTCTGGGCTCTTCCTTGCCCTCTTTCCTTACTGTCAGGAATCAGAGGCCAGGAGAGAAAACTATTCTCTCAGCTAATTACCACAACTATTCTATAATGGCTATTTTAGATGAATTTTTAATGAAGTGTGCTCTTGTCAGTTCAGGATTTCATAACTTTCAAGTCCAGCCTTTACATTCCAGCCATTTGCTGCATAAAGATTTTCCCTTTTCCCTGCAAACCGGTGCAGCAGGAGCAGGGGAGGAGGACGGACCCTCGCACAACTTCTCTGGTGCCTGTCAAAATTAAATTAACTGCATCTGCTCAGCAGAGAGCTGACTGACAAGAACGTGGCTCAGTGCAGAAAAGCGCCGAGCATCTGCAAGTCCTGCTGAAACCCACTTCAGCTCAGGCCCACGACGCTGTAATTAACAGGGATAAAAATACTTTGCTTTTGTTTAATATTTTCTGGAGTTGTGCGTTCCTCAGATCAGATGCTGGAAACCTCATTAAGTCTCGCTCGTGTCCTCGAGGCCCACATGTTCTCCACAGCCAGACCTAGTTATGGAGTGAGGAGCCATTTTACCACAGTGCTCCCAGCCTGGCACGGCACCGGCGACGCCGCGGCCACCCAACGTGGCCAGAGCCTGGGGGGAAACTGAGGCAGCTTTTCCTACACCCCTCTGCCAGCTGCCACCTGTCTGCCAACACCTAAGCTTGACCCTCCTGTGTTTAATCCTGGCCTCATCCTGCTGCTCCTTTTGCAGGTCCAACATTTGTCCTGGTCCCTCACAGCAGTGTCACCACTGTAGGTGGCACCAGCCTCCTCTCCCAGGTTTCCTCCAAGAGGAAACAGCCTCAAGCTGTGCCAGAGAAGGTTCAAGGTGGACATCAGGAGGAATTTCTTCATGGAAAAAGTGTTCAGGCATTGGAAGGGGCTGCCCAGGGAGGTGTTGGAGTCCCCATGCCTGGAAGTGCCCAAGGAATGCTTGGACGTGGCACTCAGTGCTCTTGGTAGTGTTTGGTCAAAGTTTGATCTTGGAGGCCTTTTCCAACCTTAATGATCCTGTGATTTGGAGATGCGGATGTGATCCAGCTTTGGAAATTCAGAATGGCTCTGACTACAAAAAGGGGTGAAGAGAATAAATTAAAAACCCCCAGCCTTGGGGCAAGAAGAGGATTGGTGACCCCTCCAAGGGGGGTGGGTGATGCTGAAGGCAGGTGAAGAGTGTCAGCCACTAGTGTCCCACCACACCCTCACCAGCACCAACACTTCAGATGGGGAACAAAAATGCACAGAAAAAGAAGGAAAAAAAAAATCCAGCAACCCTCTCTGAAATTCAGAGCTTCGTCTGCTCTGCTCCTCTTTGGCTTTGTTTTTGTTTTCACAAACAGGGCTCTTGGAAACCTTGGCAATCCCTATTTTAAAGGGCTCCCCCTCCCCCAGGCCTTTGTGAGGCTGTCAGGATCTCCATGCCAGGAGCAGGATTAGCTGCCTTCTCTCTTCCATCTTATGGTTTCATTATTCTGCACCTTTTGAGAGGGTACAGTTTATCCTGAGTAATTAAAACACAGTTAGCTCTACAAGTCCAAACCATAATGGAACAGCTTAGGTTTTACTTTTTGTAATCTCTTTTTTTGCATGCCCTCTTTTCCAGGAAGGCTGATACCTATAGCTGCCTTATTTCAAACAGGGAACTCCCTCCAAAGGTGCAGAAGAGGAATTTCAGCAGAAATGTGGGATATTTAGAGCCTTACAACCTGCCTCTTCCCTGCATGGCCCCGGCATCACCACCTGGTTCTCCCTACAGAAAACAAGCAGGAAAACTTGGCTGTGGGATGGCACAAGGGCTGCAGCATCTCCAGTGACTCCTGAGAAAGCTGCTTGGATTTTCACTTTTCCAGCTGGGATGATTCCTGCCCAACATGGATTAGGGACAGCCTCAGAGCTGCTGCCTGCACCATCCCCGGGCTGCTCCTGTCCTTGCCTTCTGAGTTGGTTTTGTTCTGTTCCTGCAGGAACTGGCCCCGTGACAGGGATGGAAAACACAGCCCAAGGGCATAACCCCACTGCTCTGAGGAATAACTGAAGGCAAACCCACATTACTCACCACAGGCTCTACAGCAGGGAAAAGCAAAATAAACTCAAAACAAGTGGGCAACAGCACAATTCCTGCTCAGTCTGGCTCCAACAACAGCCATGGGGGAGACCCTGACCTTGTCCCATCCCTGATCCCACTCCTCTCCTGCCCCATCCCAAGCACTGAGACCTGAAGCAGGACAGGGAGAGTACTCAGGCTTTTGAGGCTCATTTCCTACAACTGCTTGTCCACTTCTAACAAATATTTCTAATATTAAAATAGTAAATTTGCTATGTTTTCCCCCTTTTTCATACGGCTTAATGTAAAAACACCTTGGAAAATACTGCTTGTCTGCTTGCCCTCTGGCAGGGGAACGTGCCAAGAGGATGCTGAGCTCCTGTTCCTGGGATGGGATGGGATGGGAAGGGATGGGATGGGATGGGATGGGATGGGATGGGACAGGACGGGACAGTGTGTGGGGGTGAGACCATTCTCAGTACTAAGGAAGCCTACCTGTTTTACGTAACAAAAATTGTCTCTACTTGCCAAATCTTGTTCCTTGGTGAAGACTAAAATCAAATGGCTTTGAGGAAAGCTCATCAATGAACCAGAGTTAAAATATTTGCAACATTAGTGCAGCAATTCCAGGAGCCAGAGCAGGGGAAGCAGCTCCAGGCCAGGGGATGCTGCGTGCGGCCGGAGCCGGCGGGAAGATGTCCCTCCCTGGGGAGCTCCTGAGGATCAAAGCTGCTGCCACAAACACCTGCAGCTCCCACGAGGAGGCCACTGTGAGGCTGAGCTTCCATGTGGGACACTGCCAGCTCCATTTCTGCAGGGTGCTGGGAGCTGCTTCCATGTGGGATGCACAGAGGACAGCACCCAGCAGGCATCTCCCCCTGGAACTGAGCCCCTGGACCTGCACCCCACCTGTCCTGGCTCCTCAGGAGGGTCTGAGCTCTGCAAGGTGTCTGGGAAAGGGGCTCTGTGCCCAAGAAGTGTGAGGGAAAGGACCTCTCGTGTCCCTGTGCCCACCATGGGGCTGAGCAGCAGCTCCCAGACAAGCACCACCAAAGTGAAGCTGCCTCCTCTGTCTGAGACCCATCGAGGGATTCGCACTCATCCCTTAATCCCAAATTCTGGAAGGGCAGCAGAGGGATTTTACTTAGTTCTGGGCACTGTGTTTCTAATGGGGAAATAAAAGAACATGAAGCCCCAAAAATGCCTTTCCCTTTCTGACAGTGATGTGTGGGACAAGGCTGGCAAAGGAGAGAGGGGTACATCAGGCAGTGGGGAGAAAAGTCCATCTTTCCTTCCTGTTGCAGATATTCCTAGTTCTATAAAAACTATTCAGTTGATGTTCTTCTCCCTTCCTCCAAATGCCCCATGTTCATCACTTTTTTGGAAACTCTTATTCTAAAAAGCCAGGACAGAAGACAGCTCCCAGAGTGACCACCTCTCCCTGGGCCAAAAGGGCTGGTGCTTCCCTTGCCATGGATGACCCATGGCAGGTGAGCTCAGCCATCACCTCGGGATGGATGTCACCACCACAGGGCTCGTGCAGCCACCAGGCTCCTCGCTGGCAGCCTCAGCCAAAAAGCAAAGGCTGAGCTGACCCTGGTGGATGATGCAGCCTCTCATCTAAAGAGTCTCCCAGCTGGGGAGCGATGGCACGGGGGGGACCTGGACACAGCACCAAGCCCACCATGTGGGCAAAACCCAACAAATGAAACCCCCAAAGACAAAAGCCTGGTGAACAACCCAAAACTGCCCACGACAGCTGGACGAGGACCACACAACCACTGCGAGGGAGCAGAAAACCCAAGGAGAGAGAGACATCCATTACCAGAGTAACCTCCCGAGGACTTGATGTACATCTGCCCGTACTGCTCCTCCACCATGGTGTCGTAGGCCTCGTCGTCCTCCTCGTCCTCCTCGTTGTGGTAGGAGGTGGGGCTGTCGGTGGTGGGGATGCTGCTGGCGCCGGGGCTGGTGCGCTCCCCCTGCGAGTACTGCACCTGCTGCACGTTGGGGAGCAGGGTGGCCAGGTTGGGCACCCCGTAGTAGGAGNGGCATGGAGGGGGACATGACGTAGGGCGCCGAGGCCGACTGCAGCTGGTTGCAGGGGCTCTGCGGCTCCGAGCTGGGGTCTTCGATCATGGTGGTCTGAGAGTCACAGTGGGGAGAGCTGACCTTGAACATCAAGTCCGTCCCTTTCTCCACGATGTGCTGGATCTGCAGGAAGCCCGCCGTGTACATCACCACCAGCTGCTCGCTCGCCGCCATGGTCAGCTTGCCGGTGTAGCAGAAGGACAGGATCTGCTGGAAGCAAGCTGGGGGGACGGTCCCCGGCAGCTCAAAGGCGTTTTTGCTGTTCCCACTGAACAAGTCTCGGAAGTAGAGGCTGCTGGCGGCCAGCACCGCCCGGTGAGCCTTGAAGGCTTGGCCCTTCACCACGATGGAGACATCGCAGTAGAGCCCCAGCAGCCGCTGCTCGTTCAGGCAGCCCAGAACGGTGTTCCCAAAGTTGGGAATCTCTATGTGCAACATCTGCGACATGGCTCAGGATCGGCCGGAGCTCCTCAGACATTCAATGCAGGAATATCCAAAGTAGGGCACATCTGAAAAACGGAGAAGGCAGGGAAGAGAGGAACAAGGCTTTTAGACAGTTCACCAGAGCAGGCAGGAGCACAGGAACCCACCTCACCCGACATCAAAGGCTCCACGCCGAGCTCCGAGAGCCAACGTGGAAAAGCAATCGCTTACAAAAATTACTTATCGATGGTTTCGAGCGGCGTTGGGAATGCCATTGGTGGATGGCAAAGGACATTCCAAAAAAGCAAGTATTTCCTTCAAGTTGTGGTCTGTTTAAATAAGCACCACTGATTTATTCCCCCGGGGGTTTTTACTTTATGCAGGAAAATCTGAACGATAATGGGAGAGAACAGTAAAGCAAACGAAAGGCAGTCAGACAGATCTCGGCAGCATTATATAAGAAACACAACAACCAGCAGCTATGTTGAAACTACAGAAAAGATATTTATAAAACAATGTGCCATTCTGCCCGAAATAAATACAGGATTCTGCCAGAGCGGAGCGAGAGCTCCCAGGAAAAAGCACTTTGAAAAGCAATCTTCCCATTTGCACCAGAAAGAGGGAGCATTTCAACAGTTAAACCCCTTCTCAACAGATTTATCCTCCAACAAAACGAGGCTTATCTCCAAATTAAGCCAGATATTTGAGCCCCAATAAAACAAACCAACGTGCCTGCCGCAGCGAGCCGCCTACCAAGTTGTCTTCTTATTTTCCTCCCCCAGATCCCGAGCGGGGCAGGGGGAGCCCCAGCCCAGCCCCTGGTGCAGGCAGAGCCCCCAGCCCCAGCCCGGTGCCCCCGGGTACCGGCAGCGAGGACCCTCCGGGCTGGAGGCGGCGGCTCCGGCTCCGCATCCCGCCACGGCCGCTCTTCAGGGCCAGCTGTACCTTTTGGCCACGGGCAGAATTCCTGCTTCCACCTCCCAAAAAAAGAGCCTGGCGTTGGAAGGGAGCTGGTGCGCAAAGCCGGAGCAGGTAGCGCTGGTGCAGCCTGGGCGCTGAAACTCCAGCGGAGCAAATCACTGCGGATGCACCGAGCCCAGACCCCCCCTGCTCCCTCCCCGAAGAGTCCAGGAGATTTAAAATCCTGCCTGCCTGTAATACTACTGAAGAAAAACTACGTTTAACTAATACTGAAAGCTCAGAAGAACGATTTTTTTAAAAAAAAAAAAAGGAAAAAAATT
>VXBC01011259.1:570303-597902 GCA_013399945.1 Ploceus nigricollis
CTGGCACATTCCCGAGGGTCTCTCCCCAATCCCTGGCACATTCCCCAGGGTCTCTCCCCAGTCCCTGGCACATTCCCGAGGGTCTCTCTCCCGGTCCCCCAGCACAGCCCCGCGTCCCCCCGGTGCCAGCACAGCCCCGGGCTCCGTCCTGCTGCAAGGTGAGTCACTGTCACCGTCACCGGCAGCCCGGGTGCACCGCGGCTCCTCGAGGTCACCCACCCGGCAGCTCCAAAAAGTGCCGTCATTCAGCCAAGGCAAAGCGTGGTTTTGCCATTATTATTTAATTAGGCTTTTTTTTTTTTTCTTTCTTTCCCCCTTCCCTAACGCTGATCTTAAGAGCTCTCAAAGCAAAGAGAAGCAAAAATAGAAAATGCAACATTTTAATTTTTTTTTTCCTCAGATTGCTGCAAGGGGAAGGGAGAAGGGAGAGACATGGCTAGAAAATACAATTATTCTGCAGAACGGAGTATTTTGCCATCTAATAAAAAGTCAAGACCCCGAGTAAGTTATGGCCACAGGAAAGCACAGAGCACCCCATCACCCTGCCTGCAGCATCCCATCACAAGCACTAATTCCCATCCGTAACACATCAAAAAAGACAAGTGCCATGCTGAATCCTATTCTCCTCACTCCTAGTACACAACAGCAGAGCTAGCAATATATAACATGCATGACTCAGTCCTAGCACCGTGCCACTACGGAACAGAAAGCTTTAAAATAAAGTAAATATCTTAAAAGGTCAATTAAAAAAAGCTTACAAAACATCAGACGCTGCTTCTCGCTAGAGCTCATTACCTAGTATGGTGGAGCTGCCTGTGTGTTTTTTTTTCTTGTGCAAGTTAGTCTGTGAGTCAGCATTAACACACATGAGAACATCAGGAATACTGCCTAGTTCTGATGCAATGGAGGTTGTAAAAAAAAAAAAAAAAAGGAGAAGAAGAAGAAGAAATCGCACTCGGTTTGGACAGGAGCCTGTAATTCAATTGCCTTTACTTTTCAATTACTGCATAGCCTACCCTGACCAACCTGCAGAGGGGAAGGAAACTTTGCTTACATCTCTGTCTTAAAATTAATGACTTTTACTTTTGGCTACAGCTTATTCTCCCTGCTTACAAAAAAAAAAAAAAAAGGCATAGTATAATTAACCCTTCAAGGGCAGCTGAGGCCGTGCAGCAATTGGGATCTTTGTGGTTTTTGTAGGAATTTCAGGGCTGCCAAAAAGTTCTGGTGAAGGGAGACATTTATACATTAAACTTTTAATACTCAATAAAGCAAAGCTACAATTGCATCTGAGCTTGATCCTTAATGGAAATAGAAGCTTGCAGACAAGGGAAGTCAGAGACTGCAGAAATTTAACTCTGTGCTTCTGGGTTCAGACAGGCAAATACGAGACTGCACAGCAGCTTCTTCAAAAATGAGGGGCTTGGTCATCCAGCAAAACCCCTGAGAAATCCAAAATTGGTGACATGAGGTGGCCACCCCAGCCTGACACCCACTTTGCCCAGGCAGATGGAGGCAAAGCTGAAAACCTCATTTTTTATATATTGCATTTACTGCTTGAACTCCAGCAAAGAATTCCCTGTCTCCCCTTTCCCTGGGGGGAAAACCCCTCCAGACTGGTCCCTGCTCCCAGGAGCATCGAGTACAGGAGCCTCAAAACTGACTTTTCATTTCTGCCTCCTCTCCTCCTGCAACAAAACCCCTCACTGGGGGCAACAAAATGAGCCCAAAGCTTCAAAATGTGACTATTTCTGTATCACACCCTAAAACACCCCCAGATAACACTGCAGCCCGGCATATTGTATTATATATACACTGCTGCTGATTATCTATATGAAATATTATCATATAGATGATCTATGATCAATATATTGGTTTTATATATATAGTATATGCTAAACTATGTCCACCAACATCTAACAAGTTCTGAGCTGCTGGGAGAGCCCCATTAAATCTGGGGTTTTTTTAATCTCTGCAGCAGAGAGAGGTCAGAGGTTGGAGTGAGAAAGTCTCCCCAGTGCTCAGGACCTGAGCTGGTCCCACACCAACAAACACTGACCAACCCCCAAAAATATAAAAAGGTCTATCTAATTCATGTGGACTCATAATGCAGTGGATCACAAGAATTGCCAAACCCCAGTTCAGTTTGCTGGTTGTTTTCATGAGTAGACACAAACACTGCAAAACTCTTTCTTCTTTCCAAGTATAAATACTTATTAATGCTGATTAACCAACACAGAACCCTCTAATATTAGAGATCAATCACTTCTGCAGCCTCTCCTGCAGGCAAGGGTCTGTCTCAAACCAGTATGAGCCTGGTGGGGTTATTTTTCCTTAAGCATGTGGGATACTTGAATACAGATGAATTGAGTTTTAAAGGAAAAAACCCAAGCAGCAACTTCTGGGCCAAGTTCTTGTGTGCCAAACTTTTCAACTGCCACAGCACAGCTCGACAGTGTTTCAAAAGAATTTAAGCACTGTTTTGAATACTGCTGACAATCTTCCTCATCAAAATTTGTAATTTAAATACCTCAAATCTGAAAAGCACGCTCCCTGGGGCATGCTTCATTCTCCCTCCCCACCACCCACCCTCCCCAAGCCCCATTTGGGATAAAATCCGTTGTTTTCCGTATCTGGCAGGGTTTTCCCCCGCTCCTGCAGCCCCCCAGCATCCTGCAGGGATCCCAGCAGAGCTGGTTCTGCAGGGCAGCCGTGGATGGAGCCTCTGTGTGCACCCCAAAACACAGCCCCCTTCCTCTTTTACAGCTCTTGAGGCTGGCTTAGAGATAAAACCAGTCACTGGTTTAAAGATAAGATCAGTCACTGGTTTAGAGATAAAATCACTGATTTAGAGCTAAGTCCAATTAGTGATTTAGGGCTAAAACCAGTTAGTGACTTAGAGTTAAAACTAGTAACTGATTGAAAGCTAAAACCAGTTACTGATTTAGGGCCAAAACCAGTCACTGATTTAGGGCTAAAACCAGTTAGTGATTTAAGGCTAAAACCAGTAACTGATTGAAAGCTAAAACCAGTGACTGATTTAGGGCTAAAACCAGTGACCGATTTAAAGCTAAAACCAATTAGTGATTTAGGGCCAAAACCAGTTGCTGATTTAGAATTAAAACCAGTGACTGATTGAAAGCTAAAACCAGGCAGTGATTCAGAGCTGAGACCAGGCTGTCCTGACTCCTACCCCGAGAAGGGGTTAATCCAAGGAGCCCCATTCCCACCCCTCTGCTCTCCAGCGGGTAAGATGCTCCTTCAGACGTGTCAATAACCCCCCAAATAATTCCCTGCCACCGAGCCTAATCCTCGAGGAGCAGCTGGAGGAATTTCTTGGGGTGGCTGTGCCGGGGGAGCAGCAGCTCCATTTTGGCAGGAGCGTGTTTAAGATTCCCTCCCAGCTCTGCAAAGCACCTTGAAAGGTCGGCGAGCGCTTTCATATTCTCAGATCCGTCTCCAGCGCTGCCGCAGACGAAACGGATTGACCTAGACAAGAACTGCAAGAGCCTCCGTGAAATAATCCATCAGCAGCCCTCAGCCGCAGCCTCCTTTGTCATGGGAACGCTGGGGAATCTCACCCACCTACTGCAGCCGAGCAGGGGCTGGAGAGGCTTTAAATCCCAGCCCTGCTCTCCTGGGATGCAACCGGAGCCGGAGCTGCGGAGCGCCGAGCCGGCACACGGCAGCCAACACCTCCATATTCCAAAGCCTGTGCCCATTACCCAACTCATTAAAGACAGTGATACTTTGTAACACACTCTAATCTTTAATATTCATAGCTTGCTTCATTTGCATATCATGCCATAAATAGTTGGAGCAGAGGTAAAACACAAAGCGCTCCACTTGCATTTCTAATTATGCCTAAAATCAAATGTAAATCACAACACAGCCAAGACACAGAAAATAATAAATTTGCTGGCTCTCAGTTAAAAACCTTTTAAACACACACCCCCCCCCAATCGTGCTCACAAAAACAATTATTTTTAAAAAGAAAAATCAAAGGGGCTCACGGTATCTGTTTTTAAAGAGGAGCTGACACATCCCAGCCCCAGCCCTGGTGAGGGACCCAGCAGCATTCCCAGCTGCAACCCCCCCAGTGCCAGCCCATCTCCCCAAAACCATCCCTAAAAACCTGCCCTTCCCACAGGGCTGGGCTGCAGCTGCCCTTTTAACCTTGGTCTTTGGAGGAACATCAGGAGCCTTTTGCTCCGGGGTGCCTGGGAAAGCTGATCTCAGGCAAAGGAGGTAAATTTGAAACATCAGCTCAAATCTGAACTTGTGCTAATTGGGCTGGCTGGAGGTCAGGGCTTTGGGTTTGGGAGAGAGAAGGAGAAAGGCCCTGGGGCTGGGAGCTGCTCAATCCCAAGGTTTAAGGAGGGAAGTTTTGGGGTGCTGGCACTCAGCAGCTCCGTGTCCAGAAGGAAACAAACTATTCCTGCTCACAATGTACCAAAAGCATGCAGAGGCAGCACAGGGTGTTCTTCCCTGCTGTGTTTTCTCCTGGAACATGGAAGAGCCCTCAGAGGCAGGAGCTGCCCCTCAGTGGGGCACCAGTCCTGTGGAAAAGGCTCAAGACCCCATTCCAGCCCTGCTGATGTTGTGCCATGGGAAGGTTTGGCGTCAGTGAGCCCTGGGCACTCTCCAGACACATCCCAAATATCAGCCCTTTTCATGGGAGCTGCAGCAAAGTCACCTGCCTCCCCCAGAAAGGGTCCTGGGGACCTGTGTGGTGCTGGCAGTGGCTCGTGGGACTTCAGTCCCCAAACACCACAATCCTGGAGGATTGGTCCACAACAACTCTCAATTTATCAGCAGTTTTTACCTGCACAGATGAACTGACCCCACCTCCCCCAGCTCACAGAGACACTAGAGGACTTTATATCTGCAAAGCACCCTGATATTCTTGGATAAAAAGTGTCATTAGTACATTCCTGACAGTGGCTCAAATAATTTCCCTGATGCTCCTGCATCAGGCACTGTAAAATCCTCTTGATTTTATGGGAAGTGTTAATGGAAATCCTCTTGATTTTACAGAAGTCCATCCCCACCACCACGTGAAAATGCACATTTTTAGTTCAAGAGCACTGTAACCTCAACCCAACCCTGCTCCTTGCCCACCACATTGATCCAACACTGCTGCTGCTCCCAGGAAGCTCAAAACCTTCCCAATCTTCATCCATCTCCCCACTCCTCCTCTACCTCCCAAGAAACTACTCACAACAGAGAGACACAGCATCCACAAGACAAAATTTTACAGACTTATGCCCAAAGACTGAATTAAAATAAAAAGAACTGAATTTTACAAAAGCAGGACAAAAATCCCACTCTTTGGGAAGGCACGAGGTGCCCTGGCCTGGCAGAGGACCTTGGAGTGAGGAAGGCTGGATGCCACAGGGATCTTTTCCCACTTACCTTCCCTTTCCCACTGGGGCTCCAGCTGCATAAACCCACCACATCTGAATGGAAGGCTGTTCCCAGGGAAAAAGGCATTTTTAAGTCATTTGAACACAGACTAATTTTGAAGGAATCAGTTAAATACCACCACAGTGAGCTGGGCACCTCTCCCTCCTGAGATTTCTCCCACTTAACAAAAGGCTTAAAGAGACTTCTGAGAATAAAAAGTGGAAAGAAGGAAGGAAAAAAATCCATATTATCACTGCCATATCCTGCTCCTACTTGTACACTGGATTTCCAGGGTCCCTAAACCCCATCAGTGAATGGGCCCAGAGTTCCCCAATTCTTGCCCTCCCATGGTGCTGCAGCTCATCCTGCCCCTTTCCAGACTCAACACCAGCACAGCAACTACACTGCATCAGTTCTAAGAAAGAGTTAAAAGATTTTTTTTCTGCCATATCGACTTCCAAAGAATTCCAGAGACATCATTAAATTTCACCCCAAAAGGTGAGCAACCGCCCTGTGCCCCAGCCTGCACCCAGGGAGAAGTGAAAGCGAGCAGCTCACAGCCTGCAAAGCTTTTCTGCTCTTCTTATGTACCCTGGCATCTTGCCCAGACCTATTTTTAAGCCCATTTACTAGAAATCCCACAAATTAAAGGAAATACGGATAATGTTGTAAGAATCCTTTGGGCCAAATAAAAGCTACACATAATTTTCCTTGTGCATCAAGAGTAAGATCCTTAACCACAAAAACCAGATTTCCCCAAAGCTCTTTTGCAACAGTGAGAGAGAATCTTGTTTTGTAAAAAGTTGCTTTGATTCACTCCTGGATTACAGGGAGCTCCGCTGCCTCCCGGCCAAACCCAGGAGTGATTCCTGTTATGAAACACAGAGGTGTTAGAACACAAATAAATTAAACATCTCCAGCTCTGGAACGGGGACTGCAATGGCAGCAAGGCACAGAGTGCAGTGGGGAGAAGCTGCAGGGTGGTTATTGGGATTTTTCCCTCCGCAGAGGAGATTTGGGTGGGTTTATCTGCCAGCTTCTACCCACTGTGTGTTCACAGTGCTCAGGGAGGGTCAGTGGGCTGGAAAATTTCCAACCTGGCTGCTGCAGGCAGGGCAGTCAGAACAGACCCTCTCCTCCATCCCCAGTGCCACCTGCACCCCCAGGACAGGGACAGGGTGGTGCCAATGTGAGCTGTGCATCACCCCAGCCCCAGGGCAGGGTCTCCTCAGCATCTCCTTGGGGATTTTCTGAAAAACAGTGATTTTATTAAAAAATAAATCTATCTCTACAGCTCTGCTTGAATAATTACAGTGGGCTCTCTCGTGGGGTCAGCAGGAAATAAAGGAGCATCCACCTGCAGCAGGGCTTTGGGAAGGAGGGAAGAGCTGAGTTTTAGGCAGCATCCACGATTTTAACTTTAAATAAACTCCACTGACAGCTCTTGTACTGGGGTGGGATTAAAAAGAAACCAATAACCAGATCCGTGTTTCACTAAAACTCATCAGACAAGCAGAAACAGCCCCAAAACACAGCAAGTCAAAGCAGCATTTGTGGTTAGTCCTGGCAGGGAGGGAATGAGGGGAAGGTGCTTCCTTTCCTCATCCAACCTCACTCTCCCCTCACTCTCCTTCATCCCCACCACTGGCTTTAAATGTCTTCCTCACAAACATTCCAGCTTCCTTTTAAAAAAGGAAAATAATTATGCTGGGGAATAACCACTTCTCTCCTACAAGCACACAGATATGAACAGTTAAACACACAACTTTGGGAACTTTTCCAAGATTTATATGTTTTGCATGGAAAGCAAATGTTGGTGGTTTTTTTTTTTCCCCCTGCCTGGGAAAATATTTAAGTGCTAAGTTTATGGAGCCAAGTCCATTTATTCCTGATTTAGGCTGCTGCTCAGACAGAACTGAATCAGTGATTTAAGCAGCACTGGGGGATGCAGCGCTGGCCGATGCCCCAGCCCCCAGCCTGGAGCTGTGCTGGCACGTGGCTCTGGGAATTCTGGCCCAGACAGAGCTTTTATCCCTGGCACAGGATGGCAGGAGTGGCCACCCTTCCCTGGAGCATCCCAAGGCTCCCAGGAGAGCCCCCCAGGTCCCTCCCAGCCCCACCAGTTCATCACTGTGGTGCTTTTTGATGCAGTGAAAGCCTTTTCATGGTGATACCCTTAGAAACAGCAACACTTGATTTGCATTTTCCTGGCCCAATTTACCAAATCCCTGCCTGCAGATGGAAACTCCTCCCTGGATCCCAGCTCAGAGCAGCTCCCAGCTCCACCAGTGTGCTGGGATCAATCCCATGAGCCAGGCAGCAGTGGGCAGCAGTCCTGTCCCATCCCTGGAAGTGTCCAAGGCCAGGCTGGACGGGGCTTGGAGCAACCTGGGACAGTGGAAAGTGTCAGGGGATGGAATGGGATGAGTCTTAAGGTCCCTTCCAATAAAAATCATTATGGAATTCTATAAAACCCCGAGATCCACTCAGTCCCAAGCTCCAGCCACTTGCTCAGACCTGGAGATCTCTCCCACAAAGCTTTTTGCAGCAAGCCAGCCAGTGATTTTTGCCTCTATATTTCCATTTATTTGTGTATTTTTGCAAATCTTTCTGGCCAGTTAAACCAGAGCCGTGGCGATTGCGAAATCCAGGAAATTTGCTGCAACACTCTGTAACTCTTGCCAGGCAATTAGCCAAAACCTCACACAAATAAGCTTTTTTGCCACACCATTCTAACCACCAAGCCTTAACCCATTTTCTTAGGAAACAACATCTGCTGAAACAACTTCCTAATCTAGCAGCAGGCATGGAAAAAACCCACTGCAGTATCTCCAGTGCATGGTAAAGAGAATTAGCAGGCAGATTTGTCCTGCTCAGAGGGTACTGACCAGACCCAGTCTCCTCTCACAGACCCTCTCCCTGGAATATCTATTCCCTGGGGCAGGAAAAGTGTTAAGGTCAAAGGTTTTCCTGCAGCATTTCCATGTTTTAAGGACAGAGATGATGGTGGAGCAGCCTGGGGGCTTTGGAGCAGGATTTGCATCCCTGAACCTGACTGCTGTGGGGTCTGAAATCCTTGGAGCTATAGGAGCTGCACCCTAAATCAAAGCACAGCAGGATGGCACAGGTGTCATTTGTAAGAATAAACAAACTACTGGGCAATAAAGCAACAGCTTCCATTTCCTACCCTGGCCTTTACACAGCTTTTTTTCCTGGGAAAATGGAACATAGAGCCAAAATCAGGCTCCATGATTTGCCCCAGGAAAGACAGAAACCACACTGCATCCTTCTCCTTACTCCAGACTGAAACAGCAGCTACACTTCTGTGCCATTTGTTAGAACTCATTTCCTCCCTGACTCTCTGCCCCTGCTTTCTCCAGCATCCTGAAAAACCAATAAAATAAAATAAAAAGCTTCCTTTTGGGAACGCAGTGGTAATAATATTGCTCCCATCTGTTGATAAGTCCGAGGACCTGCACGGGGAGCAAAGAGGCTGGAAAGCTGAAAGGGAGTCAAGTGTTTGCATGGTTTTACTAAGAAATGAAATCCAGCTTTAAACACAGTAAATCGGAGACTATTCTGAATCACCTCTTGAATTTTTTAATGCTACTCCTGGGAGCACTGAAGGTAAATATGTTAATTTGACTTCAATCATGGTGCAGGGGAAAAAAAAAGCAGCACACTGTATTAGTTTAGGGTACCAAGTCTTAAAACTATCCATGCATTTCTGCATATTTTATACTCAGCAAATAAAGTTCCAAGGTTCTATAAGGAGGCTGCAAAATTATTCTGAGTAAGCAATAATGAGCTGTGCATTATATAAGGCTGATACTAATGGTAATCTATTATTAAAATTTGAGAGTTATAGCAGCTCCATAAGAGAAGGTTTTCCTCCCCAGGAAGGGAGAGCAGGATCTGGAGCAGGGAGGTTGGCCAGCCAGGTTTTAGGGGACACAAGCTGCACCCCAGGTCCTTGGGATAATCTGTGCCATGTCTAATGAACTCTTCCAAAGGTACCACCTGAGTCCCTTCATACTCCCAGCGTGTCCCACTCTCTGCCTGAGCATAACACACCTCCCAAAATGCATTAAAAATTCACAGGGTGTCAGGTTTGTGTGTCTCAGCTGTCCCCAGAGCCAGCCTGACCCCTGATCCCTGCTGAGATGCCCCTCCTGGGCTGCACGGAGGGCAGGGATGTGTCCAGTGAAACCCAGTGAGCTTTTCCTACCTGTCCCCTCCTGCCAAATCACCTCCAGGGCCTCCAAAGAGCACCAGGCATGCAGGGTAGGAGCATGGACTCAAATCTCAATGGAAGAGGGCACAGCCCAGCACCCTGGTCCAGTGGAAGGTTCCCTGCCCTGGGAGCAGGGTTGGAACAAGACAGGTTTTAAGGTCTCTTCCAAACCAAACCATTCCATGGTTTTACAATGCTCAGCAAGTTCAAGCCAAGCTTTGCTTGGTGCTTGAACTGGACTTGGTTTGAGCTGGACTTTGTCTGCCCCTCTCCCAGCCCCATTCCTCCCTGGAGATGGATCTTTCCTGGGACTGCTGCTTCAGGATCCATCCCAGCCAGAGCTGTGGATTTTAAGGACAAATCATCATCTCCTGGAACAGCACCTCTCTGCATTGCTGTGAGAGAAACAAACAGCAAAAAGCCCAGAGTTTGGCTCCTTTTCCTCCTTCCTACATCTTCTGGTGAGAATTGAGGCAGTCTCTGGAGGCTGTAAATCTGGATCTGGAGAACTCGCACAGAAATAGGCACACCCATGAGGGACCAGGACATCTCCATGTTTAACCTGTGCACCACCATCCCAAAGGGCTCATGGATCCTGAGCACACCTGGGAACATGGTGGTCTCACCTTATCACCTGCCCCTCAGAGGAAAATCCTCCTTTGGTTTTGCAGGAAATGCAAAATTACATTTTTCCTGCATTTCAGAGCGTGTTGCAGTGAGCAGCCAAGCTCCTTTTCCCCAGTGAAATTCTGCAGTAAGTGCAGATCCCAAAGGCAACTTTCTGCCCAAACCAGAGGATAATGAAGCATAATAATTCCAGGAGAAACAAACTTAGTCTGAGACCTTTCTGCACAGAGAAGGATCTTAAAGAGCGACGAGCTCTTTGCTCTCTCCAAAAAGGCACTGGGAAGGAAACCAAACAGAGCAGGTCAGATTTGCTGGGTGCTTATGGCATCCACCTGCTGTGTGCCCCTTCCCTGCTGTGCTCCCTACCTGGGCTGAAGGAGTTAACAGCTCCTCTGGGATGTAACAGGAGCTGGAGTTAGTCACTCAGGCATGTCTGGATGGTACCAACCCCCAGCTGCCTATGAATGAAGTTGCCTTGGAGATGCAGCCAAAACCAATGACCAGATATTAACTTTTCACCAGGGGCTGCCAAGGCAGGCAGAAGCTGTGAAACCAGCAGGACACAGTTTCCAGCCAAGCTGGAACATCCAGGTGCAACGTGAGGGACCCCTGATCCCCCTGGAGGAGTAAAACTTTGTGTCTTTGCTCAAGGAACAGGAGAAATTTCCCCTTGCAAAGCCAAGCTGGCCAATGGCTGGCAATAAAACCCAGCTCTGGGACCTTCTGGAATGGGCAATTAATGTCCATAAGCAAGATGATGCCTTCCCTTGGTTTAATTTTAAAGTTGATATTAAAGATAGCAGCTCATTGCCATTAAAGATAGCAAGCTCCTTAATTCTTTCTGTAATCAGCTTCATAAGCAGAAAAAGCAGCATGGGCACCTTACCCAATGTAAGGGCAGCTGAAATGAGACATCATGAAACAAAACCATTAAGAAGGAGTTCAGAGGCTGGGCTGGTGCAGGATCACACATCTGCCTGAGCCAGCACTTCCTCTCCACTTCAAGGGCAGGTTTGGAGGTGGGTGAGCAGGAAGGAGAGGCTGCTGAGCCTCCCAGGGCAGCCACGCAGAAGAAAACTCAACTTCAGGCAGAGCTTTCTCAATCTCAGCTCAGAGCTTCCTTCTGTGCCCCCCTGAAGGTGCTCAGCCACCTCCCAGGGGGACCGTGCCAGGAGGACAGCGGGTGACCAAAAAGGTGGCAGCAGGAAGAGCATCCACTCAGTTCCACGGGTGGAACCTACCTCACCTGCACCTCTCCTCCCTCCAACCTCACCAACCCAAGGAAATAAACAGCTTCCAACCACCACAAGGCTCGTTCTGCACGAGATAAATCAGAGCAGCACACTCCACGCCTGCCCTGGGGAACACACAGCACCAATGGAACACCTCAAGCCCTGATTTCCAACCCAAAATCCAGGAGTTGATGCTTGATGATGCTTTCCAGGCCCTGCAGGGAGCTCCAGTGCAGCTCACACAGGGGATGACCTGCAGGGCTGTGCTGCACACAAAGCCCAGCCCCACCAGCAGCACCAGCAGCGATGAACGGGTGGTGAAGCCACACTTGGGGCTGGCAGGGACATCACAGATCCATGAAGATGAAATAAAATGGACATCTTCCCATCAGAGCAAACACTTCCTTCCCATCCGCACGCCAGCCCCTTGATATTTTTTCCCTGAAGGAAAAACAGAAGATGCTTTCCATAAGCAGACGATTTCAGCAGCTAATTTTACCATCACTTATGGTCGACTTTATGACTAAGATTTCATGCTGACTATATTAATCCTGTCAAATTTCAGAGTGAGAGAGAAATGATACTGTATATTTTATGGCTGCAATAACTTCTAAGCCATTAGACATGCATGCTGACATGAAAGTAATCAAATTGATTTTTTCCTATTACAATGAAGAACTTTGTATGAGCAAATAGTCTTTCTGGCACAGGAATGAAACGCCAAGAAGCCTGTGCTCACTCAGGAAATTAGGAAATTGCCACGAGCCATCGTTCAGAAATTTGAGTTTTTCTGCTTACTCACATCTTATTGTCACCAAAGCTGAAAGGGACATGTTAGCCAACCAAACGATCGACAAAAGCCAAGCCAGGGATAATCAGAGGGGTTTGAAGCCCTGTTAAATACTGCAGAAGCTGCAGTTAATTGTTTTCCCAGCATTAAAGGCTCCCCTGTACCTTTTTTAACCTCATCAGACACGTTTTTCCCCCCCACAGCTCACTGGCCACTCCTCCAGGTGTTGGGTGGGCAAGGCAGAATGGACCCGAGGAAGTTGCTCAGATTGTTTTTGGCAAGTCCAGGAGCCCTGGAAGTGTTAATGGATATCCCAGAGCCAGTGAGAAAGCCTGTGGGCCAGAAGGTCAACTGAAATGATTTTTAAATGCAAACAGGTCTTTAATTGCAAATTCCACTTGCTTAGTGCTTTGTTGAGCGTTTCAACACCAACTCATCTCTACGCTTCAGCTCTGCCAACCTAAAATTCCAATTTAAAACCCCTTAATCCAACCTGTGTGCCAAGTTCTAGAGAAAGTCAGGTCAAAACAGCTCCACGGTGGGCAGACAAGTGGCAGGGCAGAGGTGCCAGCCCGGGGTGTCCTGTGTGGACAGGGGCACACCCGGGCAGGGCAGGGGCTCTGCAAGCCAGGCCTTGCAGGGATGGGCCAACAGGGCACACCTGCCAGGTGAAAAACCCTGTGAAAACCTGTTTTCTTCCCCTGCTTCGTGAGAACAGGTTGGGTGTGAGAGGACAAGATCAGAGAGGCTCAACCTCTCCAAAGACTCAGCAACTAGGAGCAATTAAGTGCAGATAACACAAATAATGCAAGAGATTCACCTGACACCCTGCAGGCACAGCCAGGGCTCCTCTACAGCCAGTAAAGTGCAACATTTTCTTTTAGTTTTCAGTGGTTTTGTAGAATATTGGTATCAATCATTAAATAATGTCAGATCTTTCAGACCAAGACACCTGCACAAAAGAAAACTGGAACAGGGATGTGCTAAAGCTGTCTGAAGGCTCAAAGAGATAAGGGTGTGTATGTATAGATATATATTTATATACATATGTGTATGTATGTCTTGGGTTAGCAAAATAATTACAGTTTTAACATGGATTTAGTTGTAAATTAAAATGCTTTGATGTCTCTCTATCAAGAACATTTATTTTTGGTTATGTTTTCTTTTGGGTTTTTTTCAAACAAGAAAGAATTTAGAAATACAAAACCAGAAAACCACAACTACCTGGATTGCCTTAACCAATACTTGCAAAACACCAATTTTAGTGAATTTCGATTTTAGTGAATTCCAATTTCAGTGAATTCCTTTTTCCTTCCACACTAGATATTTGTAAAATCATCAGAGCTGCCATGGACAGGGAACCTTCCACTAGACCAGGCTGCTCCACCCAACATGGCCTTAAAGAAAAACAAAGTTGGGTATTTTGTCGTTGTTTTGGGGCTCGTTATTATTTGGGGTTTGGGTTTTTTTTTTTTTAAGTTGCAAAGCTCTCCCAACAAAACCCAAGCCAAAGCTCATCCCAGCACACTGAGCCCCATTAACCAGCACCAACCCCAGGACCCTGCTGCTGCCCCTGGGATCCAGGAGGATCCCACATTCCAGAACAATCCTGGTCCCATCCTGACCTGGGATGTGGTGCCCAGAGGAGGATGAGCCACGAGCCCTCCACCACCCTCCCCTGAACCCCCAGCAGGAAACAGCAAATCCTTCCAACCAAACCCCAACAAGATCGTGCTTCCAAGTTATTCCCCAAATCCTGCAAAGGTAGGAGAAGGCTCCCAGGAGAGGCAGTGAACAATATCCATGAGTTTCTCATGACCTTACGGAGATTGCCATGACAACACCGCTTCGATCCTCCAAACATGGATATATTCATTTGCACTGGTGTGATTGAGAATAATTAGAGTGAGATTCCCTGAGCCGGGGAGTCACAGCCGTGCACGGCTCTGGCAGCAGAGCCCAAGTTTCAAGGGAAGCAGCCTCAAATTTAAATGTAAAAAAGAAAACCGACAACACTCTTCGGAGCCGCGTGACCTAATTCATTATAAAGAATGTCAGTTAGCAAACCTTTTAAATAAAACATTAAGCTAGAGGTAATTTGAAGCCTTGTGGATTTTGTTTTACTCAATTATTTTCTAATGCTTCAACTTCAAGAATAAATATGCAGGAATCAAAAAAAAAAAAAAAAAGGAATACTAAGGGTTTCATTTAATTCTTTTTTCAAAAGAAATGAAGACATTCATACTAAACCAAAATACCCTCAACCAAGCTGGATTTTTAATTAAAACTTTTATGTCCTACAAGATTCTTCAAGGTTATAATATCTGCTCCCACATCGTGAGGCAGCACCACGCTCGCACAAGGGCGAGCCCAACATCCACGTTAGAACAACCTGTGCTATGCATTGCTGTACCTTATTTCCAGGACATCCACTCGCAAATTAAACCAGGCTGGAATGCTATTTCTTCCCTGCCCCATAATTTCCATAACCACTTGCAATTTTCACTCTGTTGGGAAGAGTTTCCCTGCAGCAGACTGAGGCAGGGGATGATCACGCTGGCCTCTGCTTTGGTTTTATTAATGCCTGGTGGTAAGAGCACGGCTGGAGTGAGGCAGGTGGGGATGTGGAACCTGCAGAAGGGCAGCAGAGGGTGAAAGCCACTGCTGATGCTCACAGGCTAAAATGAGGTTAATTGGGAAAATGGAGAAAACAAAGGGAGTCACAGAATCCCGGAGTAGTTTGGGGTGGAAGGGACATCAAAGCCCATCCAGTCCCACCCCTGCCATGGACAGGGACACCTTCCACTCTCCCAGGGTGCTCCAAGCCCTGTCCAACCTGGCCTTGAACATTTCCAGGGATGGGGCAGCCACAGCTTCTCTGGAAGGAGCTCGATGAACACTGCAAATGCTCTTGTAAGAAATACAACAAAACCAAAAAATAAAATAGTCATAAAGAGGCATCCTTTGNGGCAGCATCACCCTTTTCCAGAGGCTACCAGAAAGAGATTTGCAGGAATGTGCTTAACACCGCTCTGCTACAAGTCCGTGCTACAAAACATTCCGGAAACAAAGAAACCCAGAAGATAAAAAGATTCCTTTCCGCCACACTGTTCAGAATAAAACACCTCCCTACTTTGATTCAGCCTTCCTTGCGATGTTTGAAAAATAAAAAGCCAGCTTTTCCCTGTAATTCACCCAGCTGGGTCCGGCAGGGATCCCCAGCAGCTCCCACCCTGAGATGCCAGGGAAGCAGAGCCAACTCATGTAACCCCTCACTGCTCTGATTTCCATGTCACAACCACACCCTGGGGCCACTTTCGGGGTGTTAAAAGTTCTCTGTGTCACCGAAAGAAAGGATTTGGTGTTGGTGGAAGGTGTGAAGGGTGGAATTCACATCGCACATGGCACCCGCCCCAGGGCGCCCCAACCCCGCTGCACCCAGGGCTCCTTTCAAGGCAGAAAACTCCGGATAAATCCATTTCTCTGCAGCAGGGAATAAACAAGGATTAGAATTCACCCGTTCATAACAGGGAAACCCTGCAGCTAGAGGTGGAGTCAGGCAGGGCCGGAACATCCAGCCTAAGTTGCTTGACGAATGCTAACTATGACTTCCAGCTTATTTATCTCATTTGGGTTGATTTTTAAATATTGAGTTATCTAACCAGACACAAAAAGAGAGCCTGAAAATTTCCCGTGCTAGTGAAAACTCTCCCTGCCGCCGTAATTCAATCTACATGTCTGAATATTACTGACTTTTCTCAATCACATTTGTATTGAGAAATCAGGACCTCGTTTTCTCAAAATGCTGTTAAGTGCCTGGAAAACGGGGTTCTACAGCAAATGAGCCTCTCCAAAGCTGACTGTGATGCACAGCTCGCAAGTATTTTGGTAATTTACAATATTTATCAGGCTCTATTTTTGCCAATCAATCCATAAGAAGAGAACAGCCAATACCTATAAAACAATCTGCTCGATTTCAGCACGGTCTGCTTTCTGTGTGAGAAAGGGGAGCTCTGAACTGACACAACCAGTTTGTGACACACACAAAAAATACATGCAGGAGGGATGAAGTCAGTGGCAAAATCCTCAATGGCTTCAGCCGGGCCAGGATCACCTCCAGGAACGTGCTGATGCTTGGAGAAACACAAGGGAGATGCCAAGGCTGGAGGAAAGGAGGCTCAGGAAGATCTTACTGCTCTCCATAACTCCCTGACAGGAGGGAGCAGCCAGGGCAGGCAGGCTCTGCTCCCAGGGAACAGGGACAGGAGGAGAGGGAACGGCCTCAGGCTGGGCCAGGGGAGGGTCAGCTTGTACATCAGCAGGAATTTCTCCATGGAAAGGGTGGCCAGGCACTGCCCATCCCTGGAGGTGTCCAAGGAAGGCCTGGATGTGGCACTCGGTGCTCTGGGCTGGGGACAAGGTGGGGGTGGGTCACAGGCTGGACTCGATGATCCCAGAGGTTTTCTCCAGCCTCAGTGGTCCTGTGAAGGCTGCATGGGGCAGGACCACCCATCCCACCCCTCCAACCTCCCAGCACCCTGCAGTGCCCTCCCTCCAGCGTGGTCTGACTGGTCCCAGTGACCCAGAGCGGCGGACCGGTGGCACTGGGGAGTCTGTCCCTGTGAAATCTACCCCAGCCCTGCTCCTTGGGACTGCTGCTCGTGCCGAGGGTGGTGCTGAGCATCCCCACCCCACGGAACACCAGGCACCACCATGTAATTCCAGAGAGCACCAAAGAGCTGAGAATATCAGAGGCTGTAATCGCCATCAGGGCGGATTTGAAACAAGGATCCAAGCACAAAAACCCTCCCTGACCATCCCTGAACCCACGAGGTACCACGCACTCCCCCCAGCCCCAGCCCTGCTTTTAAAATTCAGCCTTTATCAGCTTGAGTTGAGCAAATCCAGTCAAAAGGCAGAAACGGATTGTGCTAGTAAGCAGAAAAACTGTTACATCTTCTGAATGTAATTTTGCCAAAAGCCTCTGCACAATTTTTTTTGTCACGCTTTGCATTATGAAGGAAATTTCTTTTTAGAAGAACAGGAGAATGATTTGCATAATATTCTTTGCAAGTTAATATCAGCCTCTGATAATGATCTCTGCATAATGCAAAAACGTTTGAGAAGACTGTTACAACACTAAGTAATCATATTTTAAATTATGTTTCCCTTTATAGAAAGGTGTTGCAAAAACACACAGACATGAAATCTGTCTGTTGAAGTCCCAAGAACCACCTGACCATCTTCCCACTATTCTACTGTTACAGATTGCAACACTGCCTTTCAAAATCTTACAAAACAAATTACGCTGCAACAGTCTGGCTTCACAGAAGGCAGAGCTTTTTCCTGTGCTGCTGCTCCAGCACATTACATTTCACAAGAGCCTCTGATGTGCTGCACGGGTTAAGCAAGGGCCCAGAAATGAGGCTGTAACACAACCAGACGTGGCCATTGAGGCAGAGTCTCCCATCTCACGCTGCCACCAGGCACAGGTGGCAGCACCAGGGCATGCCCTGCCTGCCACCAGGGACACTGGTTTAGCTGGGTGATTCCTGCTTTGGCCCAGCTGCCTCACAGATGGAGCACTGGAAACTCAGAACTGTGACAACCCCACGGGGCCAGGTGTCCCTTGCAGCAGGCAGGGATCTCCCCAAAATCTCTGTGAGGGACGAGGTGCTGGGTGCAGCCACGAGATCTCTGCTCACACCATCAGTCGTGGCTAGTCAGGTCAGGAACTAAACATAAAAGCAGAGGTCCAGGAGGAAGCCATTTGTACAACTCTGCTGGGCAGCATCCTGTTAGATGTGGGTGATTTCCCTCAGCCCATCTCCAAAGGGGGATGTGGGTGGGAAGCTAATGCACTTGGATATTAAATACTTAATATGTCACTAGGACTTAACAGCCACAGGCAAGTGGTTTAAACCTGAGCTAACCTTCCCTGAGCTACAAGGAACAGAGGGAGGCTCCCAAGACAGCCCTGCAGGAGGAGATGGAATCAGGAGTGGGAAAAGGAGCAAAGAGACACTTTGGGACCAATCACACAAATGATGTAGCTCAGATTTGGGGTGAAGCATGGAGCAGGATCCACGAGGTGGGCTGTGCTCCCAAGAGCAGTGACAACACCAGAGTGTGTCCCAGAGAGCCACTGTGCCCGTGGCAGCCTCAGGAGCACAGTGGGCAGCACATACATGCAGTGCCACCCACGCCTGTGACACACACAACAGGGCATCATTCAGCCTGCAGGGTGGGTGGTTCTTGTCCCACCTACAAAACGAAGACTAAAATTCAAATACCAGATCTGAGCAGCCAAGGCAAGGAGAAAAGAGCCTCTGGGATGTCAGTCTGAGCTCGCTGAGGCAGCTCAGCCACTGCCCTGGGTAGGAAACCATCCCAGACTCATGAGATCATTCCTCCCCTCAAGAACTTTTGGGAACTTGGAGTTTGTCCAACTAAATCCAGTGATGGGCAGGAGAACAATCCTTCACCCCATCCCATCTCCCCTTTTCATACCTTTTGAAACAAGTTCCAAGCAGCTCCTTGCTACACCTCATCCCAGGCTTCCTCAAAGGGGTTTGCAAGCATTGGGAGGTTTTTCTTCAGAAACTGCCAGCAAATCTCTCCCTTTTTTCCCCAAACTGACATATCCATCCATACTGGTGGGTGGTACCCCCAGACACAACTCCTAAGCTCCCAACCCACCTCCTGTCACCTGGACAGCCATCACCTGGACAGCAGGAGGGAAAACTTCTGCCAGCAAACACCGCAGCCACCGGCACGCGCGCCGGGGCGGGCACCGGGGCGTGGGAGCTGCCTGCACCAAATATTTCCATGGCTAATGCTGCACCTTGGGTCTCACACAACATTCCTGAGGCACACAGGAGAGGTCAGGAGCAGGCTGCAGGGCGGGGAGTGGACAGCAAAGCACCCAAACAGCACAAACGCCTCAGGCACAGCCAGGGGAGGCTGCGGGAGCACGGCCGGCACTTGGCATCACTTGTGATGCTTCATGGATACACTGCAATTGAACTGCATCTACAGTGCTTCCAGGATTTTGGGGGGAAAAACCACTTGGGAGGTGTGGAGAAGAACCAAGGAATCATGACTGTCACTTTACAGAACCTTACAGAAGAGTGGTAAAAGCCACTGGAATATTTTTGTTTAAAATCATTTGCAACGCTTTGCACTGTGGGCATCACCAATGTGCCACTGGAGCTCTCTGGGGTTTGATGATGGCCAAGCAAAAAAATTAAGCTCAGTGCTCTGCCCAGCTGTGCTGGGGTGACAGCCAGGACCAGACACACACAGGCTGCAGGTTCTCTTGGTTTCTCCCCCGCCTCCAAGTTGTGCTGCCCTCCTGTCCCCCTGCAAAGAGTTAAGTCCTCCCTCCTGCATCATTTCTCCTGCCAAATGCAGATTAGTCAGCAACTATGCAGGATACACCTCTCCTAAGGCACTCATGAACAAAGCAACAGCCAGTTTGGGATCTTAAAGGGAAGGTAAATGAGGAAACTTCCTAAACTTGATTGCAAAAATATTCATGAAGGTACCCCGTGGCTCAGGTACCTCCAGCTGCTCTGCTGAAGCTCCCACTGGCTCCCAAGGGAATGCAGAGGTGTGATGGACACGAAATCAGTGCTGCAAGCTGGAATTAGAATCCACCAGTGGATCTGCAAACCACCCAGAGCCAAACCCCCAGCCTGGTGACACAGTCCCAGCCCTCACTGCCTGAGCCCAGAGCAAACCTTGGGATGGAGGCTCCCACTGCCCAACCAAAGCACTGCAACTACCCTGGGCTCCATCTACATTTTTACAGTCGCACAAAGAAAGCAAACACCCAGCAGTCATCTCAAAGGCCAGTTATTAGATCACTTGAAATGAGCTGAAATGAAATTCCCACAGGTTCTATTGGACTACTGAGATATTGATCCTGGTGTGCTTCTCACTCAGCCTGCAGCACAGAAATTCACCCTGCTAGAAATCCCACCTGTGTGCCAGGCCAGAAAATTCACTGGGAATGTCCAGGGTTGCTTTTCCTTGCTCCCTCTTCCTGAGCCTAGAACTTTCCTTCCCCCTAAAGACATTTAGCTTGACTGGCACAAATGCTGCTGGTTTCACCCAAAGGCACAAAACCCTGGGGTACCCCTGTGCCAGAACACCCCCCCAGTTCCTCTGACCAGCTGAGCTGGGGCAAGGATGGGTCCCACTGTGGCAAGGCCTCCCCCATCCCTGCCATTATTTCCCAATTTTGGATCCCCATCCCCGATTCTCTCAGGTTATAAATTCACGCGATGCCTCGACAACAAAACAACACCACTATAAATTATTCTATTTTTTTTCACCCACATTAAAAGGGAGCAAAACAATTAAACCCCAGGCTCTGCTGTGTGTGCAGAGGCACTGCAGAGCTCCAAGGAAGCACTTCCCCAGCCGGGCTGCCCAGGTCCCTGTGATGCGGTGCCAGCGGCACGCTCTGTGCTTCACGGCTCACTTCCCACGGCATGAACCCAGCCCCGGGCCCCTGCCAGCCCAGTGTTCTCCTGCTCTCCCCAGCCCTGCAGATGTTTCAGCTCCACTGGGCTCCCTGGCCAGCCCAGCACCAGCCATCCCTCCTCTCCTGCCCGCCTCGGAGTGCTGTGAGCGGCGGGGAGGCGGCGGCTCTGCGGCTTGCACGGATCTGTTCAGCGTTTGGATTTTGAAAAAAATATCTAAATAAAAATTCATGCTCGCAGCATAAACACAAGCTGGGCTGGTACTCCACTCCTCCCTCGGCAGGGTGTGCTCATCTCTTGACTTCCAGCTCAGCCAGTCCTGAGGTGCATCACTGCCTGGCCAGCAGCACACCCACCCTCCCAAAAACCCCAAACCCCGTCCCCACGCTGGCCAGGACAATGCTCATCCCTAAAGGACCTGCCCTTCCCAAGTTATCCAACATCCCACAGGAGGTGTCAAGTTCTTGGGCAGCACAGGCAAAGCTCTGGAGGTGTCCAGGAGTGTGTGAGGCTGGGACTGACCAGCACAGAGTGTTCTGGATGGGCTGGAGCCTTGGCGAAGCTGGAGGGGCTGAGCCCAGCCCGTGGCCCTGATGCAGCCATGGCACGGATCCTGGGAGCTGTGTGGTGAGTCAAGAAGCCCTGATGCTGGATTCACTACACAGCCTGTGAATTAGTCAATCCTCCTCTTTCGCCTGGGGAGGGGGGCTGGTCCCAATTCAAATATTGTGTAAGCTGAAAAAGAGCCTCTTAAAAAAAAAAATAAAACCCAAACAGATAAAATGCAGAAATATTATTTTGGAGGAACTGGGCAAAGCTGAAGCAATAATGACAAACGATTCCTTGCTGTTCTCCCATTCTCCCATTCCCTTCCTCCCAGGGCCTTAAAAAGGCTTCTCACCATCCCACTCCAGCCCTGCTCACGTTACACTGGGATCAACCAAAGCAGAGTCTGGTGCTCATGTCCTGCCCAAGGTCACCGTGACAGCCAGAGCCCAGGAGGAGCCCAGCCTGGAGCTCCTGGAGCTTCCCAGGGCTCTGCCCCAGCCCCTGAGCCCGGCATTCCCACATTCCCAGGCACGGCCTGGGGGGAACACACGACCTGGGGAGTGATGGAGCAACAGGGCTGGGTTTTGTTGGCTTCATTTCCATGGACACCACGCAGAAAGCCAAGGCAACCTTCCCCACTTCCCCTTTTTTCCAAGGCTTTTCTCTCTCCCTCCTTTTCTTCCCCCCAGTTCTTAAAATCCAATTATAGCACGACTCTCTCAGCAGGGGTCAGTGTGGAATAAGAATCGCCCGAGTTAATGGACATGAGACCAAGAAAGATTAATGCCTAAATGGTTTCAAAAGTTGTATGATGCCGATTTCATTAACATTTTAATTGTAATGTATCTTTTTAATCTTCTTTCACACTAATGGTTTTTATATGCTTCAAAAAAGAAAAAAAAGAAAAACTGCTGACAACAAAAATATCAACATACCAAAATTAACAGACGGAACTGAGTGCTGTAATGGGAACTGAATGAAATGCAGAAAACCATGTTAATGATGCATTAAGAGTAGAAACTGTGCTCAGACAAGAGTCAAAAATTCAGCCCCACACTTGCATGCCCTGACTTTGAACAGGGGCACCTTTCCCCAGGTGCTCAGCACAACCCCACGTTGTATCTTTCAGGGGGGAAAAAAAAACAACCTGTCAAGTTACTTATGCTTAAATGTACATTTCATAATCATTTAGAAGTTTTATGAAAAAAAAACCATAAAGCAACAACCCCAGCAGCTTTACCAAATGCAGAGGTTTATCCAAAAAAGAAAAGCTGGCAATTAATGTAATTTAACCAGGGTGACAGAGAGGAGCAGCAGGTTCAGGGGAGGAGGCTGCTGCTGTTGTCCATCCCCTTCTCCATGGAATGGCACTACTGTGGTTGTCACCACTCCCTGGGCTCAGGCACCTCAAGCACAGCAGAATTCCCAGACAGGAAAGAGGCTGTTGCAACCGCCGTGCAAAATTTTATTTTACTTAATTAGAAGACAATTAAACTTAAGCAATAAAGTTTCATTAAGCATGGGCATGTATTGATGATGTTAGCATCGATAAATGGAGGCACAGAAGGAGCAGATAATTGGGGAGCAGACAGATGAAGTTGTGAACAACTTTGGTTTGTAGACATGAGTGAGAGATATGGTTCTGTCACCTGCCCTGAGGCCAAGCTGCAGCTGCAAGGGTGATGCAAAAACCACAAAGTTTTCCTTCCCAGTTCATCAGAACTTCTTAGAAGGCAGAAGATCCAGTCAGACTGATTCAAAGCCTCTTTATCCCCATTAGGAAACCATAATCCCTAAGTTTGCCATGAGGATGTGATTCCAGCCACAACAGAATAACCAAAATGCACATTATCCTACTCAGGTTTAGGCCTTTAGGGTTGCTGCAGCTGGTGAGGTGCTGAGGGAGGTTTCCAGTGAAGGGGCACCTATGGAGAGAGGCTGCTCCTGCTTGTGGGAATTTCATCCCACAGGATCTCAGCCATGGAGCAGTGCCTCTGCCAGGAGGGGTCTGTACTCCCATAGGACAGCCAGGCTCCTGCATCCCACTGGAAGTCTCCCAGCAAGCCCCATCTGCCCCTTCCCTTGGAAATCAAATCCTTTCATCCACCTCCAAATGGATAAACCCCCACTCCCCATGTCCTTTGGGCACCTTACCACTGCCTTCTGCATGGCACACCATGAAACACCAACCCTTTATTGATGTCTCATGTTAAACCTCTGTGGAGCACAACCCCACAAAGCTCAGCAGGGCCAAAACATTATCACCCCTTTGCCCTGTCACCACTGCCCAGCTTCTCCTACAGCCTCCCTGCAAGCACTGATGCTCTCTCCTGTTTCCCTAATGCTTCCTATAATCCAAGAGTAAATGTTTGTCCTATGACAGGGAGAACTGGCATGTAAAACATGTCCCCCCACACAAAATGTATACATATATTTATATCCCAGGCTGCCATATGCTTCCCAGTGGATACCACGGCAGGAACGCTCTGTGGAGCAGAGCCAGGGCTGGCAGGACCCTTCTCCACCTCAGCCCCACTGAACCCCCAGCTCCTTGCACAGGCTGTGCTGCTGAAATCCTGCCCCCAAACACCCAGGGATGAAAAACACTTGGCTGCTGTCCCCCAGTCCACAGGTCCAGAGGAGCCCTGATCACCCAGAGGAGCCCTGATCGCTACCGAGAGATGCTGAAAAGGGGGGGAAAACAGGGATCTTCTCCTGTTTTAATGAATGATGAACAGATCCTGATCATGGCTTCATGGCTGTGGGGATGACACCGGGGAGGTGAAGTGTTTAATCTCATCCCAGTGACTATATATGGTCACTCTGATGGAGCCACCTCCCTCTGCTCACGCTCTGCTGCCCTTGGCTCCTGGCACCGGGCTCCGCAGCAAACTGGCAGGGCCTGGGCACGGCGCCGGCGAGCCAGAAGTCAGCAGACTCCCCACGTTCCTGTGCTCTCTCTCCCCCTTTCCCAATTTTTTCTGGCTTGTAAAAATCTTTTATCAGCTAAAAAACAGAGAGAATGCGCAAATGCTCAAGGAAAAAAAAAAAAACCCTAAAACATTTTAAGTGCTTCATAGAGAATTGTTGCACGGGGGGAAAAAAAAAAAACAAGCTGTCAAGTTACTTATGCTTAAATGTACATTTCATAATCACTTAGATGTTTTATAGAACAAAAAATAAATCTTTTGGTGAAAAGTGTATCAATTTATTCAGCCCACACAGGCTGGTTTGTTAGTGCAGGGTAGTTTGTGGCTGCAATTCCTGCCCCTCCCCATCCACCCACCTAGGGGGAAAAAACGCACTGAAATACTTGTCTTCATAGGAAATGCAACACCAAAAAATGTACTTGACACGCAAAATTCTGTGAAAAGTCTGCCGTGAGGACCTGTGAAAAGCTTGAGGCCAAACTGTGCCGGCTGCGAGCAGCCCCGGGAACACACACAGCACAAAACCTGTGCCAAGGGCTATTTATCTTCATTTTATCCCATTGAGCCAGGAGCTTTCAGGGGGTCTTGGTCAACATACCAAAGAACTGCTCTCATCACCACTGTCCCAACAGCACCAGCATCCCCCATCCCTCCTGCCCAGCCCAGCCTGGATCCCTGGGATCCTTGACAAGGCTGAAACCCCCAGCAGGGAGAAGGAGGAAGCTCCACACGCTGCTTCCATCCTCTGTCCCAGCAGTCTGAATTTTATTACCTCCGTCCCCATTTAGGAGTAACCACATGACAAACCCGAGCGCAATCCTGCCCGGGGAGCTCGCCTGGGATCGCCTCTCCCTCCCCGGGAACACAGCATTTTAGCAAGTTTTCCCTTCACAGCAGAATTTGTGGCTACAAAGAATGTAAGATTTAATTTTTTTTCTTTTTCAGATCCCCGTTCTGCCTCCAAACATTTGCTTAAAAACAAGTTGAACTTAAAAAAAACCCAAAAACCCCAACAAAAAATAAACCACTAATGAATCACAGTTCCTAGCAAATGAGCAATTGCAGTTGACACAATGAATTATGCCTGAAGCAAGCTGGGAAACATATTTTGCAAATGATCTCATCCACAGGCAAACCTGGCATGACACTTGATTTGCTAAAAAAGACACAAAGCCTGTCAAAATTCCTGTCACTCCGCAAATAAAGTCAGGTAGAGAAAACCAACAGCCTCACCCTCTTTTAAGCACGCTTCACCTATTTCTCAATTGCTCTACAGGCTTGATTTAATAAAATAAAAAAACCCCACACGCCCTCCTGTAGGTGTGCCCATCCCAGGGGGTGCTGAGGGCTCTCGGATCTGCTGCCACTTCCCTGGATGAGGAATAAATGGGCTGGGAAGCTGCTCTTTGGATGCCAAACACAGGCTCAGCTCGATTTGAAGCCTAATTGCAGCAAGATAGGATGCTCGATGCTCGCTCTGGCCATTAGGTATGGCAGGGAACTCACAATTCCCTTTAATTTCCTCCAGCTGCATGCCTGGGTTTTATTTCTTTCATTACATTCAAGTAAACTCAAAAGTTAGAAAAGAGAGGGGAAAAGCCACCTCAAGTGCAGCCCCCCCAGCTCCTCAGCATCCCTGGAGCTGTCTCGGAGCAGTTCCCTTTGGCCCAGCACATCCCACCCTATTTCCCCACCTGAAAAGCTGCTGGCTCAGAAAACCTGGAAAAACTCAAAGCCATGGCTGAGCCCTCCTTCTAACCCCATTTTGTCAGGCTCGAGTATTTTTAAACACAGAGCAAAGCAGGAGCCGAGTCCCAGCACTCTCTCCCGGGTTGTTCCATGGTGTTTGTCCCCAATCCATGTCACCCCCGTGCTGCTGTGCCAGCAGAGCCAGCTCTGACCCCATCCCTGCCCACCCACAGCCCTCCAGGAGGCCGGGCAGGGACCACGGGCTGTGCAACAAGGCAGCCTGAAATAAATATTTCCATTCCAAGGTGAGCTGGGCTGTGTCCCCAGCCAGGACAGCACAGCCTGGAGGCTTCTCCCAAGCCAGCCCAGAGCTCCCCGGGTGGATCAGGCTCTGGCAGGAGCTCTGTTGGTGTTCCTTCCCTGGCCAGCAATGCTGCAAAGTGGCCTCGCTCCTCCTGACACCTCCAGCTGGGATCTGAGCCAAAGCCCAGTCCAGAGGGACTCACCTGGATGCTCCAGCCAGGCTCAAGTTCAAGGAGAAGGGATTTTTCTTTTCTGGACTTACAAGCAGTGAGGATGCTCCGTGTCCCCCCCGAGCGTGGTGGTGCTGCCCTGCCATTGGCACCAGCCAGGAGGAGCCAAAATCTGCCTCCAATTCCAGCAGGCTCCCTCAGGAAAGCACAGTCATGGCTGGGGGAGCTAAAAGGCTTTTATATTGCCAGAGGGCTCCAAAAATATCACTTCCAAAGTGATCCAGCATCAACGCACGCATCCTGGCTAATGGCACCCATCTCTCAGAACAAAGGGGGGCTCTGGGAAAAGCTTGGGGAGCTCTGGACAACGTTTTGGGAACACAAAAACAGCCACAGGCCAACCAACACACAAACCACATCTCTGGCCCCAGTGGGACCCCCTGCTCCTGCCCTGATGCCTGGCTTTACTCCACTCTCTGTAATTCCAGCCGCCTTGGGAGGTTTTTTTTTGACAAATTTTAAGTTTCAGAAATCCATCCCCACCCTCCTCTGTCCCAATACGACAGCTTTTACCCAGTGAAGCCTTAATTAAAAGGCCTCTGCAGGAGGAAAAACCCCAAAACACAGCAGTTACAGCCACAGAAGGACATTTACTCTCAGGAGGGAGAGGATGAGACCCCTAACTTTTTTTATACTTGCCACTTACTTCACATCCAAGCGTTATCACCTCCATCATCCTCACCTTGGGGTAACAGCCTTACTGTCCTCAGCTGGGCAAGCCACAGCAAGTCAGCTCCTAAGGAACAGCTCAGCTTTGCTCTGTTTAGTTAAAAGCTTTCAGAATTTCAGAGCAGGCTGTGAATCTGGCAAGAAATCTGGGGGGAGGCGTGCTGGGATGCTGCACTTTGGAGCAGCCCCAGTTGTCCCGAGGACCCCGGTGGCAGTGTCCCCACGGAGCAGCAGCAGCAGCAGCAATCATCCCGGTTTGTTTACCGATCCCAGCTTCTCCTGCTGTTTAATATTTCAGCTGGAGAAGGTGAGCCGGCACGCCAGCCCCTCAATTACGCAGGGCGAGAGGCAAACACTTGGCAGGCAGCGAGCACATCAAGCTGCCCACAAGCCTCGCAAATGCCTCCGGAAAGGAGGAGGGGGGAGAGAGAAGAGAAAAAAAAAAAAAAAA
>VXBC01011259.1:599195-619849 GCA_013399945.1 Ploceus nigricollis
TTATTTCCTTCCCTAATTTCCTTTTCGTTTCTTTTTTTACCTGAAATTTTTTTCTTTTTATTTTTCACTTCATTTAATATATTTTTCATTTAATCTCATGCCTGTTATTTATTTGTATTTACCTGTATTTTCTTAATTATTTCATTCTATTATGAGCTTCCATTCCCAGGCAAACCCACTGGAGTTCTGGTATTTATCACAGCCCAGGTTTGATGTCACAGGGAGATGCCCTGTGCTGACCCACAGCTCCAGGGCTGCCCCTTTTCCATACCCTCCTCCTGCAGAAAAAGCATCACAAAAAGCAGAGTAATCTGAGGTGGGACTGCTCGAGCCTTGTGGGCACATTTCCATTTCAAATTTCATCCTACAGCCTAAAAAATTAAAAAAAGTCCTTTTGCTTTGTTGCCTCCCTAAGCCCAAAATATTAAAATCAGCAAATTTGCATGATGAAAGTGTGCAGCATTGGCCCTACGTCTGCTAAAGGAATTTCAAAGGAGTAACAAAAAACCTCTTTAAAGCAGGAGCCTCTTGCTGTCTGCTTTGCATGCGAGATTATGTCAGAACTTCTTTGGATCTGGAAGTTTCTGTCCTCTCACACTCACAAACATTCATCATTTCGAGGCTGCCTTAAAATCTGCAGCAAAATATCCCCATATTTTAAAAATCAGCATTGAATGCCTAGAACTGCTCAAGGCTGAGGAATTTCATTAGCACTTGACACTTTAAAAAACAGTGTCAGGTCAGGACAAACACATTTGCTTTTCTGCTCAAGATAAATTTGGGGTTTTTTTTAGAAATGATGCATGAGAAATCTGTCCCCAACCGCATTCTGAGGCAGAGCAGTCACAGAACTCTTCCAGTGTGAGATCCCAGCTCCCCTTCTTGGTTTTCATTGAAGCATCTCCACATCTGTTCACCAGGAAGGAGTGACAGNATATTTTTTTTCTTTTTAATTAATTTCATTATTTCCTTCCCTAATTTCCTTTTCGTTTCTTTTTTTACCTGAAAATTTTTTCTTTTTATTTTTCACTTCATTTAATATATTTTTCATTTAATCTCATGCCTGTTATTTATTTGTATTTACCTGTATTTTCTTAATTATTTCATTCTATTATGAGCTTNACAGGGTCAGGTGGGATTTTTGGGGAGAAATCCTTCCCTGTGAGGGTGGGGATGCCCAGAGAAGCTGTGGCTGCCCCTGGATCCCTGGGAGTGTCCCAGGCCAGGCTGGACAGGGCTTGGAGCCACAAGGAGAGGTGAAATATGAGAAATATCTCCTGCAAGAACTTCCCTGGCCCAGGAGATGCCCCAAACCACCTCCTAGGGCTACAGCACTGCTCCTGGGGGACAAACTGACCAGCACTGTCCCCCTGTCCCTCCCTGAGCACCACAGCCACGTCAGAGTGTCCCCGTGTCACAGACGATGTGGGGACACGGCTCAGGGAACCCCGAGGTGCTTCACTGAGCGGCTCCGTGCCCTGGCTCAGCACAGGGACGTGGGGTTTGGAAGCCCCCAGCACCTCCCTGAGGGTCTCAGAAAATCCAGCCACATCCACGGGGAGCTGCAGAGCTGGAAAACTCCTGTTCCTCCTCCAGCGCTCCGAGAGGAGAGGAAATCCGAGCTCTGTGGCTCGCCCAGGGCCTCCCCAGCTTTGAGAGGCAGCAGAGCCTGTTAATGCTCCAGCCCAGGAGCATCCTCCCTCCCCTCAGCCATGGACATTTTAAAAATGTTCTGTGATGGAGAAAGAAACATTTCTTAAGTACCATTTGATGTCTCGGAATGGCTCCGGGGCTAGAGAAAACATGTTTATTTACTACTCTGCTGATTTTAATGCGAAAGATTGGTTCAGTGAGTAGAGGAAACAAACCAGGCAACATTTTCCATAATGTCTGCAAAGTGTTCTTGGGCTGCGGAAATATTTTCTTTCTCTCTCTCTCTCTTGCCTGCGTTTTTTTCAATCTAGCATTTCAAATTGAAGAATGGCTTGAGGGCTGAAGAAATCACTTGATAAAATACCCAACATTTACATTCTTGCAGGAGAACAGCTAACTTTTTTATTTTTTTTTCCATCTGAACAGTGGTTTAGTGAAGCAGAAGAAACAATCCTGCAGCATCCCACGTCCCTTTAACCCTTTCTGGCTGCAGCTCTTCAGCTGAACTTTCGCTGTACACTGCAAAGCTTTGGGGATTTTGTTCCTTCTCCAAATTCTGGGCTCTAAGGCCACTGAAGGTGGCTAAAATACACTTTGCAGCTTGATTTCCAGGTGTATTTTTGGATGTCTGGGTGAGGGAGCCAGCCTGGCTGGGGACCAGTCCACGGCAAAGCATCAATCGCTGCACCAATCTCTGATTTATTTTGTGCAGGGATGTGACTTTCCAGCAAACTTTGGAAAGCAAAAAGGTGTTTCTAATCTTCCTGCCCCCAGAGATGCTGGGGTGGGAATGCCCCTGGACTGATTCCCAGCACTGTGTGGTGGTGGGGATCACCCTGAGCACCCACAGGGCTGGAAGGGGTGCTGGAAGACATGAGGAATTCAGGAGTCTGCTGGGAGACTCCTTATCCTGCAGCAATCCTTCAGAGGACTTTGCAAAGCACGCCAACTGCCACATCAGGGAGAATTTTTGTAGTTTGCTTTGTAGGTAGAATAAGTTTTATCTCCCCAGCCCAAGGTGTGACCAATATTTGTGCTGGGCTGTGAACTACAGGGCCTTGTGGAAGGTGGAGAGAATCTCCAGAAACCCTCCCTGTGGTGGCCCACTTAGCCACCACTGCAGCACAATTGATATTCATGGAGGGAGGAGAGGACACAGGGCTCTGTTACAGCTGAGCAAAGTTCACTGGGATCAGCATAACGCCGAGAATGGTGGCAGACAACAAAACAAAATGAATCAGAGCCCCTCGTTTCTGTGCTTTGCTTATTTATGCCAGAGGGATCTGCCTTTCCTCTCCTGCTCACAGCAGCCCAGTGAGCTTTGCCAGGTGATGAGTTCTGCTTGCTCTGCTCCCTCCTGCAGGAATAGAGAGTCCTTAAAACCAAACGACAGCACCGTGGGTGAGGGGAGAGCCTGTTCCTTGGGGATTTGTGGCAACCAGCAGGGCAGAGGCTCTGGCCATGCAGAGCAGTGACTCTCCAGGTGCACCCCTGTCAGCCACGAAGCTCAAATTTGGGCTGAAGGCAGCTCTTACACCACCTTTCCTCCTGGAAAATGGAGATTGAGAGGTTTGGTGGCAACATGTGGCCGTGCTGGGACTTCTTCATCTGCTGGCCCTGCCTGCTGTGTTGTGGTGTCTCCATCTCCTCCCGCTCCAGGATTTCTCTCTGCTCCCATCAGGGAGCCTGCCTGGGGTGGATTTCACTGGGAAAGCTCTAACCCTGCTGCAGTAAATCTCTCCTGGGTCACAGGGGGTCTCATTCCAGCCCTGCAATGTTTTCATGTCAGCCCCCAGAGCTCCCCTGGGAGGCCTGGGGCTCACAATTGGCATTTTGATGGCGTTTGAGCTCTCTGTACCCGGCCATGACCCTGTGAGCTCTCTGCCATGCAGCCCTCTGGTGACAAGAGCCATTGCCACTGCAGCTGGGACAGTGGACATCCCCCACAGCCTCCAGTGCCATACATGGGACAAGGGATGAGGTGTTAACACCACATTTTGGGACAAGCCCCTGAAATCTTTGCTCAGCCAAAGCCACAGCACCCAGGGGGATGATTCCTTACCCAAGGAAGCCTTTTGTTTGTTGTCTTTGGTGGCTGTTCAGCTCTGTCGTTTTTTCTCAGTGGGGTTTTCTCCTTCCCAGCTCTGAAGGGGGTGTGATGGCTCCAGCTCTCCCAGCCCTCCATCCACCCCAGCTCCCGTGATGTCAGCCAGGAGAGGGAAGCTCTGCTGGCAGGCTCTGCCACCTCACTGCTCTGGGCAGGGCTTTCCCACAGCAGCACCATGGGGTCACTCCTGGGGTGATGGGATGGAATCAGATCCTCATGGAATCCCAGAATGGTTTGGAAGGGACCTTAAAGACCATCCCAATCCAAGGCAGTGACACCTTCCACCATCCCAGGTGGCTCCAAGCCCTTTCCAGCCTGGCGTTGGACACTTCCAGGGATGGGGTGAAGTTAAAGTTGTTATTTTTTATGAATAACATAAGGAAATCTCTGAGTTCTTCACATGAAGCCTCCACACGAGGCTCGAGCTCTGCCCTGTGCCATGGTGCAGATGTGGATTATTTTGACTCCAGCCAGGCTTATTTGATTTACATTAAAATGATTAGGAATAAGTTAAAACAAACAGCAATGAGATGTCTCCAAGGCAGCTGCATTGTCCTGACTAAACTGGCACAAGGCTGTGTGTAAAAAGGCTTTACTTGTTAGTAAATAGAGAAATCCTTCAGATCCTGCCGGGAGAATTGCTCCAGAAGCACAAGGCACCACTTGCTTCCAGCTGGGTCCCCCGAGGTGAGAGCAGGACAACAACAGAGAATCATGTATCATTGGCCTGTTTTAGTAATTATTTATTATCTAATGGTGTGGTGCCTGTGCAAACGGGAGAAGAGAAAGCCCAGCCCTGGGAGGCATTTTCTGGCTGTGTTAATTCGTGGCAGGTACTCACAGCCTGGCTCAGCTGAGGCTGCTGGCCTGGGAGCCTCTGCCCTCCCTGGACACAGCCTGCAGACTGTTTTCCCAGGAGCAGCATTAAAATAAATTTCCATAAAAGTATCTGCTTTCATCTTAAAGACTCAACGTGCTGGTGGATGGAACCTCATCCAGTAAATGATGTCGATATTTAATTGCCTCTAAAGCTCAGAAATGGTATTTAAGTCGAGCTGGTGCAATTCACAGGACACCACCAGGCTTGCTCTGGCTGCCTGCTCTTTCTCTGAGCTCTGCCCATGATTTCTGCTCCCCGGATGAGCCATCTGACACTTGGCTGTGGGAGCAGACATCCCATTAGTGCTGGACCCAAGAGCCCTGGGAGATTGTGGCAGCTCTGCATTGGAGTCAGGGTTTGCTTCAAAGAGTTTGGAAAATTGGGAAGGAGCTTCTCTTTTGGGTCTGGCAGAGGAGGTAAAGCTGCTCCCTGGGCACCCCTGTAATGTGGAGGGGTGTCTGTGGCCAGCCTGGGGGATCTGGGGACATGGAGCAGCACCTCATGATGTATCTCAGCCCAAACTCCCTGCAGACTCTCTCAGGCCTCTCATAGAGTGTGGCTCATTCCTCTGATACAACCATCACCTTTTCAAAGTCTTTCTTGGTTCATAATTTTAATTAATTTAAAGCTGACCACTCAGTTGACCACTGAGCCAATAAATGGTGCTCAGGCTCTCCCTACAGATCCTCTTGCACCCCTCACTATTTCTGATGTAGGTGCTCAGGAACACAAGAAAATGCCTTTAAATCAGGATGCTCAGGTCACCCTTGGAGGGCAAGTAACTCTGGCCAGGTGGAAAGGGGAGGAGGTGGCCACGTGTCTGCTCTGCAGGAGATGATGATACCCTCGATGAGAGCGTGAAACTGCCAGAGACAGAGTCAGGCATTTGATTTTTCTAAGCTAAGCATGTAAATGAGACTGGCATAATCGGTCTGTGTTTCCCCTTCCTTTCTGTAGAGGAATATTTTGGGTTGAAGTGTCTGTGATGTGACTGATGCAGCAAGTCAGCGCTGTCAGAGCCTGATTCACGAGTCGGTGCTGCAGTGCTGGGGGTGGCAGCGGGTAACCTTGGCTCCTGCTCCTCCTCCTCCTCCTCCTCCTGCTCTGCTGGGAGCTGGGATCCGGTGTCACCAGCAGGTGCTGCCGGGAGCGGCTCTGTCCCCCTGGAAAGGGGCTGACACTCACAGGGAGGGCTCTCCTTGCTCACAGCAGCACCTGGACAGTGAAACCAGCAAAGCTGGGCTCCTTCTTGGTCACTGCCAGTGGACCAGGCAGGGGCATGGAGCAGCCCAGATGTCTCCTGAAATATTGCTGCTGGACACGAGGTGGTCTGGGTTTTATTGTGAGGGATTGCGTGCCTCTCAGTGCTGAAGTTAAGCCAAATCTCTTCGGATTTCCCACAGAACTCGAGTGTGATCTTATCACAGGAGCTGCAGTAGGGCCTGTGCATTGGCACAGCTCCTTTGCTATTGTTGACAAAGTCTTGGTCTGAGAAAATTTAGAGTAATAATGATCCCCCCTGAAGCCTATTGTTCCTCTTTATTCTGTGTTTGCCCTGCTAGCTGCACCTTTAAAGCAGAGAGGGCACCCCAAGAAAAAGCTTCAGCCCACCCAGGACAACACTCCAAGAGAGGAGAGAGAGCTTTGCCAGCCAAAGATCTACTGGAAAGAAGCCTTCAGCTGATTCATTTCCCAGGTTTCCCACAACTATTTTGGGAGCTTTTGTTCCCCATTGTTATAAGACAAATTTCTAAGCCACTCTTCCCGAGGAGCTGGGCAGGGATGTGATGTCCTGCCCAGCCCCCAGCCCCATCCATCCCTGTGGGATTTCTCCCACCTGTTCCAAGGTGCTCCTGCTCCTGCTGGGGCTGGGCTGGGCTCCTGGCACCAGGCAGGAGGAGGAACTGGAGCACCAGTGACTGCACACAAAAGCATGGGAAAAAACCTGCTGTGATTTACCCACACGGGGTTCAATAAACATTAGATCTGATGGCATTCATCGTTTTTTCATAGCATGCTCGATTACTGCTTCAGTTATTGCTCAGATGACATCATTCCTGGCAAAGGAATTGATTGATTTTTTAATGAATATTCATATGGCATTTCAGCCAGGAGTAGGCATTAATATTCTAAGAAAGAAGAATGAAACGTACATCCTAATTTAATGAATGATTGTAAATATGTATCTGATGGATAATGTGACAATGAGCATTTAAAAAGGCATCCATAGTCACCTCGGGGGCTTTTTTTGGGAACAAAGGGGCAACCAGGGTGCAGGCAAGGCAAAGGGGTGAGGGATGGACTGGGCCACCTGGTCAGATGTCACCACAGATCTCCTGTCACTCGCGCTGGGATTCTGTAATGCTCTCAGATAAATCATATATTGATAAAACTCGCTGATCCCGGGCAATGCTGGGGCTGTGACGTGGAAAACAGCGATGAGACCGAGATGTGAAGCTGGACAAAGAGCCAGGAGGGACAGGAGAGAGCCCCCATTTCCCCCTCTGCCCCCCTGTCCCACCCCAGAGATGCCGGGGGCTGGCTGGAGGCAGGTAAAGCATCGGCTCAATCCCCCCGCGGAGCCCTGTCATGTTCAATTCCCTTCATCAGATTACGGCTGCGAGGCTCGTGGTCCCCGAATGTACATATATTTGTCAGACATTCTTAAGATGTCTCCCCGTTCTGAGCGCTGATCCTTTGTGAAGGCAACAGTTGTAGCGCTTAAACAGCGACAGCAGCCTCGGTTCTCCCCCCCGTGCCATCCCGGCTCTGGAAAACGCTAAAAACCCGGGCTTAGAGTGCCAGTGCTTAGAGCCTCTTAAACAGGCGCTGAATTTAAATGCGCCTTCGGTCCCGGGGGGAGAGCACACACCTGAAGCATCCTCTGGGCGCAGGGATAAATCAGGGCATCGCCGCTAAAGTCACCGAGGTGACAGGCACGAGAGGCTATTTATACCCAGCGGCGATCTATTGTGCAAGGGAGAGAACGGGCCCTTCTGCTGACAAAGCACAAACCGCCTCGGCCCCGCGTGAAATGCGAAAAGCAATGCCCGAAATTCCCTGCGAGCCTGCGGAGCCGCAGCCGGAGCTTGCCCTGAGACCGAGGAATAGGGACCTGAACGGGAGCAGAGCTGCTTTTTCTCCCCCTTCCCAACCAGCCCACCCGCTGTTCCTCCTAGAGCTGGCAGGGATAACCTTGGGAGGGCATCTCCGGGCTGCGGGCGGGGCCGGGCTGTGCCCGGTGGTGCCCCGGGAGCAGCCCCGGGAGCAGCCCCGGCTCCCGTTCGCTCATCCCCGCGCGTGGGACCGAGTTTGCCGATAAAAATACAGCCGGAGTTATGCTTGGTATGGAACAAGCAGGCAGTAGCTGCTGAAGACTTCACAACATCCCGCTCCTGGCTCGCCTCCAAAGCACCAAAACAAAACAAAAATTCAGTTGGCATCTCTGCGGATTGAAGCAAGTTTTTCTTTCTGCAGCAATTGCTGAACAAACGTTTCGATACTTGTGCCGCCGCCCCCGTCCCTGCTTTCTCCCCCAAATCATGTGCTGGAAGGATGGAAAAGATGCTCAAGGTCATGGGTGTGCTGTGAACAGAATGCAGAATCCCAGAAGCACTGGGGCTGGGAAAGCCCTCCCAGACCACCTAGTCCAACCTGTGACCCATCCTCACCTTGTCACCCAGGCCAGAGCACTGAGTGCCACGTCCAGCCCTGCCTTGGACACATCCAGCCCTTCCCTGGACACCTCCAGGGGTGGGGACACCACCACCCCCCTGGGCAGCCCCTTCCAGCCCTTTCTGTGAAGAAATTCTTCCTGAACAAACCTGCTCATTGCCCAGCTCTGTCCTCAGTGGCCTCACTGCACTTTGTCACCAGTGTGCAGCTCAAGCCATGGGTGTTGGGGCCTTGGCCCAGCAGGGCCTGCAGGAGTGGGGTGGTTTCTCCAAACCACTCTCTTGTCATGCTGGGGGCTTTTAGACCCCCAGGGAGCTGCAGATTTTACAGTTGGGCTGAATTCAACCCTTCAAATTCACCTTCCTCCCATCCATGGGCTGCTCCCTTGCACCAGCCAGGAAGGAGCACAACCCAGGGATTACAGCAGAGCCAGCCTGGGGAAAATCCCACAGCAGAGGCCTGAAATGAAGGAATTCAGGGTCTGGCCTCATATTTCTTGTGTGACACAGGACACAAACAATGTACATCTTCTGTAGGTCTGAGTGTTGCAACTTGACCTTCCAGGCTCTACTTTCAACTGGTTTATTTATTTTCCCAAGAAAAAGCAGGTTTGTTTGAGAGGAAACAAGGTGAAACCCTGACCTTGCTGAAAGCACTGAGGGTTTGCCATTGATTGCAGCAGAATTAGACATTTACAGAGTTATACCCAGAGGTTCAGGTCTTGGTTCTTGCTTCTTTGGTGCTTGATGCTTTAAAGGAAGAGACCAAAAATCCTCCAGCCCTTCCCTGCATGCCCACCATTCATTCCCCCTCCTGCCAGCCCCCTCCTGCCCTCTCTGGAAGCAGCCACAGTCCTTGAAGCATGAAATTTTCCTGTCCTTACTGTAGCACATGGCTATCATGTCGTTACTGATCAGAGGAATTATCCTGTGTTTTCCCTGCACCCAGCCCTTTCCGAGGGAATTCACAACGTGTGAGCACGGGCACAACTCGAACAATCAATCTCTGTGGAAACCACCCCCCTGCTCCTGCAGAGAGCAGTCGGTGCCCTCCCTGGCTCTGGGCAGCCAGAGTGCAGAAATGCATCAATTTGGGTGATTTTTGACCCAACAGCAGCCCCCCCAAATGCTGCAATAGCGACTTTGCAACCCACACTCCCCATGTACCCAGAGGAGCTCTTTGTACAGTGTCTTAATCAGTACATAAAATGCTTTCAGTGAAATGCTGCCTTCTTCTGTCTATTTGTCACAACTGATGCTCTGGTGAGCAGTAAATAGGAAATTTGTTGGCAAATCAGCACTACCAGCTCGGTTTGCAAGGAAAGGCTGGAGCACAGAACTCTGGGCAAGTCCCTGTCGTGCCTCGTGCTGGACCCTCAGTCCTTGAGGCTCAGCGAGTCCTGAAGGCACATAAATCTCTCCTCAACAACCCAGCAAAACCCAGACAGCGCGTGGTTATGTAATTCCCAGCACTTCTGATGTTATTAAAAGGGCTGATTAAAGCAATGTATGCACAAGAATTCCCCATCAGTTTTGCTGGGAAAGCTCCACATTGAAAATTCCGGCCCTTTCCACCTCCTGTGCTGCTCCCCACCTCCCTCCGCTCATCCCCATCCCCGTTGCACAACGCTGGTTTCATGTTTGCCACCAGACAGTTTGCAGTCAGCCTCACATGGAAAAGAAGGAAGTAACAGTGCCTACATTGCACAGAACTGCAAGCAAACGCCTTTCCAAGAAACTATTAAGCAGTGCTCATTTGAAGTTTAAACGAAAAAAAAAAAAAAAAAGAAGACAAACTTGGAAGGATTTTTCTTGGCTCGGAGCTTTTTATGAAATTCAGATTTGAACTGAAACGTGGCCAGGCAACAGCAGTGGGGCAGCAGAGGCAGAGTGCAGGCAGGGATGCGCTGACAGAGCCGAGCCCTCCCCGCTGCCAGCCTCTTCCTTGCACCTTGTCCCCCTCCAGAGGGGCTGCAGGAATTAGCAGTGACCCACAGCCCCTGGGGCACAGCCTGGCACCCCACAGGCTCCCCTCTGCTGACCCTGCCTGGCCCCAGTGCCCAGCTGCCCCCTGCTCCATCACCCCCTGCTCCCCAGCCCCCGGCACTGCCCGGGCTCGGTTTTGGCCGCAGAGCCCAGAGCCAGCGGGGCTGGCGGGGGGCCCGGGGCTGCGTGGGTCCCGGTGCCCAGGGATGCTGGCAGGGCAGCCAGCGGGGCACGGCGCTGTGAAACGGCCCCTTTGTGCCGCACACAGCTGCAATTGTTCCTCGGCAGCTCTGCATGGACGAGGCCGCTGTCCCCCGGCGGCTTCAGACACCCTTGATGTCAGAATAAACGAACAGGCAGCGTTAAAGCAACCGCGTTGGGCTTTTCAAATATACATCGCTGGGATTTATTTTTTAAGCCGTGGCTCATTTTTCGAGGCAGGGAGATAAGACTCCTCTGGAAAAAAAAAAAAAAAATCTCTTTGCCCATCTAAATTCCCCCCATTACTGAGCAAATGGTTTGCAACAACAAATTTATTCCGCAGCATCTCCAGTGCTCTTTTTTGTTTGAAAAAGGCACAAACAGATTGTGATTTTCTCTAACAGATTCACCATCTGGGAAATTTTTCATGCAACTCCTTTCCTCACTGGGAGCAAGTTACTCAGAGGGGAATTCCCAGCAGAGAGCAGACTCTGAAGGGATGGGTCGTTCATTTAATTAGCATGCATAATCTGGATGTCCTTACTCAGGCAAAACTCTCACCAGGGCCAATGGGAGATTTATTTCTTTTTTTTCAAGAACCAGCTAAGGACTTTGGTATTTGTCTCTTGGTGTTACATCCAGTGTTTTCCTTGCAGGGAGAAGTTGGCTTTTGGCTGCATTTGAGGCTCTGATTTACTACAGTCTTGTGCATCCAAGGTCAGGATGTGGCCCTTGCAGGCCGTGTCACAAGGCTGAGCCCTGGCAGGAGCAGCTCCCTTTCACACACTTCCCCAGCCCAGGGAACGTCCCACGTTTTGGGGTGGAGGTCAGCGGGGGAAGAGGCTCTGCAGAGCCCCACATGCACCAGCAGAGAGAAGTGTCCAGTTCCTACAGCCCTTGTGCAAGAGATGGAGTGGGTTTTTTTTCCCCTCAGCAGATGAATTTTTCACTTGGGAAGATGCAGGAAGAGCAGGGATGCTCCTTTCATCTGTTACCTTCAAGCTGCTCCTGTGGGACACCAGCCCTGACTGCAGCCCCTCGAGCAGAGAGCTCAGAGCAGACCCCACTGCCCAGCTCTGCTCCCACCTCAGCACAGCTCTGGGAGCTGCACAAGGAGATCTTACACTGAACAATTTTCACTGGCTCATTACTGGACAAAACTTCGCTTTGAACTGACGTTTTCTGGGCACGACGAGTGCTTTGAAGCAGGGAGACAAAATTAGTGCAGAGAGTTGGCAGGTGAAGAAATGACAGGGTGTTTTTTTTCTTTCCCCCAGCAGCAGGGCTGTCCAGGAGCTATGGAAACCTTGTTTGGCTAAATAAAAACGCAGAAAGATAACAAGGCTTCATATTTTCCAGCAACGTGTTTGCTGGAACAGCGTTCTATCTGTCTGTGCTGAAGGCTCCAGAACAGCCAAAGCTGTTCCTGAAGGGAAATGTGCTGTGCTGTTCTCCACAACTGGAAGTAGAGACTGTCTCCTACCTCCCCAGGAGGGAGGGAAGCCAAGCCAATGATGTAGGAGAGCCCTGGGAAGGATTGCAGTGAGCCTTCAGGCAGGTGAGGAGCTGGTTTCTTCTCCAGTCTGTTCCCAGTGACTTTTTGAGACTTGAAGCTATAATCTGGGACAAAACTTGGCCCCAAAGCTCCCTCCAGGAACTGGGCAAACAAGTTCTTCCCCAGGAGATGGCAAAGACTCAATATTCACATATTACTGAAAGTGAAAATATATCCACCCTTGTCCAAATCCTCCTCTTTCTCAGAAACCTCCTTCCCCTTCAAGTTCTCCCCTGTGACTCTTCAGCTCTTGGGGTAACAGAAAGGAGCATCTCCTACACACATGGGGATGGTGGGCTGCTCTAGCCACACAGATATGTCTCAGTTTGGTCTGCAATGGTCCTGTCCATATCATTGTGGTTCTCCAAAACCTGTGCTCCAGGGACTCCAACTTTGCCAGTCACTGGAGCAAAGTCCTGTCCAGCATCTGTTTCAGGGCTTGACGCTGTTGAACATCACTGTAGTATTTTCCACACAAGGATAGTAGGAATGTCAGTGTCCACCATAGCAGGAATATTCCTCTATTCCCATAGGAAGCATCACAACTGTGTCCTGAAACTACAGCTCCGCACAGCAAGCTCGGCTCCAGCAGGGAAAGGAGGAAAGGCAGCACCTCCTAGGAATTAACTGCTGTGCCCTCAGTGGGAAGTGACAGCTCCTTCCATCCCCTCTACCCTGCATTGCTGTCTTTTGGAGAATCACAAAGTCATTCATTTGGGAAAAGACCTCCAAGATCAAGTCCAGCCTTCAGCCTGAACTGTGCTCCCCCCCTGCCATCCCCCCACCAGGACATCCCCACATCACAACGACACCACCACGAGAGGAGGAAATTCTTCCTTTTTCTTCCCACCCCATCCACCAACATGTTAACAACCCAAGTTTAATGTAGGTGGCATGTTTCATACAGAATCTTACAGGCACCCAAAACACCAGCTGGTGCCATGTTCTGAAGAGTTAACGAGGTGAAACTCCAACACTTCAGTCTCCTTCCAACGTTCCCAGGCTGAACAACAGGCCCAAGGCGGCTTCGCCACCGCACGGCTCCTCGGGGATGCCCCTGGCACCCAAACACCTGCAAAGCCCTGGAGCCAGCAGGGCTCATTCTCCAAAGGCTTTGGAATAGCTCTGCAATGGACACACTCTCCCAAATCAGTATTTCTAATATTTTTCCTAATTAGTCTGAAGGGTGTTTTTAACCCGCGATGTAGAACAGCAATGTTTAAAGACCAGACATGGAAAGAAAGGAACAATCCAAACAAACCATCTGCTCTCGCTGTTCAAGATGGGATCTGCAGGAAGGAATGATGAAATGAAAATTGCAGTCATTTTAGAGTTAAAGCCATTTATAGCTTTAATAGACTTAATTCATTTTGGAGCCTGATCCATTCCTCCCAACACTGAATTTGGAAAGAGCGAAATATCCAAAAGAACATGAAATTCCCCAACGAGGCACAGTTTGCAAGAACCTGCTCAAGATGAAATATTTCTGGCAAATATCATTATAAACCACTCTTGAAAAGCAGAAAGTTCAACTTCCCCTGTTTCCTTGCTTGTATTCTACAACGTTTTGTGTGTCCCTTTATTAATACTGCCAGGTTTTTCAATGAAATTAAAGGGGGGGAAAAGCTCAACTTATTCTTTGCATAAATTTAATACAACATTTAGTCTGTCTCTTTCTCCCTCCCTCAGTTGTGGCTTGGCTCCCTTTCAGCTTCTAAGAAAGTTTTGGAATCTCAATTCTGCAAGAAAGAAATACTTTGGCAAAATAATCCTGAAAGCTTTTTTTAAAAAATTAAAACCAATGAATTTACATTCTGAACCATTCCCAAGATCTTACTTACTCTGCAACCTCCTGGGGATGTTGTGAAGTTTAATTAGCTCCAGCTGGAAAAGGCTTTGAAGAGGAAAAGTGCCAAATATTGCTCCACTCAGGTAGAGCTAAAATGTCTAAATTATTACATCATAAAACAAATAATTTGAAAATTAATTCCTCTTCCTTGCCAGCATGACTTCAGAGGGACTTCACTTCCCCAATGTGCTGGTAGGATCATACCACCAAGGTGTCCAAGTGCTGGTAACAACCAAAAATGAGAGATTTTTGAACATCATGGTGCTTTTCAAGCCACCTCAATCACTTAATTTTGGGCTAGCCTAACTCTGTTTGCCACAGGAGACCTGACCTTCAGGGCATTCTCAGTGCAGGTACTTGGCCACCTTTGGAGAAGATGCTGGGGAGTCACTGAGCTAAAGCAGCTCAGCCCCAGGGCCTCTCTGGAGAAACATCTGGGCATTTGGCAAAGGTTATTTTTTGTGATTTAACAAGGACACGTCCTTCTTCCCCAGAACACAGGGCCAATGGAAATCTGAGCGGCCGAGGTGGGTTTATTGAAGGAAGGTGTAAAAGTGAGGCTCAATCTCCTGCTCACCAAGGACGTGATAATGACCCGAGGCTCCCAAGATGAGATTTTAATGCTCTGTGAACAGGAGGTTTTGCTCAGCATCAGTCACTTACCCACATCTGCACTTGGCAAGGGTCTCTCAGCCCCCAGGAGTGACCTTGTGAGGCTCCAGCTCCAGGGCAGATCCCCCATCCCGGCAGCTGCTCAGCAGGGACAGCTCAAAAAAGGCTCACTCAGGCTGTCATATTTATGGAATAAAGCAGTTGGCTCGCAGTCAAATTACAAGTGATGAAAAAGGTTGTGAGACTCCTTGTACCCACAAGCTCCTTTGTTCCTTGACCAAATTAGCGCTGGAAGAACCACCTGCTATTCATGTGTTAATCGCATGATCGCTGCTGCGCTTTACAGGCTCACACACATCAAAGCCGGCTGTGTCACCCTGTTCCTGTGGGGGCTTTCAAAGAACACCGTGAAACCAGAGAAGTTCATGACCTGCCGACAGCCCAGACCTTTATCTCCTCAAACCACCACAGGTTTGGCCAAGCAGTTGAGTGTGTCCATCACAGAGGACCAGGCAGGCACGGGACCACAAATCACCACAAATCACCACAAATCACCCTTTTACCCAAGGAGCTGAAGTTCAGCCACTCCCAGGTGAAACCAGGTCCCGCCACCCAAGGAGGATCCCGGCTGCTCTCCCAGCCCACTCCAGAGCTGTTTGCTGTGGGCTGTGACAGGTTTTCTGCAGGAATTCTGGAGCACAGGCACCCTGAGAGCCTCTCCAGCCTGCAATGCTCCGGGCTGGCAGCTGGACTGGGCAGGGAAGCACCGGGCTGGGGATTACTGGGAGCTCACACCTACAGGACACTCAGCATCTGGAGTCCACAGAACAATCCCAGAAAAGGCTCTGGGGAGCTCTCTGTTGGGAGGAAAGTTCCAGACACCAGTTTGTGACAGATGCTGATGCTACATCTTTGCTGCAGAAAGAGCCTTTGGCTCTCTTGGGGCTAATCTAAAGTTCACACCACCGTGGCCATTATTTATTCAGCTCTGCTGCTCAGCTGCATTATCTGTAACACTCCATAATGACAGAATTTCGGGGAGTGCTTCAGCTTTGGGCTCCACACAGAAGCTTCTCTCTTTTCTATCCACAAGCCTCCAAACCAAAGTATGCCAGCAAAAGGCTGCACCACTCACAAGCTGAAATGGGAAGGATCTTTGCATGTCTGCAACTGGAACTCACAGCCCTGACCAAGGAGGTGATAAAAAACCAGTCACAGAATTTCACTCTGGCTTATTTCCCTATGATTGACCCCAAAGATGTTGTGGAGGGAGGGAAAAATGTTCTGCATAATTTTTACCAACTTGTTTTCAAACAGTTCCTTAAAGAATGCAGGGGAAAAGGCAATATTCCATCATAAGGCAAAACAAACAAACAAAAGCAGAATAAAAATAAACTTTAGGCCAGCTTCTGGGCTCCATAAATAGAGTTACTTAACTGACTGCACAGTGACATCTTAGATCAAGACCAATAGAACTGAGCTTAAAATTCAGCTGCCTTTTTGAGCTGTTGGTAACGCTCTGCAGTGACCCTCCCTCTCCCTGCTGCAGAGGGAGAACAATTTGTGTCATTTCAGGGAGCAGTTATTGCCAGCTCAGACTGCACTCTGCTTCCAACCTCTCCTAGGTAAGACAGCCTCACCTCACTGTGCTCCGTGAGACAGAAGAATCTCTGTGAGAAAGCTGGAACGAATCGATTCAGGGAAAAGCAGAACCAAATGCCAGGATCTCAACACTGAGGATCATTGCAATGGGTCCCCCTTAATCACTGCAAAATGAGAACATATTTGCCGTGACTGGGAATTTCAGGAGCACATGATAGCAAGCCCTGCTCCCATCCCTCCTGTGGATTTGTGCTATTAGGGAAAGACTCAATTACTCAGCACTAAATGCCTGAAAAGGACAAAGCCACTCAAAGCTACATAATCACCTTAAAGTGGATGAAACAGGAGAGTGGGGCAAATGTATGTCTTGCATAAATCTAAAAATAAAAGAGGAAAAAAATCCCAAAGCCCGACAGTCTGTTGAATTTTGGGCCCAGATTCTTATTGGGAATATGCAAAATGAAAACCTACAAGAAAGATACTTATTATATGCCTGAGACATTAAGGAACACTTTTAGGAAAATGTTGAAGATGGATTAAGAGTGCAGAGTGTAAAATTATCTGGCTTCTGTCCTCCAGATAAATCACTGCTTTTTCATGGCCACAGGAATACAGGAATAGCAGCAAAATAAACTCTTATGGATTAAAAGAAACTTGCAACTAACTAGTGCACAACTAACCTGCACTGTGCAAAGAATAAAACACCCAGTCAAGTGTTGCACTTTGATAATCAAAATGGCACCTCGACCTTCAAACAGATACAAATTCCAGAGACAAGCACGTTAATTTATCCACAAAAATTACCACTGAGAAATAAATTAATTTATATTAGGAAAAAAAAAAAAAAAAAAGAGGAGGATATTGACACATTTCGGGGCTAGAAGAAAAGTCACCTCCTGATCCCACATGCGCTTGGTTTTATTTACATATCCACAAAGACCATGAAACACCAGCCCAGCCCCCCCACCAGCAGCATGGTCACATGAATCCCGTAGATGAGCAGTTCATTCATGAGGCTGAAGTCCACCCGCCTCCGCCCCAGCAAGAGCAGGATGATGGAGAGTTTGTACTGGAAGCGCAGGAAGATGCGGATGCCGAGGTACTGAAGGCAAAACAAGATCGAGAGAGCCACCCAGAGGATGGAGGTGAAGAGGCTGCAGCTGAAGTACAGCAGGAAGCGGATGAAGCCGTACATCCATCGCGACTTGAGATAGATGTCGAAGTTGTTGTACTTGGTGCGCACCAGGTGCGTGGTGCGCACGGGGCCGCAGGCGGAGTGCAGGCAGGTGGTGTGCGGGCCGTGGAACGAGCGCACCCGCCGGGGAATGGGGATCACCGGCATCGGGCCCCGCCCCGCGCAGCCCGCCCCAGGCCACCAGCCGCAGGGCACATATCAGATGGCAGCAGCGGGACGCGGCCGGCGGCCTGGCACAGCTAGCCCTGCGCTGGGTGGCCGCGGAGGGAGACACCTGCGGGGAGGCACAGTGAGCACATTGGTTTGGTGTTGGTAAATAACACAGACAAGAGACATTTTCTCTAAGTATCACAGACAACAGAAAACTTCAGTTCTGAAGCTGCTGAATAGAGCAACTTATCCCACCTGATTTCAGTATCAGCTCTCCCTTTCCCCTTTCTCCCTTTCCAAACCTCAACTTCTTCCCTTAAAACATCTTTGTTTTGCCTCTTTGCTTCTTATTTCCCACACAAATACACTCTATTTCCATGCCAGGTTCCAAATAAATTCCCCAGCCAGCACCAGCCTGTTATAAACTTTATCCAGTGTAAATGCAGCAAAGAGGTTTGGTCTGAAATTATCCTGGCTAATTCATAGATCTTTCCTAATCTAACAGCCATCCTCAAGAGCCCACCCACCTGAGCAATAATATTCATGGGAGAGCAGTAATGTTAATGTGTTTGCATGGGGTCACATTTCCTTTAAAAGCAAAAAAAACCCAAGTGTTCTCTGAGTACTTTCGCAAGTGGATTCCAGATTTGTGCTCATTCCCAAACTTGGCAAAGCTTCACCAAATAAACAAACTGAAAATAATGGAAGGTCTTGGAAGAACAATGAGGCAATCATGTTTTTCACACTCCACAGGATGTGCCTCCCCTGGCTCAGGCCAGCCTTGTGCTCTCACTGTCACTGCAAGGCAAGGCCAGGCAGCCTTTCAAAGGCACCCACCAGTTTATTTCTCCCCCTGGGGACCTGCAGAGATAAGTGAAATTATCTTGATCTTCTGCAGTGTTTAGGATTTATAATCTTAACATCCTTCCACACACCCATTGTTGTTGTGTGAGTGATGAGCAGGAGCCTCTGAGCTGCTCTCTGCTTCACCCCAGGCTTCTGATGTGCCAAATTCCGGGAATTATGAAATGACAATGCACTCATCAGATAATGCTGGAAAACAACAGGGACTTCCCCAGACCCCTCACACACCCAAGTGTTCAGATCCAGGCAGATCTTTCCTTTGTTGAACCAAAAATCTGACTGTTCTTAAAATTAAAACTAATTCAAGAGTTACTTCAAGAATTCTTTGGTTTCATTACTAACAGAACTAACCACACAGCAAATGATAAAGCTGCAGGAAATTGTATTTTTGATATCAAAATCCTTATGAGTGTATGTTTGATATCAAAATTCTGTATGAGTGGGGAAGTCTCTGCCCTGCTTCCTGCCTCAAATTCCATGGAAATGGAAATTCCAGTTCTGATCTCTCTTGCTCAGCTCCACATTCCAATTCCTTTCTGCCATTACAGAAATTTGAGGCAGTGTTGGCTCTACACGGATCAGGGACTACCAAAAAGGAGTAAGGGCTAAATTATGATTTAAGGAATTTAGGAAACCAAGAGTTCTCCTCAAGCATCACAGACATCCTCATAATTTTAGGTGCCTCCTGCCCTATTTCCTGTCTGGAGCCAGGAAATGCCAATCAGAAATGTGGATTTTGCAAGGCACAGGAACTGCTCAGACACTGAACCAACCCTGCCTAAACCCACCCCAGTTCTGCAGCATGTGACCCCACACACTTCCCACATGATGGCTGTGAGCTGCTCAGAGTTTGCTCTCAGAGATATTTTTGGAGGACTAAAGCAAGACAGGTCAGAAATCCCACGCTGGGGATTCAGAGCATTCCATTCCTGACGATGCAGCCCCTCCTTGCAACTTCCTGCACAAAGTTTTCCAGCAAACTCTTGCACAGCTGCTGTGCCCACCACGGGAACAAACAGCCTTTGGTGGGTTCATGCTCTTTGGATTAACTCAAATATCACCACTGGAACATTGGGAGGACAAAATGAACTCTGAATTATTACATTTCAGGGGTGCTGCCATCCAACTCAGCGGGTCGCTGCCGTTCTGGGACGCCACTGAATTCTTGGAACAAAAGAGTGAAGTTTTCCTGTGACACCTTCTAGGAAGAGCAACAGAAACTCCTGAGGTGCTTCATAAACTCACAACTCTCTGCACAGGAGCTGATCTAAAAGACAAAACAACACAATAATTTTCAATTTGCTCATTCTGTGCCTTAAAATGCTCTCAATTACCAGGCCTGTCCTCAAGCATGAATTTTTAAGGCCATGAAGACTCTAGAAAGAACCCAGCACTCAGCAATAGATGGATTCCAGCTTCCTGATCCATGCTGGGAACAATCAGGGAGCTGCGATTCAATGCCAGGACAGAAAATCCCAACCAGCTCATGCTGGTCACCTTCTCCTGTCACAGCCTGTTCTGGGGCACACCAAACACGATGCAGGGAGCACAGACTTTCCAAACTGAATGTGGAATAGCAGATCCTCTCCTGTGAGGTGGGCAGGCCCTGGCACAGGGTGCCCAGAGCAGCTGTGGGTGCCCCTGGATCCCTGGCAGTGCTCAAAGCCAGGCTGGACAGGGCTTGGACGAGCCTGGGACAGTGGAAGGTGTCCCTGCCCATGGAGGGGGTGGCATGGGCTGAGTTTTTAAGTCCCTTCCAACCCAAAACTTTCTGTGATTCTGTGATCATCCCCCAGTCTGTATTTTGCAGGTGATGCCCACGGTGTGGACACCCACTCCATAATTTTGGGTCATTTCGGGGCATCATCCCGCACCTCCGAGGATCCCAACTGGAGGCACCTCCGTGTCCCCAGGCCGCTGGCACCGCCAGCACCACGCTCGTGGTGGCCTCAGCAGGGCGTTAAAAACGCCAGTAACTCTTCGTTTCGAGTTTTCACTCCCTCTCCGTTAAAGTGCGGCCGTACGGCGAGCGAGGAGCGGAAACCTCCGCGCCCACCGGGCACCGCGGGCCGGACCCGCCGGGGCTCGGGCACTCCCCATGCCCGGAGGAGGAGCGCCAGCAGCTCCGACCCGCCCGCAGCTGACCGGACCCTCCGGCGGGCCCCGGGAGGAGCCGCACGAGGTTGGGGACAATGACAAATAAAGGTTAGAGCCGCGGGGCGAGCGCCGGCAGGAGCGGAAACGCCGACTCCTCCTACACCGCACGGATCCCGAACGGACCGCGGCAGGAGCTGCGGGAGGGAGCGCGGCCTGGCCTTCCCCGGCA
>VXBC01011260.1:0-44099 GCA_013399945.1 Ploceus nigricollis
GAGCCTGGCCAGGGCTACACCCACGGTGGACCCAAAATGGTCACAAAATGGACTACTGGTCACGAGGTCTCACACTTTTATAAGTTTTGGTCCACTAACTCCATATTGGAGTTAATTATAGCTTTGGGTTTTGAAGTCCCATCCTCCTTGTTTGCTCCCCTCTGTTCTTCGTTGTTTGTACTTTTGGACCTGAAGCTTGTAACGGCTGTCCTTGGTCTCAAGCTGGAAAATAATTATTTTGTCTACCTACCCTGTGAAGAGAGCTTACAGACACTTAGCTCAGAGCTACACACCTAGGCAGCACAGAATCTGAGAAATATGAAAGCTAAAACTTAAGGCATCAGTATACTGATACAGATTTCCCTAAATTTGTCTCTCTGCATATATACTTATAGGTAGTTATGCATGTAAGCTTCAAGAATTTAATTTTGAAAAATTCCAATAGAAATAAAAATTGCTGCTGAATTTTTGTGACTAACTTTCTTGCTGACCAGTTTCCAGCCTAATTCAGCTCTGAGGCTTTGAGAGTGTAAAAAGTGCTAAACAGCCTGCCTGCATGGGTAACTTATTCAGGAAAGACCCCAAAATGTGTGTGTCTAATTACCCTACACCCTTCCAGCTGAAGTCTTCACTTTGTCTGCATGTAGGCAGTCACAGGGTTCAAACAAAACATATTTCTCCTCTCCTTTTTAGAAATAACAAAATGTTGACATTTGACGCATCAGTTGTACAGGGAAGCTGAATGGTGTGTTTTTGAAAAGCATCAGTTTTTCTTTTCCCTCTATTTGGGAACCTCCCTGAAAATTTGACTTAGTGCCAGTTTCTTCAACAATTGGCCAAGACATAATTCCCAAATTTCCCTTTCCATCTCTCCCCACTGAACAATATTCTACTTCCCCTGACATGCCTGCTAACTTTTCTGGGAATCTTTATACAGACCACAATAAGCTCAATATTTTCAAGATGAAAACCCACAGCAGCTTTTCTTTTGCCAGCCTCTAACCATCAGCTCTTTTCTTTTTTATTTTCCTGTATAATGCCAATGTTAATGTCAGCCTTTCTCTTCCTCCATCTGCAGCTGAGCTGTTATATACATCCCACACATCCAGACCCTTGTGTATTATTTCCCTCTGCTCAGTCTTCAGCCTGCATCCCTTTTCCTTCATCCTCCTTTGCCAGGATTATAGTTCATACAGTGCTTATCTTATGTCCTAACTAAACTTTTCCAGCTTACTCCTCCCCACTATGCCTTGAAACCATGACTATAGAGCTTTCAAAAAACCCTTCCTCTATTTTTTTTCTGACCACTCAGCAGGAGGAGAAATCAGATGATATGAAACTCAAAATATTCTACATTTCTCCTACTCAGGTGTCTTCTCCTTTGCCACGTCTCAAACCCTCTTCTGAGCAGCTGTACAGAGGTTCCCTATTATTTCATTCCCATTTTAAAGTATCCTACTTCATAAAATCTCCAGTTATACTGCTGTAAAGGATTAGTGATTTTTCTGCTTATCTTTAGAGCTGTATGGACACTGCTACTAACTTAATGCAGAGAGATATTTTTATTATATTTTGGCACAGCCAATGATGTGTATAGAAACATCTGTATATAAAGAACTCAAGTGTTTGGCTCTTAATTACAGGATTGCAACCACCATTCATCTATCCAAAGATTCTCTGTAGCAAAGTCTTTTATCAATAGGAAACACTCATTCTCCCTTCTTTCTTTATGGATGCTCCAAAGGGAATAATAAAATCATCATAGAATGCCTTGGGTTGGAAGGGATGTTAAAGATCCTCTGGTTCCACTCCCCGGCCATGGGCAGGGACATCTTCCACTCGACCAGGTTGCTCGAAGTTCCTTCCAACCTGGCCTTGAACTCTTCCAGGAATTGGGCATCTGCAGCTTTCTTGGGCAACATGTGCCAGTGTCTCACCATCCCCACAGTAAAGAATCTTTTCTTAATATCTAAACCTACTCTCTTTCAGTTTGAAACCATTACCCCTAATTCTATCAGTGGAGTCTCTTGTAAAAAGTCCCTCTCCAGCTCTCCTGTTGGCCTTCTTTAGGTACTGGAATGCTGCTCTAAGTCTCCCTAGAGGCATCTCTTCTCCGGGCTGAACAGCATCAGCCCTCTCAGCCTGTCTTTATAGGGGTGAATTAACTATATCAAACACATTTTAAAATCTGGAATTACATTGTCCCTTAGCTATTACACCATCCAGTAAAATGACATATGAGACTGTGTAATTTCATCTCCCCAAAGCATTAATGGTTTATGCCATTAATGGTTTATGCTCAACTGTTATGCTTCACAGCCTTAATTTCTAGAACTTCTGAAATCTGCTTTCTGAGATTAGCAGTGCCCTCTTGCCTGATTTGAAACAAAAATAATTGGAAAGGCACATGTACCAGCTTCCAGTTTATAAAAGTTCATTATCTGAAATCCCCTGAGCTCCTCCAATTAGAAAACAACTTTTTGACTTAATATCCTTCAATTGTTAAAAACTTGCGTCACCGAGAGATCACAGTGAAACGTAAAGGTCCCAGCACATTGGCACTTGATTGTGAGGGGATGTGATTGTTCCACATTTAGACTGGAAAGGGTTAGGAACTCCGCTTCCCAATGTGCTTAATGAATGAAAGGAAAATTGGACCCTTGAGCCAGAGGCAATGACCTAACTGAGTGAAAAATGTTTGCAGGTTAACAAGGGCAACTGTTCCTTGCTATAATTCCCACTGGAGGTGAATGACAAAAAAGGCCAATAAACCTCAGACTGTGGATTATTTATTAACCTGTTTTCTTCCTAGAAGAAAAGACCTTACTGTAGATCTTGAGAGACAGAACTAAAAAAGTGTCCTTTCACAAGGTGTGAATTAATGACCATGTCTACTTCTTAGAAAGATAAGGTGTAATATTCAGTATCACTGTATTCTCTGTGATCAATCAGATTTTTAGAAAAGCAACTTCACTGGGACTGATGCTCAAGGAGAGCAAAAATAAAATTGTGATTAAATGCCACTAATGTAAGCCATATTAGAACAAAATGTAACTGAAATGACATATAAGCATTGTTGACACTGAATCACAGAAACATATTTTATGTCTTGTCTTTACAAGCACTGCTGCCTAACATGCTGACACAGCATATCCATAGCTTTCCTACAAGTACTCAGAAACCAGGGTGTGGTGGGATAGCCAAGTGTCCTGATGGAGAGTGGAGTCTCTCTAGCTGGAAGTCACGCAATTTACTTCTCACCCTGGAGAGCAGACTTGGTTTCCAATCTAAACCGTTTGTAATGAAGTAATGGAAAGATTACTGTTGTCTACACTGAGATCAGGTCTGGAGCCTAACACGGAGGCGATGGAAAAAAATTGCAGGGTAAGTGCAGAACAATGCAGGAAAAGACTAGTAATAACCAGTAGAGCAGCTGTCAAACTACCTTTGCAAAAAATTCTGTGATGCCTTTTCAGGAAACAGTGTAGACTAGTCAGTAGAGAATTGAAGGGTATGATCCAAAGTTGAGCTGTTTCAGTGGGCTTTGTATTGTATTAGTCCCTAACAGAATATACAAATAACATATTGCTTCCTGTATTTGAAGTGCCAAAAATGAGACAGTTGCAAGCATTCTGCAAACCATATGTCTGAATCAGTCTGGGACTGAAGCAAAAGGAAGGAATATGAATTTACATAATGCAACTCTCTCTGCAACATAGATATGATAACCATAATGCACAGATGTATTTTCAGTAACGGGAACTGCATTTGACTTTCTTGTTAAAACAACCCTGCATTTTTCAAAATGATCTTTCCTTATCCTGTTGTGTACCTGCAAAGATGAGAAGAAAGATGAACACCATGTTTATGTATTGCTTTCTTCTCTGAATGGTAGAACAGCCTTCCTGCTCAGACCTCTTCCTGAAAATGTATGATTAAATTTGTATGGTCTTTAGCTGTGGGCTTATATTGACTTCAAAACGGTTAAATAATTTACATTTGATTATTAATTCTTAGGTAAAGAAAGTATCTCAGAGAAGTAGAGCTTTGCTTTTTATCCCAATGACTTTTAAAGAGCGCAGATTGATCCCAGGTCCTTTTTTTCACTGGAAAACTTTCCAGCCACTCTGCCCCCAGCCTGTAGCACTGCCTGGGGTTGTGGTGACCCAAGTACAGTACCTGGCCCCTGGCTTTATTGAACCTCATACAATTGATCCTCATACAAATGACCTCAACCCATTGATCAAGCCTGTCCAGATCCCTCTGTCCTAATAACTCACCTGTGGAATGCCCCTGTTCCCAAGAGACAGGCATTTGATCTTACCCCTCTTGTGTTCCTAATAACTCCTCCCTTGACCCAAACCCTAACTCCACCCCCGCGATACCCTATAAAAACCCCACGACCCTGCCTTTGTCTGGTCTTTTGTCTCCATCCTGCCCCTCCTCCCCAGAGGTAATAAATGGATTCTCGAGCTTTCTGAAACAAGGACTGGTCCTGTTTGTTCCCATGCCCGGCACCGGCAGCTGCACCCTCCCTGGACACGATGAACTCAGTTGCAACACACTGCAACAAACCCACACTCAAACAGATTAAAATTCCTACTCACTGGGTGTTGTCTTCAGACTGACTGAGTGGGCATTCAGTCACCTCATCCAGATCATTGATAAGGATATTAGACAGTGCTGGCCCCAACACTGGTCCTGGGGAACACCACTGGTGATCAGCTGCCAGCTGGATGTAACTCCGTGCACCGCCACTCTCTGGGACCAGCCATCCTACCAGTTTTCTACCAGCAAAATGTTCCCACCTAGAATATGAGCAGCCAGTTTCTCCAGGAGAATGCTGTGGGAGATGGTGACAAGGGATTTATTAAACTTCAGATAGACACATCCACAGACCCACCTCATCCACTAGATGGGTCATGTGGTCACAGAAGGAGACCAGGTTCATAAGATAGGACCTGCCTTCCCTAAACCCATGTCTGGGCAGCTGCCCTTAAGAAGGCATGCCAGGAGCAGATGGCAGTGCTTCTTATGGAGATTCCCAGTCCTTATGCTACCATCAACATTATCTCTAACACCACTGAATTAGTAGGTGTTACAGCTGTTTCTCACAGCTTGAAGCCTGGTTCAGTTGTAGGGAAGTCTTCTCCCCATGAAATTGCAGGTAGTTCAGAACCTGTCCTTCCTCTATCCTCTCTTTATGAGATCTAGTGCTCCTAAGTTGGGTGCCTGAAATATTAATCCTATGTCTTTGTCTAGACAGGCCAGATGGTATTTCTGATTTTAAGAGGAAATTAAGTGAAAATGTGCCCATTGTTGCTGGATTTTGGCTGCAAAGTTTTATATCTTGTCTCTTTATTGCATATTCTAGGGAACTGTGAAAGTCTGTGCAGTGGATCTTTTTATTAAAAAAAGTAGGAAGAAGAAATCAAAATAATTAAAATGAGAAAATAACAAAGAAGGAGAAAACTAAACTGGTAAGTAATATCTAGGTTAGTAGAAAAGTGTTTCTTTGAGTAAGTAGCCAATTACTAACTATAAAAGGGTAGAAACAAAAACCTTTGGTAATATCAAAAATTTGTGAGTGAGTAGGAGGTCAGGACTACAGTGACTTGTAATTCAGCTTTGCTCATATTAAACCTGGATCTGAACTTCTGAACTAGGTTTTCCACAACCTTTATAGTTTGAGTTATAGATTAAGAAATTATTAATCATGAAATATATCAGTTTTTTTCTGAGTTATTTGTGATATTGATGATTCAGATGTACTGCTCAAAGATTTGAAAAGCTTGCTGCTCTCATCTTTTGTAGCTCTTTAGAGATATTTACTTCTGTTTGTAATTTATGGTCTTCTATATGTATTGTTTCAGGGTTTAAAAATATAATTCTCTTGTTTAGAGTCTTTTAAACATGATTTTTTCTCTGTTAAATTCTAAATAGGATGAAACTAAATTTAGTAAAAAGGTAAGGTTTTTGACACAAAAATATTGTTTCATTCTGCATGAACTCTGTTTTATTTTTTATCTTATTTTTGGTAGGCAACTTGACTGCTGCTTTTGGATGTCCTGGAGGAGAAAAAAATTGGGCATGTAGTAGAGCTTCAAAGCATAGTCCATGTGTAGTAAATAAAGCTTTTGTATTATTTCCAACAAAAAATGAAATCTTGCTTTCTTTACTAGGTACTTTTCCCAGTCACATAGAATGTAAACTGAATAGGCCACAAAAGTTCAGTGACACAGAACTCCATAAAGGTGTTATAATGACCCTAAAATCCTACTTGTACACAAGTTGTTTCACACAGTATTTGTAAACCTCATACAACTGACCTTTTTTTGCAATCCTTACACAGTTGCAAGCATGTATAGCAGCGTACAAATGTTATAATACATGCTTGCACTCACATCATCACTGGCTATGATCTTGTCTCATAAATTAAGTAAAGTTGAGTCTTGTCAGTTCTTGGATGCAAGGCCTCCAAGGAAAACCCAGATGGTGCAGGCATTGATAGCAATTCAGTGGGAAGACCACCTACTGTGTTAGTACTCATTTTTCTTCTGGATTGAGAGCACTGTGTTTGGAAGGATGTTGCCGGGTTTTTTTCCGAGGTTAAAAATTAAGAACCTGACCAAAATTAAGTATTTCAAATCATCATAATAATCCTATAGCATGTTGCATAAGAGTACAGAAGTGTTTTAAATATTGCCAGCTAAAATAAAAAAAAATTAGTTAATTGAAAATAACTTTTTCCTTTTTTTTCAATCTCCTTTCATTCAGCATCTATCCACCCCGTCTGTGAAATATTCACTGACAACTAAAAACAAAAAGCAATTTTTATCTTCATCAGCATTTCCTGTAAGCTTTTGTAAAACATGCAAAACTCAAAAAAGCATGACTGCAAAAGAAACTGGGAATTTCCTCAACTGGGAGTTCGTAATTTGGTCTTTATCTTATTTCCTTCTGTGGCATAGTGCTGATAAAATGTTAAAATGTAATCTGTTTTGCACTATTTCATTGGCAGATACCGTCATGTCCCATGTGTCCATTAATTACCCTCTCTGCGCTAGGATCTCTGGTTACACCACAGATTTTTGGTGGAGCAGGAAGGGGAGCAGTGCTGCCTGAAGACCTTGGGCCAGGGGCAGTGTGGCAAGTGGAACACTCGTTACCATGAGCTGTCTCAGTAGTGTGTGTACTCTCCTTATTGCCTCCCAAAGTGCTGAGTACCATTGAAATGCATCAAAAAAAATCTCATTTCAGAGAGATTTTAGTCATATTCCCCCGATACGCTTTATAAAAAATAAAATTATTCACCAAACACGGACATTTATCATGAAAGTGAGTCTCAAACCCAAAGCTGGATGAGAAGCAGATATAGCAGAAATAAATTGTAGTAAGTCCAGACAGGCTATATAGATATAGCCTTCTTCACAGCTAAAATATGAATAATATTGTTGTGATCTTTGAATGCAGGGTGAGAGGATTAGAATTATTTTCTAATGTTTACCACCTAGAGTTTTAACATGTAAAGAGATTTTTCAAAGCCCAGAAGCTTTCATAGCATTAGAAGAAAAAATCTTTGGAAGTGACTATTGGGTAAGATATTCATAGCTATAAGTAATGGATCTTTTTTCACAGAGGATGGGAAAGGCACGTTTGCCTTTTACTCTTGGAGCCCAGGTACTGTCAGTGTGCTATGTCAGAGAAGGTACAGTGGAGGAAAACTTCACAAATGCTCACTCCACAGCGTGTTGATTGAACTTGATGTTGATCCATCATAAACACAAAATACTTCTCAAGTCAAGTAACATTTTAAGGGGAAGTCACAAGGAAATTACATGTTCTGAAGACATCAGCGAGAAATCACAACCAAGTGAAGTAACTGTAGATTCTCATAATGTGAAAGTCCCTGCGCTTCCAAAGGTTTCACACTGACTGGAGTAGATGAAAGAGGAGGAAACAGAGGATAATTAATGAATTTTGCTCATAGTTTCTAAAAGAGATAGAGCTTATGAAAATATATTTTGACCTTTTGCAGATATTGTGAAAACTTTGTTGCTTGGAACTTGCCTTACAGAACGGTATATCCCTAAGTTCCAAGAATTCATGGAATTCTAAAACTAACTTGGGCTCCTGGAAAGTAAAATAGAAAACCTCACTTATTTTGCTAAGGTTTTGATTTTAGTAACTGTTGTGACAAGGATGATAAGAATATTCTTGGTGTAAACACTACTAACAACATTAAACTTGAATAATCGAACTCTCTGTTTTCACTATATTCCCTCTGAAAATATATCGGTGTAAATACAGATCCAGCCTTGACCAAGATCTGCTTTTGGTGGAGACAAGAGCAGGGTGTGTTTAGGGATAATACTGTATTTCTGCTCACCAGGAAGAGCAGCTGCCCCAGCCACTGTGCTCAGGTGTAAGGCAATGTCTATCTTTCACTGTGACTTTGTAGGATGCCAGAGGGACTTTAGGGAGACAACTCAAATGAAGGAACAGAGCAGCATGACAAATCAGCAAGTTGAAGGAATGGAGCATTAAGGGAAAGAAAGCCTTGTGTCAGGGAAGGAAAAGAGGCCCTGATGCTTCTGCAAGATTTTGCTTCCCCATCACCAGGGTTCAATATATTAATATTTCTTTTGATCTTTTTTCTTATTTTGAATTAAATACAATACTTACAACTACAATTTTAAAATTTGAAATCAAGACAAGAAGACCTTTCAGAGACCTTCAGAGACCTTTCTTCTTGTTGGTTTTTTTTTTGTTTGGTTGGTTTTGGTTTTGTTTTTGTCTTTTTTTACAGATTTGTGGGGCCTGTTTAAAGTTTCCTAACTACAGAATTTATTATGGAACACAAGATACAACCTGAATTCTTTTGGCATTTCTAAATATAAAAGGCTTTTCTTACATGTTCATCTACTATTTTAACAGGAGAAAATTTCAGCATATAAGGTGGCCTCATTAAAGGGTAAATCAGGATTTTGTAGTGATGGGAGTCATTCTTTGTTGCAGAGGCTGGGAGTGCTGAATGAGTCTGGGACTGCAGAAGATAGAAAGATTGTCTTGCACAGAAACTCCATGATATCCAGATGATCTGGCTTCTCTTCCTACCTCTGCTTCCTGGGAGGTGGTTCCAGATGACTGTTAAAACTCACTTCTTGAAGGCGTTCAGAAACTGTGTGCCATTGCTTTCTGGGTGCCTGATGCCTGTGGAGAACCAAGAAGCAGAACATCTCAATTCACAGTTGCAGCTAAACTGAATAAGGAACTTTGATTTTAAAAGCTATAGCATACTTGCTTTGATAGATTAAAAAGAAAATCATTCCTATGTGTGTGAAATTGGTCTGTCAGGTCTAGCTATGTCTGTATTTCTGTTCCTTCAGAGTAAGAATGTGGATGGCAATTTCCTGTAAATATGGATGGGTATTATTGTACTTTATAGCTGATGGAAGCACTATAAAAATTAATGTTGTGAAATCTGGGAGAATCAACATTATTTCTTTCTATGTACCACAATGTGACATGCTTTCACACTTTGAACTGAACAGATAAAATGGAATTAGTAGATGCTTACTAAGAATATCCCCAGTGAAACACCTAGTGCAAGTCAATAATTTTTATTTTTATACATCTGCAACAGGACTGAATTAACATTGTACAGGCAGCAATATTAGAAGTTGTGTATTTTGACTATTTTGCTATGAAACCTTATTGTGCTTTCACTGTAAGTATTTAAGTGCTTGTAAGTAATATGCTGACTAGGATGTTTCAATAAAAAAATAATTGTATTGGTACCAAGCTTTATTTATATTTCTTAGAAGCTGAATCTAACTGAAATAAACTTTGTTTCTTCTATGTTGCATTTTTTCCCATTCCTGTGAGGGCATTTAGAGACTGTTGAAGGCAGCGTCCAAATGAGGATTTCTTATTCTATAATACTAGTAAAATGGGAGAAAACCATTTACAATCACACCTGCAGTGTGCTAAACTGAAATATCCAGCTCAAAAAAAAAGCTCTTTTAGAAGTTTGACTTTTGATTCATGCTTTGTTAAGGCTTACTACCTCTGGGAAGTTTTAAAAAACAAGACTGTCATTGCAGGGTCAGCAGAGTCATCAGCAGGGGGGCTGACTTATTAAAAAAGCACATTGATGTAACGGGAGCTCAAATGGATCAAACATTCTAAAGGGAGGGTATAAGTAAAGAGACTTTCTATGGAGTACCCTGTTCGGTGTCCTCTTCTTGGTGAGATGCCATCTCTATTCTTACTAGAGATAGGTCCATATGGTGGCAAGACCATTCCAAATTGATTGAAGACTCTGAATTTCATCAAATTCTGAGTGTTCAACATGAAACATTGAAATCCGCCAATACTCAGATAGTGATCAACACCTGTATTTGGAAAAGCTGTTTTCTTTGAGCCAGGCTTATAAAATATTGGTCACCTTAGAACATATTGATCAGTCTCCTTCCCCACTAGCAAAAAAATCCCCTCATCAGGGCAATATTAATATTGCTTCTATAGCTTACCATGAATATCAGCTTGGCAGCTGATATTGGCAGAGCTTGGCAGGATTTCACTACCTTCAGTTTCCTCTACCAGCAATTCATAACAGTGATTTAATAAGTTCTGTCCTCCTTTGGAATATGGCCATGGTTTAAACTGCTCAAAGGCAAGTGAGTCAGATCAGGCTGAGTGCTACCTCCAAGCTAATCCCCTTTTCTCAAACCAGTGTTCCCTTCTGGCCTCTGTGGTTTCCTCTTTGCAAAAAGCACCCTTCCATATTGCATTGGTTAACTGCTTCTGAATTTGTATGCGATATGATGTAAGGTAGCAGATACTCTGGCCCACAGGTTAGGCATTTTACAACCTTAAAAGGTAAATTATTGATAAGTTTCTGGTGCTGCAAAAATAAGTGGAATTTTTACAAAGTAAGATCTGGACAAGATTTTTGCTTGAGTTTATTTTTCTGCCTGTTGTTCCCCCAAGTTCCCCATGCTTCTAGACAGACTCAGTTTAATATCCATCCCAGATATACTGCCATCTCCAAGTTTCTGGCAGCCGCTGTTATCTGTCACACTGATGTGCTGCTCAAGAAAATTGTTCTGCATTTTTTTGGTGGAGAAATAAAAAGTTATTGGCATAGGTAGTTTGGAAGCCAGAGCAGCTTTCTTACCCAGTGAGATATTACTGTGTTTCAGAAGCATCTGAAGGGAGTCAAACCTAGTCCACGCATATGTTCAATTTTACATGGTGTGCTGAGGCCAAAATTCAGGGCCAGCTGCTCCCAAGTCTCTGGCATGTGCTTTTCTTTAACCACATAGAGTGCTGCCTGTCTGTATCTGCTTGCACAGTTGCGGCTTCAGATTCAGAGCCGTATATATGTTTCTTAGCCTCTCAGTGTCTTTAAAAAAAAAAAAAAAGAAAAGACATCATTTGGAGTTAAGTCTAGAGAAGTGGTTTGCTGTCTTTTTTGACTTATTAAACTGCAGTAGTACTAGAAAACATAATGTGACAACTACTGCCTGACTTTTGCATCTATACGGAATGGATTTTAATGTTGTTTTAAAACTTAGACAGTATAGGAAATGAAGCCTCAAAATTCATGTATTCTGGCTGCATGTAAACTGGTACTTTTTTGTCACACATGAGGACAGAGATTAAAAACAACTTTATAAAGTATTTATGAGGTTTTGATTTACCACAATTATTTTCTCTGGCTTTTAGAGTCTCTGAATAGTATCTTAATGCTAGATCATATTTTCTGACAGCAAAACACCAGATACACTGTAATGATTTGGCATTCAGCCTTTTGGAATGAAGGCCAAAACTGGTTAAATAAATCTTTTTCAATAGCAAGGAGCAATGATTGCATTGTAAACTCTGCATAAATCTGTGATATTACAGAAAGCAACTGTTTTGCAATAAGTTGAATTGGAAAAAAAAAAACAACATGGAAAAAATTTCCCATACTGGAAAGATGTCAACATGGCATTTTGCTACCCGAGTCTTCTATACTGTTGCAACTGAACTTTTAATAATGTGACAGAAAGTGTTTTTCTTGATTATTGTGCTCAAGATTGTGTGAGAATCCCAGACCGGAGTAGTATTTCATACAAATATTAACTTTATTAATAACACATAAAACACATTGGGATTCCTAGTAGTCAGTTCTACACATGGCTAAGAAAAGGCAGGTGGTTTGTGAAATAGCATGAGCTCATGCTCAGCAAGATTTCTATCAGGAGGGGCAAAGCGCTGAGTTCCTTTGTATTCAAAGGAGCCAGTGGTGTAAATATTTACCAATGTGCATCTACTGCTAGTGGTGTATGACTGTAGGTCTGAGAAGTGATCCAAGACATTGGGGTTGCTGTGCTAAACACTCTGCAGGGGTGTAGACAGACATCATCCTCACCCAGAAGAGCTTACAGTTTAAAATACAGATGTCTCAGACCTGATAGAAAGGGAAGTAGACGTTTAAGAGAAGCAATTTATGCAAGCCACAAACTGCCAGTGGCAGCAGTGAAAGGAGGAGCGTTCCCAGAGGCTGAGCCCCGTGGTGCAAGCTGTGACTTTCAGTCCACAGGAGGGTAGGTTTGTTTATTTTCCCTTCAGATTTTCATGCGTGGAACGACTGTCTGGGAACACGGAGCCACGCACGGGTGTGACTGTGCGGCCACACGGGTCCCTCCAGCAGCTCCGTGCGTGTGTCAGGCAGGAGAATCCAGAGGGCCCCATAGCGCTCCTCAGGTCAGGGCCTGGGAGCGGAGGGGCGGGTGCCCTCTGTGACCCCCTGCTCTGTCTCTTCTTGAGAAACTACCTCGGTTTGGCTTTAAAAAGGGCCAGAACCAGCTGAACAAATGTATGGCTGTTTGGTGTAACATTTCCGTGCAGTTCAGGTTAATAGTTCACTTACAGTGCAAAGCTTAAATCTGAGTTCTCCAGATCGTATAGACTCTACCTCAAAAGAAATAACAATAACAATAATGATAACCATAAAAACAACAACAACAATAATAATACTAATAATACTAATAACTGCTTAACTTTTACATTATAAAAAAAACAACGTCCAGGAAAAGATTGTCAGCAGAAATGGTGAGAGAAGGACAAGCCAGGATGCAGAAGTGTGTACTGATGTGCAGCTCATGGCTCCTAAAGCCCTGCAAGGGCAGGTTTTAGCTCCTTGGGCTTTATGATGAGCCTTCTGATCACCGTATGAAGCTACAATTAAAATGCGTGGAGCGGCGCCCTGCCCGGGCTCCCCGCGCTGCCGCTGCCAAGGGGCTGTGCCAGGCGGGGCGCTGCTCCAGGCCGGCGGGAGGCGGCAGAGCTCGGTCCCGGTCCTGGTCCTGGTCATGGGCCTGGTCCTGGTTCCGGTCCCTGTCCCGGTCCCGGCCCGCCGGGACCCCGCGCTGCAAGGGACGAGGCAACATCCCCGGAGCAGGCGGCAGCTGGGAATCCCGCACGTGGGGGCGGTTAGGGAGAGCTGCCGTGAGTACATGCGTGTACGAGAGGAGCATTGGAATATATCCAGAGCCCAAATCCTTGAGTCTTAGCAGCTGAAAGATGTCAAATGCTCTCCTTAGGCTGAAAAGCGTTTGGCACGCTCCCGGAGTGTGTCAGGACAAGACTGGCACCGTGGTGCTCCAGGGACCACGAGGAAAACCTTAGGATTGCTGTAACTTGTCCACTTCTTCACTTACTGCCTTCAGTTTCAAACCTCGCAACCCATGTGAAACGGAGCAATGTCCCAGCATGATGCACTTAGCACATCTGATTGCTTAATTATTATCTGCCTTTCCACACAGCTAGAATCACAGCTTCACCTGCTCATGTGGCACCCACATGGGCTGTCCTGAACATCAGTGTGTGAGCAGCTTGGGATCACTGCCACTCTGGTATCTTCCTCTTCTGCCTTTGTTAAAGCTCTTCATTCCAAATGCAGCTTCTGCACACTCCCCTAGGTGTGGAAATGTAAATGCATTCACAAAATAACTGGGCAACTAGCAGAACCTTTGTTAACTGCTTTGAAAGTGAAAAGCGCCTTCTAAATAGAACAGTTGAAAATAATCTCTGTGCAATAGCTAAATGTTTGCCAACCAACTACATACAGTTTTTAAATTTTAGAGGTTTTTTATAAGCTTCCCATAATTTAAAGCCACATGGACTTTAACTAAGTGCTGTCATGATGGCTGGTAAATGAATAAACACAACATCATAACTGTTCTCTCAGAACTGTGTCAGGAAATACATTTTTATTCTGAAAAAAAATCCACTCCAAGTGTTCTCACTTTCATTATGCAAGGAATACATCCCCTGTCCTCATACTATGGAATTTTTTTAAAGTTATTAGGTTTTTATCTTCATTTCCAGTGTAAAAAATATTGAGCTGAAAGAGGCCTCAAGACAGAGTTGGAGACAGGAAGATGTAGGCAGAAAAAAGTTTTGAGAAAAGCTGCCAGTAAATTTATGTCCAGCAAAAGAATGCAGGTAAGAAGAAATGGCAAGTGGGAAACTTCTGGGAATCAGGTACTTGCTGTGTGTACTAATTACATCAACTTGCTCCTGGTCCTGTTCTGTAGCAGAGAACATAAGCCATGTTCTTGGGATGCAGCCTCTGTGTCTGATGTTGTGGCTCTGGGTTCATGTTTTAATTCAGTCATTCAAGGTGAGGGGCCAGAGGGCAGATAAGCTTTTTTCCAAACAGCTGTTAACAGGGTTTGCAATGTCTGCTTAAGATGCTACCTGAGCAGAGGCAGAGCGATTTAATAAACTGAGAGCTGTCTTGGGACTTCACATCCTTTCCCATCTCTGCCACTGCTTTCCTGCTGAATCATGTGTTTAGCCTAATGTCTGTTTCTTATTCTGTTAAATGGACACAGTAAGCATTGTAGAAGCAATGAGTAATGTATTTATCTTTCTAGACAGAAAATGTGGTGTATAATAACTGGAAATTACTTTTATCTGGGATGTTTTAGAAGAGACAGTAGGTTTTGTGTGGTCCCATTGTCTCCTCTCATCCTTGCAATACTATAAGGATGGTGTTAGTATAGTTTTTTTATGTAATTTCTGCTTGGTTGTTTCAACCAATTCAGAATAAATGTGCATCTATGTCCTTTTGGGCCAATTTAGAATGCTTCTTTCTTAATATTCTCTCAAAGAACTTGAAGATATAAATGAAGTCCCTGTCATGGCAGAGCAATCTGTCAGTCAGGCAGCAATTGGTCATGGAGGACCGAAATTAGACGTAGGGATTAGAAAAGAAATCTTAAGAGTCACTGTTTGGGAGAGGTTTACATATGCAGAAGATGTTTAGAAAGCATTCCAAAACTTAAGGGTGTAGCTTTACGCAGATCCTTATTCTAGAAAAATACATTTTAAAATTAGTAGACTGTTCTCTATTTTCCTATCAATAGTGTATTCAACATTTTCAAGTGATTGCATGTCAAGAACTTCACAAGTGTCCGCCTGCTATCTAATTGTGCTGACTAGTAATTTCTAATCTGATAATAAGCAGTGAATTGGTTAACTGTGTTGGTACTTAAGTGTGCATGTTTTGCTTCAAGGCTGACACCCTGGCAAGATGAATGGGGGAAGTTAACTTGCTTGATGCTATTGTTTTAGCTGGTGAGGATGAGGACACAACAAGATGAAAGTATGTTGGTTTACATTGTCAAGGCTATCTTCACAACCAGAAGCTAGAAACTTCCTTTATTATGAGAAAACAAACACATAAATTCTGGGAAATAGAATAAAACACTCCATTAATCTGCATGAAAGCCTTAAATCATCCAGATTCATAGATTTGCTACCTGTGGTAATTTTTTTCTTCTGCATTTGGAATAAGAGTTTGTTGGGATCAGACAGCATCATTGCTTGCATCCACTGACAGTCTAAGAAATGACTAATAAAACCAGATACAGTAGACATCTTTTCTTAGAAACAGAGCTTTCTGGAAATGGTGCAGAAACAGAAAGAAAATCTAATAGAATGCTACCCTGTTCCATTGAAATCCGTTCAGAAAAATAAATGAGGTTCTATTTTTGGCTTCCTTTGCCTTGTTGAAGGGTATAGGATAACTCATTTGATCTAGCTCTGCACCAGCTTCTCAACTGTGAAACCAGAATGAGTGAGTTGTGCATATTTTCTAAAATGTTGAGGAAATACAGATAAAAATTATTATGTAATCCCTAAGCACCAGATTGGATGACCTCTATTCATATTTAAATGATGAGAACTATTTACAGAGCAGCCTACTGTTCACTGTGAGTAAGGCTGAGAGAATCCAGGCTGGTTTTGTTTTGGCCCAGAGAGTACTTCTGAACTGCTGTTTTCATTTGGTTTTACAGTTCCATTTTCATAAGATTGAAAGGACCTGAAAATGAGTGAAATTGCAGGTTAGTGAATGATACTGTATGTTTGAAGATATCCACACTCTAACAATCTTTGACTATATCTTCAATTACCAATATCTCAGTTGTAATATCACTGCTGGGATTTTCAGAAAAATAGTCTGTAATGTCAACTCTGTACTTAAACTGTAACCAACAAACCCTGGGGAGCTATCAAGTTATCAGTCTTTAGTACTGAAAGCATAACACCGGTTTTAAGTATAGCTACTCAAAATGGGTCAAGTTACAGCTGGGTTGTGTTTTAGTGAACTAAAATTAATAAGGTGTTTTTAGCCAAACAGAAAAATCCGTAAGTGTAGATATTTATAATCAAATTCCTGATTCTATAAGTTAATTTTTATTTAGCCTGTGAAAATTAGGTGTACACACACATACATACACAAAAAACACCTGTGAACTGAAGTTCTCAGTACTTTGTTGCCCATAACCTCAAGCTGAAACAGAAACTCTAGCACTTCTGCATTCAAAGTCTGGATCAGCTGCTAAGATCTAAGATGTTTGGGTTTGAACTTGTGTACTTTAGAAGTAGATTATACATATTCTGATCTGAATTGAAATAAGTAATAATTGGTAGGAAATAAGACAAAATCTTTCAAATCTGAAATGTTTGTATATCAGATGTATCCATAAATGTTCTCTCTTTGTAAAGGAAAAAATATTTAGAGATCGTGATGTAAGACCTAAATGTGAGCAAGTCACTTCTGAAGCAGCAGTGAAGGAAACATTTTTGCTGGCCTGAGCAAAACAATTAATCATTGTCCTATGTGCTCTTTTATTAAACGTGTAAAGACCAAATTGCTTGTCAGATCAGCTAAAAAACTGAGAAATTGAAGGCTTGTAGCAGCCTTCACGTTTCACATTTGCAGTAACTATTTTTCTTTAATTCTGTAAAAATCTATATTTTCTTTCCAGTTCCACTGGTTGATCTCCAAGAGACAGTATCAGTAGGGCCCCAAGTGATTAGTCTTTTTTGTCAAAGCACATAAATTATTACTGGGCTGTTAATTCTAAGTGAATCTAATCCCAGGTCACTATTGCTTTTGAAAGAACTAACTTCTATTCTTCAGTCTATTTAGCAAGGCTGTCACCTGCTACCTATACGAACTCTTTGCTTCAGCTAGAGATTCAGCACACACTAAGCTTGCTTTTTGTGACATTCACTGAAAAGTCAAAAAATCTAAAGATGCCTGAATGAATTACCATGCTACTAATACAACCTTTAAAAAACTATAGAAAGCACTAATCAATTTTTTCCTAATTTGAGATTTTTAATCTAGAAGAAAAAGAAATTAAAACATACTTAATACTATTGGCTTTATGTATGTGTATGCAATATTTAATTTCAAAATTAAGAAGTTCAGAACTTCTGAAGTGGAACAGAGACAAAATTGCCCTTTCCAAATTTTACTTTCCAAAATGGAAATAGTAAAGGAACACAGTTTTAGGATGGTTCTGCACTTAGTCTTATGATGGATCCATTAAGAGGTTTTGTTTTTTAATCAGAGATACTTATATGCTTTTCTCAGCATACTTTCCTGGACATCACATAATTTTGTGCATATGTACATAATCTCTGTCTATTTTAGAAAACTGTTATTTTAGTCTTCCTGATGGGAAATTGAGGCACAGAGAGACAAAGGGACTTTTCCAAGATCTCAGAGGACATGAGTTAGAGCAGGCTAAAAGATCTAGAATTTATGGTTAACTTCTAAAGTACTCTACAGCTTTCCTTTGGATAAATCAATACCAGCAATGAATTAAACTGCTTAATGTTTATTTGAAAATCAAGCCAAACATTATTAATTTAATTTGGTGAGTAAAAGAAACCCCAGCAACCCAGAGTATGTCTGGAATTAACTTTATTTTGGTGTGTATTTTGTGGAAAGGAAGATCAAGATTGTTATTTTTTTCCCATCAGAAATATCTGTGTACTTTGCCAATATCTGCCTTGGCAGTACTTTACTAGTAATGTATATATTTTGCCTTTTAGAAAACTGTTTTCCCAAGGCTGATAAAAACTGTGAGCAAAATTATGTCAGGAAACACTTACACATGAAAATATGAAATATTATTCAGATTTGATAAATTCAGTGTGAAAAGACACACTACTTTGCAATTCTTAACAGACATCTTTAACCTAAAAATATTCTATTGGTTGAAGGGAAAATGAAGGCAGAAATAAAAATTCACACAACTAAAAACAAGAGTAATAGCAATGAATTTAAAACTGACTCTGGGGAAATATGGACAATTGATACAGGAAGCTGAAAATATCTTTAAAAAACTCTGCAGAGGATGGAGGGAAATAAGAAACAATACATGAAGTATATAAAGAAAAAGTGAGATCTTAGTAATGGTTTATATCCTGTTCTCAGCAAGGATAGTAAAAACATGGATCACAATGTGCAAAAGGCAGATTTGCTCATTCATATCTGTTTTGTCAGAAAAGGCAGGAAGATCTATTTCTACCTTAAAGCTAATGAGAAGTATTTTATACCCATCAGTAGCTAGAAATAATGCAGAACGATTTTTTTTTCCAAATGGGCAGGATCAGACAATACATTTGATGCAAGCTAAGGTAGTTTATTTCCGCATACTAATATTTTTTTTAATTACAGAATGCTGGGGAAATTGGAGAAAACTTAATTAATGCCAATATTTTAAAAGAAAAATCTGTTAAAAATCATACAAAAGACTGACTAAAATGGAGGTAGTAAAGAAATATGTATAGGTGAGGTATAGTTACAGAGGGGAAAATATTTCTAGCGTGGTCCTGTGAAGATCTGTTCTTTCTCCAATGCATGCAGCATCTTTAGCAAAGTCTGGAAAATGTGAGATTATCAATAGAAAAACTTACAAGTGACAAAATCATTTGACGAACAATTCATGATGATGAAAGAATGAGCTAGTCTGGAGTGCTCATTGCAATAAATTCATTAAAATACAATATTTTTGTGTGGTCAAAACAGGCCAAAGGAAAAAGAATTTACGTAGCAATTATTATTGGGAAATAATAATTTCCTCTAGAAAAGACTTAAATACTAATTTGAAGGTAAGCTACAAGAAGAAAGCTGTGATTAAAATGTAAGATGCAGTCCTTTTATGTCTAACCAATGGCATACGGATAGAGATGATGATACTCCATCTGTCTATGTCATTAGTGAGAACATTCCTGGAATACTCTGTCCAGTTCTAGCATTTATTCTTTGTCAAGGACCTTTGCAAGCTAGAAGGGGCTCAGAAGAAAACTGCAAGAAAGGTATGAGGTCTGGGAAATGTGCTTCATCCTGAGACACTGAAGAAACCCTGTTTACTCTAGACTAGAAGGAGATTTCACCATAATCTGTAAGGCCATTCATGGAAATTATGTTCTTGACCAGTTTTGTTACAAATGAAGTCTAATAAGTTATTTTAAATTAATTTTTAATTTTTTGATTATTGTTGTAACTTCATCATAATCCAATTAATGTTACAGATGGAACTGTTGGAAATTTAATTTTGACAGTTCTGAGCTGGAAACAGAACACAAATATCGAGTGATAGTAGCTAATGTTTGGAATCAATTCTTACACAGCAATGTGCTGAATTTTCCGTCTGTTGCAGTTCTTTAATTGAGCTGTAACATATCTCCCAGAAAGACACCCAGTGCAGAACAGATAGTGCAGCTGATTCAGAAGTTGCTGTGCCATGGTCTATAGTTTGTATAGCAGATCAAGTTAGAAGACCAAAAGGTACCTCATGGGTATAAAATCAGCCAGGAAAAGGTAACTATGTTGTACATGGGAATGAAAAGGAAAATACTCATGTACTATAAATACCAGTATCACAATAAAAAAACACAATGGAATGGGAAAATTATGTTAAATAACAGAAGAAAGTATCACTGGTTTTAATGCTTTGCTAGTAATTCAAAGACCATATTTCTGATACTTAGCTTGCCCTCTGATACTTAGCCTGCCCTTAACCTCCTTACTCTGTACAATTCAAGTACTGTCTAATTTGCTGTGCAATTTGTACTGATGAATGAGTTTGAATTAAGTTTAAAGTAAATAAATCAAATACAATGAACATTGCAAAAATTATGGAGTTTTATATATGGTTGTATTCACCAAGGAGGCACAGAAAGTTTTACTTCAGCTATTCTAAAAAGAGCTGGAGTGCAGATGAGCCTGACAGAAAAAAAAACTTATACAAATGTATCACATATGTGTTTATGATCTTCTGTCCTTCTTAACACAGGTTCTCCACAGGCACTTCAGTCTACTCCACTGCTAAATGTGTATATTAACAGCTACAACAGAGCAAGGAAAGACTATAGGTATTAACAGTTTGAGGTTTGGTTTTCTTATTTTGGTTGGTTGGTGACTTTTAGGTTTTGGTTTTGGATTTTTTGTTTGGTTGATTGGTTTTGTTTTGTTGGTTTGGTTTGGTTTGGTTTTTCCCAAATAGAAAGAATTTAGGTCTGTGATGAGAAAGTGCCTTATAAAGCAGCAATGGCACATGTATTAATTTAAGAAACATAAATCCTCTAGTGTCATCTAGCAATCTTTGGGAAGGCCCATAGATTCAAATGTGCATTATATTTTGTGCTCCACACATATGGGCCAAAATACAACTGTTGGCTCAAATCTGTATATAATGTTATCTGATGCATTGTCTTCTCTACTGAAACAGGCAGGCTTCTCTCCAGTGACCTAAACCATATATGGTTTTATGCTCTGCTTCATTTTGAGAAAACGCCCCTGTTTATATTTCAAGCCCACTTATTAAAACACATATGTGCTTCTTGGACTGATTACAAAAATGACTGCTTGACAATCTTCATTACAGACACTTTATTACTTCAACAATGACAAATTGAAGGCTTCTTCAAGTAGGCAGTCATTTCACAATACTTTACCTGAGAGTTTTGACCATTTATATTCTTTGGTCTTTTCTGTATTTCCTCTTATGCTTCTTCTGCCAGTGTTTAGTATTTGTTAAACTTTCTCTTCTAGTCAGAATATTTTTTGAGCTTGGAAACTTTCCAGAGGAAAAAAAAAAAGGCTTTCTGTGGGCTTTGATAAATTTTTTCATTAATCCTGAAAATTTACCAATTTCAGTTCTAAATACAGGGACTATGTGATTTTGTTTATTTGTTTACTTGCTCTGTTTTTACATCCTTATAAATTATTGTGCACAGATTTTGTTCATTTTTTACACAGTTTTAGCCTCACACAGGAAGTCTTTATGGATTTCATCTATATCATTAGAAAATACTGGGGGTAAGAACATCTGGAAATAAACTGTATGACCCACTTTAGCATACTTTGCACTGTGAAAGCTTGTATATTATTTCAATAGCTGCTGTTCTGGATAGTTCTGCTCAGCCTTCACCTCAAAACTACTCACCTCTTCTATCCCTTGGTCCCCCAGAATAAATTCAAAACGTTGAAGATGTGAGGGAGGATGTGTAGATTGCATTTGGTTAAAGATTATTTTTTGCAGTATAGCCTGTATTCTTCCATTTCAAGGCTCCCAGTGCAACCAGGAAGAAATTGCTTCCTTGTCTCACCAGGAGAGTCACGATGTATCTTGCTTGCTGCTGCTGCTGTGTGGTGCTTTAAAGACGTCTGTGTTGAATCATTCATTGGCGCAGCCGTTTGCACACGGCTTAGTGAATGGAGCAGTGAGCTAATGAATGAACATTCCTACTTAAAACACACCTATATATCTTTCAAGTTGTATTCCTTCATCTCAGTGGCACACCTCAGCCCATTGGTTCAGTCCAAAGTAAATCCATAACATGTCATAGCTGGACAGACCTCTGATGAGATACTTTTCAACAAGTTAGCATACTGTTAAGCCATTATTTTCAAGGTCTCTAGCACAGAAGTCCCTTGTTGAACAACTTTGCTTTATTTGGCCAACTGTGTGAAGGCACGTTTGAGTGGTATTTTAAATTCCCAATTCATGAATAATATTCCAACACAAATGTAAATCTTTGTAAGCATTGAACTACTGCTGTGCATTCTAATAACATGTGGAAGATAATATTTTGCCCATTCTTAATCACTTAATTAAAATAATTTCTGCAACAATTTTATGTAGCAATATATAGTTGTTTGGGGTGGTTTCTTTATAAATTTGTGTTTTTAGAATAAGTCATGGGAAGGGATTTTTACTGACTTGTCAATAGTGGTGAGTCTTAAAGCAATAACTTCAGTAACAAGACGCTATATTCATTCCCAGCTGGACAGAGTCTCGAAGAGGACAGTGAGGCAGTGGTGTGAGCTGCTGGCGGGACATGTCTGGGGATCTCCTGGCTCTGCTCTGGAGAGGAAACCAAGGAGAGTGTTGGTTGGCTCTCTGAGCCTTCTGGCTGAATCTAACCTGTCACATTTTTAAAACACCCAAGCAACTGTGGGTGTCTTTTAGAGGAAGTAATTGCTGTTAGCATTCTTTTCCTATTGCTTTCTGACCATCTCAATACTTTCTTAAGGTGTTGCCTTAACAGGAATGTGAACTGTATGTAGGCCTGAAGAAAATTAACAATGACTCAGAAAATGAAATTTATCTGGAAAAACCACATTCCTCAGGAATACAGTATCATGGAGACTTGATTATTTCTTCTTGTGGAAGGGGCCAAGGTGTTTTATGATACCATACAGTTGTAGCTGAGATTGGCCTGTAGCCCAATCAACTAGTCATTCCTTTCTGGTATATTTCTGTATTGGACTTGTGCTGAAATGCCCACAGGAGATTTGGGTAGCTCTCTACAAATGCTTTTGCAGGTAGTGAGTGTTAATATAATTTAAAAAATCTGTTGTTTTCCCACCCCTCTCCTTCTCTTCACCTCTCTTTGTGAAAAAGGTAAATCATTCAGGGGTTGCTTTCAGCATCAACCAGTTTGTTGAATTTACAGGAAGGCTGCAGTTCCTCTGTGCACATGATGCTTTCTAATACATCACAGACTTCTAAAAAACAAAACTGTAAAAAACATACATGAAACAAGCAAACAAAAAAATACTTTCCTCTCAAAATATCCACACAGGAAAATGCTATGTAGCTAAGCATGTTAGTACAACTCTACAAGAAACTTGTGGACCAGATTATGCTCACTGAATTGTGGATGTTATTTTTAAAAAATGAGGGCATAAGACTCCTTCTTTCTTCTACCAGCACAAGTTGAAAAACCTAGACATATTTAGCCGTCAGCTGCCTAAGGAAATGTCACTTACCAATGTTTAGGATGATAGATTGCATCCTTTAGATGTGCCATTCTCTCTCCTTCCTCTCTAAGGAGATCCATTCTCAATTTTTTACCCTTAAAACCTAAAAGAATCATAACAAAAGCTTCTCACTTAATTAATCACTTCCACTTCCTCCATTTTGGGAGCATTTACATAGCATAAAATGTGGTGCTTGTGGCACTCTGCTATTTCCTCACATGTGAGCTTAGAATCAGCTATGCTGGTCAGACAAGCAGAACTGCTTTCTAAAAAAATTTTAAAGTAGAATCCTGTCTCAGCTGCTCTTAGAATAAATACCTATATGAAAAGAGTTTGTCCCTTTCTCCCACATATAAAATTACTTCTAAAATGTTGAAACAACTTTTGGATTATCAGCATTCAAAGGTAAATGGGACTAGGAAAAATGAGAAGTCTAAGTCACCAACTTCCTATAACCTCACATCAAAAGATCAGAAATATTCAAGATTATTCACAAATACATAAATAAATATTGGGAATCATGTAATGCCCAAGACTGACAGGATAGTGGTGAAAATAGCTCAAACCCATCTTAACTCGCTCTCAGTCATGGAAATCAAACCTGAGATTGAGGTTCCTCTGGGAAGCTTTTCCCAGTGTCCTGTACTGCTGGGGACAGTCCCTAGTCTGGGTTAGAGCACCAGCCCTGGGGTATTCCTTCCTATGTGCAATGTCAGTATTTGGAAGCTGAGCCTTTCAAGGCCTTCAGTCTTACAGCACTGCTCTCTCCTCTGCAATGGCAGCTAGACACAGTGTGGACTAGACTAGTAAATATACACTTATTTTTAATAGTTTATGAGTATCATCCAGAATAAGAAATATGCCTTTGAGCCATCTGAGCTGGGTCAGAGTAGCTCTGGAGGTGCAGCATTATGGAAATGAACTCACATTCCTCTGGATTTAAAGCAGCCATACAAGTGATACAGATCACAGAATATTCTGAGTTAGAAGGGACTCACAAGGATCATCAAGTCCAGCTCTTCAGTGAACAGCCCATATAGGAATTGAATTTACAATCTTGGCTTTATGAGCACCATGCTTTAAAAAATTGTGCTAATCCCTACTCTACAGTGTTCACCTGTGATGTACCTGGATTAATAACTTAACCCTTCCTGAGAGATATCCAGTACCATTTCTGCCCTGAGAGAAAGAGTACTGCAGAGATTCTGCAGGTCAGTAACACACCACTGCAAATGGACAGCAAGAGACAGAAGTTCAAGAAGGGAAGAAAAAGACCATATAAACACATTTGTTATTTAAAAAAAACTGCTCAGACTCCAACATTGTGACTCAGGGACTCCCATTCACAGTGTTGTTTCATGTTTAATAGTCACTGGTTATAGACATGAGTTTATATGGTGACCTTGGCACACTTCTAGATTCCAACAGCTTCTGTTGTTCCATATGTATGAAGAGCTACCACTCTCAGTTCATTTGGAAGCTGGTACCTACTCCCTTTATTTGATTCTCACTCGTTCCTAAACTGGAGGAGAAAATGTCATTCCTTATTTACCCTTATCACACCACTCATCATTCCACAGGCAGTAATTATACTGCTTTGTTCTGGGACCTCCTTTCAGTTTTAGAAATAGCCATTTAGCTGTCCTGTCTCTTCAACTAATTAAGATCTGAAGATCTTGTTTCTTATCACAAGCTGATTAGGGTTTTTTTAAGAGGTTTAGTGAAAGAACTTGTAAAGAAACAAGCTCTTTTTCCTTTTATTTGAGGAATCCCCTCTGTCATTTCAGTTTATTTATCCACTAACTTTACTGTTTATTTTAGCTTTTACTCCTTTCCTGCAGAACCAATGTATTGACCTGCATAGATCCATAGGTCTCTTATTTCTAGGTATTTGGTGTCAGTTTATCTGCCTTGTTGTCCATCAATACAAAAGAATTTTTAAGAGGAGGCATTGAACTGGGCTCATACTGGTTTATATCCTATTAATATGAAGAAAAGGGAATTTAACACACTTCTCACTCAGCATGAATTGCACCCCTGATTCTGTATAAGAGTGTGGATCCACCTTCAATTTTGTGAATCATACCCCTTGTTTCTTTAGCTTTCTTTTACATATCCATGAAAACATGCTATTTTGCTTTAACGCTATGTATATTGCTTTGCATTTTTTAAAAAATATTGTGATTTAGATAGAATAAATTGTGGTTTTCAGGTGTGGGGGAATTTTTTGCTTTGTCTTGAAAAAATAAAATCTCTATTTACACAGAGTAGATACTTTTCAGGAAACAGCTTATGATATTTTATTTTGTTCTGAATATGTATTTGACTTTTTTTCCTGTAAACTCAATACAATGTCTCAGTTCATACATCTGTGAGATCAAAAATGCACTGTTCCAAAGCACTGGGTAGGAAATGTATAAAAAAATGCAGGTGTCTGAGCAAGAGTTTGACAAGCAGAGAGACAAAAGGAACACAGGGAAAGGAACAGTGTCAGAGAAGTGTGAAGACAAAGGGTCTGGAGGCAAGGTTCGTGCTCAGTGTCATAGGGGAAATAGAAACTCCGCCGGTGTCAGCTTTCTCTCTATAATGCATCTCTGTCTCAATTCATGCTAAATAGATTGGCATGTACTGCTGACAGCCTATTATTTTACAAGCCATGTGTTTTTTAAATACCTATATAGATAATAGTACTGTTCAGTCCCTTAGCTAGATTATCAATAGGGCATAATGACAATCCACATATTTATAGATTTGGTTTATTTTAATGTAGCAGTGAGAGAAGTGTTTTCTTTGCTGGGGGCTCTGGTGACTCCTCTAATGGAGCAGAGAGAACTGGTGTCTTAGTTGTCTCTTTCAGCTGCCAAGAGCTGTTTGGAGATTGAATCACAGGAGCTTAGAGAATGGCTCAATCTTATGCAAAGCAGGCATCTGCAATAAGGCAGATGAGCTGTGCTTGGAAGTACCTGCTTCTTCCAACTGTAAGTTTTCATTTTGTCTTTAGGCTACAAATGGTTTAAGTTACACAGGTGAATCTCAGTTCAGGAAGCTGAATCTTTTTACCACTAATGCTGCTATATTACTTAGCCAGCACAACAATATCCAGTTCTGCTCCTGGAAACAGAAATATTTCAGGGTAAAATTAATAAAATTTTAGTTACAGTTTGTCTAGCTTCTTTAATATTGTTTTAATTAGTTTTAAGACAGAGAAAGTTGGCAAGCTTTGTATCTGGCCCCTGTAAGAGGAGAGGAGACAACAGCAAAACTTGTCCATCCAACTTGCCATGTGCAACGTCTCACTTTCAAACACCGTTGTACACGACTCCCCCAGCATATCAAGAGTGGCACATCAGGAATATCCACATGGAAGGGCAGGTGTAGGTAACAGGTGTCATCTGACACTTGGTTGCACGGGGTCGTATATTCCGCTGTATGAAGGAGATACTACTAATAGCTTGTGCATGTGTGCATTTTCTGCCATAAATGGCAGTTTGCCAATCTCTAGGCCTTGTTTAATATGTTATCCTTCTGTCCCACAATGTTTTTTCCCCACTGCAAATTCTTTGTACTGCTCCAGAAGTGCCTTCCCATCTACAGCCAGGCGAGTGGGCAGAGAGGCAGGTGGCAGCTGCAGTCATCCCCTGTTGAACAGTGATCACTGTTCAAGCCCTTTGGACAGAGTGATGCACGAGCAGAGTTCCCTCCAGCTGAGGTTCAGTCCAGCTGGGGTGACAGGACCTTGCCCTACCAGTCTGCATGTCCTTGATTTTTAAATAGATTTCTCTCAAACAAATATAAATCCTCATCTGTGGAGCCTGGATACAGTTTCAATGAGCTGTTTTGCTTAAACTAATTAATGAGGGCTGCACTGAAATACATGTGGTCTTAGCAAAACTCAAAATGTATCCAAAAAACTGTTTTCTGCTTGTTTGGTTTAAAAGCAGTTTAATTAAATAAATTCACATTTACACCTGATAAAGGCAAGCTATAACTTCTATGTTTTATAAAAATAAAGTAAATTCATGTCTTAAGGTTATGACAATATTATTAAAAATACAATTTATGGTTAAAGTTTACCGATGTGTCTATATCCAGATGTTGAGAAATGCTGAAAACTTTGTATGCCAAGGCCTTAAGGATACCTTCATTCCATGCCTGCTCTTTTTGACCATACTTTTTTTCCAAGATGCACTATAATTCCACATTTTAGCCAGACTCCAGACTCATGCTATATAGGCTGTCAGTTGATTCTTTGTCTTCCTGCTTTTCTGCAGCATGCCAACACTATTTCTTGCTCTCCAGCTTTCTTTTGGAGACCAATTTAATTGCACTTGAATGCCTAGTCCCTGGACTGCTCTGTGGAGCCAGGTAGCTGAAGATCAGGAAGCCAGTCTTTGGAGTCCAAGACTGCAGCTGGAAGCTGCTGGAACAGACTAAACGAATAGGAACTGTTAAAAAATAGAGCAGAGGCTGATACACATGAGCTGTAAAAGATTTTCTTCAAATCCTCCCTCCTGTAGAAGGAAGTAAGTGCAAGCCTTGCTTTCTGGAAAATCTCATGAGATCCCAGATCCAGGGATTTTTATTTTTTTAATTAAAAATAAAATATAATTGCTTGTGGCATCTGAGTGTTCTCCTATACAAGACAGTATGTGGGGCTTCTTTGCAGTTTTTCTTTTGCTCCTACTGAAATCAGCACGAAATCACAGTTGATTTGGGTGGAAACAGAATCTACACAAAGTTCAACTGGCTTTTCAGCTGAAAGCTCACAAGGATTTTATCACTGGTCAAAGCCTCCTTCCTGTCCTATGCAGAATTTTCTATTAACCATAAAAGCTGTATTTTTCCACACTGACATATTTCCACAGAAATATTAGAACTGCCATACCTAATCAAACCAGTGGTCCATCTAGTACCCCTGGCTCCAGATGCCCCAGAGGAAGGTGCAAGAAAATTCATATTGTCATTTCCCAGGGGAAGTATCTTCCTAATACAGTCTTTGACTAGCTATTGCCCTGACCATGAGTGTTCATAATCATTATACACTTTTATCCTATCTAAGGGTTATCTATCATGTATGTTCTATTGTTTGAACTATTCCCTACAGGTTTAGGCATAAAGGTCACAATAGGACAGAGGTCATGAGTCACAGTAGATCAAAAGCTATAGCGTGTCAAATGTTGTAATATAATTCATACTCATGTATACAGCACATATATAAAGTGATAGTTCATGCTAAGGCATTGCCTCACATTGGTCTTACAGCTATAGCTCCCCTAAGAGTGTTATAATATGCTATTGACTTTCTTGTGGATTCATCGTGCTGTGAATTATTTCTGGCCAGTGGAATGCATGGAGTTACCTTTTGGGTATTACTTAAGCAGGCGTCTTGTGATTGTGCCAGAGATCTTTTTTGCAGGAGTCAAGGTGTGTATTGTTTCCCTAGATTTTTATTATTTTTTAAAGGAAGAAAAAATAGGAAGGGGAAGAAACTGAAGATTTACACTTTGGCTTAAAGATATAGTGGGTATATGAAAACAGCTCTTTTTTTCACTCCCATAAAAGAACTGATCCCATGGTCTCAGCAGGAATATGTATGTGAAGCCATATTCAGTAAACCTTAGGTGTCACAATTTTTCTGTTTTCTTTTAAACTCAAGAATAGACAACTGCCGCCTATAGTTTTGTCCCCATCATTCAATCGTTTTAATTTCCTACATGTAGCTACTCATTTTCTCCCGCCTCATTCTTTGTTCTGTTCCTCTTGGAATAAAAAAGAGATAAGAAATAAAACAAAAAACTCTGTAAATGATCATCTTCCTAAGGACGCTTTACTCCTTATAACAGTTTGACTTTTCACCTTTTGGGTGCTTAGTGGAAAAGCCATTACTTGCTTGCTGAGGAAAAAGCATTTAATGAATCACAAAATCATTCAATTATTCTTAAAAACACTTCACATCACACATCTTTTTCCAAGTAAAGTGTGCGTTTTTCACATTTAAATGGTGCATAACTGCCTCGTAGAATGTGTCCCTAGAGTTAGAGTCATTTTAACAGAAAGGTTCCAGGAGTATACAGAGCAGTTTGATATATATAAGCATTAAAAACCTTGCATTAAAGATGCAGAATTTCCTCTTCTCTCTTCACTGTCTTTCAACAACATTTATGCAAAGTTGCCTTTCTGCTGTTGTGAATTGCCTAGCTTTGTGCGGAGCTGAGATCCACATGCTTTGCTTACTTCGGCTTGCTGCACTACCACACGATAAAAATGAAGTAATCGTACAGCTAATATGGGGCAGCAAAGCATTTAGAATGTTTGGGGGTTTTGTAAATAAAATGAATTTTTCTCTAGGAAGTATAGTAAGATATTTTTTCAGAAAAGTATATTATTTACAGTTGTTGAGTCTGATGCTGGTCTCTCACCACTTTTTCTCTGCTTTTATAAGAGAAGTGCTTTCTGCAGACTGCAGTAGCTGCCATTTCCTACACAAAGTTTTCTTTTTAGGTTTTTTCCCTTTGAGGGGGCTTATGTTTTTTAATGGATTTACGTTGTAAAACTTTCTTTTCTGTATTTTATGAAAACGTATGTTCTTTGCCCAACAGAATCAGGTGGCTGACTAGGCTTGCAAAACCAGCTTGAAGGTTGCACTTTTGCCAGGGCAAATGTAAGTCATCCTGTTTATTTGAATGCTGGTATATGAGCCATACCAGCTAAGGAGCTGGCCTTGAATTTGTAAACTTTCCTGCGCTTTTATATCCCTGTACTTTAAACAAGTAATTTTTTCCATAGCAATAATTTTTTCCTTTTCTTTTTTTCTTTTTAAATTTAATAGGAAAGAGTGATATTTATACAACAGCTTTAGGCTAACTTAGATATCTAACTTAGGCAGAGTTTTAAGAACTAAACCTAGGTGTTTGTACTGCCCTGCGTAGCTGGCAGGGAGACAGAGGTGCCGGGGGGCTTTAGGCAAGGGGGGAACTGCTGCAATTCAAAGGACCTAAATCAGATGCCTGAAGTAGACAGTGTGAATAACCCTCTAGATGGCTGGAATTATTAGACCACATTAGAGAGAGAGGAAAAAAGTGAGGCTGGCATATGGTGAGTGTCCTACATATGGTATGTTGTTTATATGTGTTTTTTCCGTTAGCATTTCTCTTTCCTTTGTTGCTCCACCTCCTCCTGCAGTCTCTTCTAACAACAAAGTTAATTCAAAAACTTCTGCGGTCGAAGGAAAGTTTTCGGACCTGCACTGCTCTCAAAAGAACAAATACCAGGCAAAATGAGTTAGCTCGCTTTCCTATGCTCTGCCTTGCCTAAACAGTGCACCATGTGTAATCTTCTATTTCCTTTTATTTCTTTGGAGCCGATGAGGTGTGCATATGTGTTAAATTCACTTGTCATAAAATTTACCATAATTCACCTCCCAAGTCTGTGTTTTATACTCACTCAAATATAAATATTTTTAACAATACCCAGAAAGGATAGGTACCAATATGATAGACACACGCTCTTCATACTATATTAATTCTGTTGGTCCAGTCAAATCCTGGTCTTATCCATTGTTGCTTCAGGGGGAAGCTCCCTTGTGCTGCAAAAAGCAGGCTCCACCTGGTTCCGATTAAGTTTGCACTGGTTGGATCTGCCCAGTGATGGCGTAAGAAAATACGAAGCAGAGAAGCCTGCAATTGAAGCTGCAGATTCATGGCCTATAAAACTAAAAGGCTATTATGGTCATCTACTCAGTCTGCCCCCCCTGTGAAAGGGGCACCAGAACTTTTCTGAATTACTCTTTTTTGTGTGTGCGTGTGTGTGTGATTTTAACAGAAAAAAATCATACATCTTGATTTAAGCCTTCCAGTGTGTGTATCCAACTACATCTTCTTACCTCTGGCTTCTGTTACACCTTTGTCACCAGACTGAAAATGCTAGTGTTATCAGATTTCTGTTATTTATAAATAACAGAGTTATTTATAAGCCACCATCAAGTAGCCTTTTAAACATCTCTCTGATAACCTAAATAGATTGAGCTCCTTGCGTCTTTCATTACAAGGAATGTTTTCCACTCCTTTCATCATTCTTGTTGCTTTCCTCTGAACCTTTTCCAATTTTTCAACAACCTCTCTTTAATTGTGGACACAGTGTTTCCAGAGCAGGTTGCATCTGTGCCAAGGACAGAGGTAACACAACCGTGTTGTATGTTTCTCTGGTGATGTGCTCTTCAGTTATCTCAGATTCGTGTCTATCCTCTTGTGCTCACAGCTCTTGGCACTGATTATCTGCTCTCCAGGCTTTTTCCGGCTGCCTTCAGCCTGTGGGCAGGGTCTTTACCTTGTAGCAGTGGCACAGCCTTTGGTAATAGACCAGTGTCTTACGTTTCCCTGGATTGAAATTTACCATTTATTTGAATGTGGCCTGTTCCTGAGCAATCTGAGTTCACAGTGACTTGGCTTACTCTTTATTTACTAATCTTCCAATAATTTCAAATGGAAAATTCTAAATATATATATTTTTATAACTGATAGAAGAGTCACAAGTAGAAAAAAAATTATAGGGTCATGCATCTGTGGATAATCGTTAAAATAACCACCATTGATCACTTTTCCCCACTTGCTATATGCTTGAAACTGAGATTTGATTCTATTTAATAAGTACAATGTTGTTTTTAATATTTTCATCAAAATATTATGATTAAAAACTAAAAGACTTTCCAATATTCCTCTACATATTTAATAGTACTAAAATTACCTTTATCCTACCAAATTTATACTCCTATTAAATGATATCAAGTTCACTTTGGCAATATGATTTTCCAGAAAATTCTGTTCTCACTGCTTTGATTTAAAATGAGCTAATATTCCTAGAAACTGTTCCTTATTTTGCTTGAGATCAATGTGTGGTTGAAATGCTTACAGACATTTAGGTCATCACATTTATTTTATTTAACTATTCACAAAAATTTTTGTATAGTTCTCTTGAACCTCCCTAGTTCTCCAAGACGTAGTAAAAATCTTCACTAACCATGCAGACTTTTCTGCCAAATGTATTAAAATACCTCCACGAAAATTATTCAGGTCTACTGATTTTAAGAATGTCTAGTTTTATTAGCTGCTATTTAACATTCTCCTGTGCAACTACTGAAACAGAGCATCATACTCATCTGATATGAATACATTATTTGACTTTTCCCCAAAATACAGAAGAAAAGTATTCAACAACATTTTTATTTTTTAAATGTTCTTACAAAAAGTCCCAGTAATTTCCACTTAGTAATGGAGCAAAACAATTTTTAATGTTTTTCGCGCAGAATAAAATTTCAAAATGTCTTCATGTTGTCCTTATCACTGTTTTCTCTCTGTAATATTTGACTAAAAATGCCTTGTAATTCCCAGCTTCTAATTTATATTAATTGCACATTTCCCCTGTACCTCCCTTTGTTTTTGGGGTTTTTTTTAGTAGCTGCATTCAAATGCAATGTCGTTTTATTATTTTCAACAGAAGAGTAGAAGGTTGTTCCTGAATTGTGACTCTTTATGACATGTCTTTTACAATGCATTTAGCAGACTGAAGTTGTCAGTCAAGTATTTCCTTCAATACTTTCTTCAAATAGTTGTTTCACCCTCACTGTCAAATTTGTAAAAGCCAATTGTGTTATATCAACAAATATAAATATTAGACTTTAATTAGTTTTCTCATAACAAATATAATCAAGTTTTAGATATGTGCACATAAGCAATTAATTTTTTAAATTCTCTATTTCCTCTGTCACTAGACTGAGGTCAAGTAGAGAATTCCTCTGGATGCAGTTAGAGAAATTGTCATTTTTGATTTGTTTAATGTAGCTAGTATTTTGTTATGGACACTCTGAGGTTTCCAGTTTATGTTAATACAATTCCATACCTCATAAGCGTTTTTCCTTACTAAGATGTTTCATGACTGGTCTGAAAGAAACCCAGACTTTTACAATTTTTTGTTTAATTTTGACGGCAACGAGAATCTTTAAAATAAGGCATATAAACCGAGATATAAAATGTCAGCCTGATTCAACAATTTGGATCATTGCTTCAAAATAAGTGTGGTTTTAAAAACATTGGCACAGTTACTGAGAGGTGTGAAAGATTTAATGCACAGAAGCCATTTGGTTTTTTTTTTTGTTAGGAGTAAAGTGTTAACTTGGAGTCACAGCGTTCTCTAATAGCCTCTGTTTATTTGCAGTAACATATGCAGATTGCTCATTTCAATGCTTTAAGCAGAAATACAAAACATACTGAAAATACAGCTACAATTATAACAAATTATAAAATTCTGGAAATCGGGTCTGAGGTTCCAGGCTCTTTGAAGTCAGTAGCGCTCAAACTGTTAGACTTCCAGTAGTTTTCTTCATAAAACGTTGTTCCATATTATAATGATTTAACTTGCCACGAGCCTCATGCTAAAGTTTGTTAACTGGATCGTAACACCCAATTACTTCACCCTGATTTAATCCTATTCTTAAAGAGGGTGAAACCTATTAAAAATGGTATTATTACATAAGAATGCTTTCAGGAATGCATCTCCTTGCTCTTTTTACGTGATTCCCCTGAAAAATTTTTAAAAATAAATACTGCATTTCCATTTGTGCCACAAGCACGCTATTCTTAACGACAGAACTGAAGTGAATGTCTGCGGTAGACATTTCTAATTTTAAGTATAGCTGCCTTGTAATTATCTGATTTAATTTCTTTGACCCTTTATCTTGCCTATTTAGATGGAAAGTTCTGCTGTTCAGTACACAAAACTTGACACAAAAGGGCAAAGATCTCTACAGAAATACTATTAAAATGTTACTGCTAATTCAACCAGTCACCATCTAAACTTATTTGGTGAGGTTTTACATATTTTATCAGCAAGAAAACAATATATTACCTGTTCTCAGCAATTTTTTTGCCAGTACCTTATGAATGTACAATACTGACTTTTTCAGTCATGTTATGTCAATTCGGAAAGGAAACACCAAACATATTTGGAGAATAAAATCAGTATTAAATGGATTAACAATAGATTTGGCTTCAACGCAATAAATCCAGAGAGTCTCTGCAAACACAGGAACTAGCTACATTTTCTACACAGATTTATTTCCTACTATTTAATGTACATAAAACACATGAATTTAATTTGTTATTGGTATTCTTTACCATGAGGAGAGTCAAGGAAAAATCCATGCAACAATGCACGAGTGTAATGTTAAATATGAGAAAATAGCGTATTGTACCAATCAGACAAGAATTCACACCAAAAGAGTTATTAGAGTACGTTCAGGCTGATCTGGGGGAGGCCAAGGCTGACTGGGCCTGGGGCTAATACACCCTACCACCAGTACAGAATAGTCCTTGAGGCTACGTATCTGGGAAACTGGACTTTCTCTGCTCATGCTCTTTCTGATCAGACTTGTCTTTTTCTGGCAGCTTTTGCCAGCAATCAAATTCACTGAAAACATAAAAGAGAAAATGATTGCTGGAGTTCTGCTGAACAAGCTCAGTGTTATCTTTCTTCTCGCTCTGTTTGCCCATATGCACAATGAAAGGAAGCTGGCAGAGGTCCTGGTCCAGGAAAAGAATTAGGGGCTTTATCATCAGACAATAAGTTGAGCAAATTGCAGACCACAAACTACTTCTCTTTAGAGTACCCCTGAAGGACTTGTGGCTGAACTTGGTGCCTTAGAGCTAAAAGGAGGAAGTACAGGGAGGTTGTAAAGATGAGTAGTCAGACAATGAGGGAAGATTGTGCAATGCCTACTGTTGAGCACTGGGCAAAGAACACATGAAAAAGTCTAAAATTCTTGAGCCTTGAAGTCCTGGTAATTTTAATTCGTTTCAAAAGCTGCAGAAACCCGTCATACTTTTTATTCCAAAATTTTTGTTTTTTCACATAATAGTACCCCAGGGGTTCGCATGGAATACCAAAGATATATAATGAAGCTGTTAACCAAGAGGAAGACGATTTGTTTAATAGTGGTTCCATTCAATTGGAATCAGTGAAAGAGGATTTTAAAACCAGGGAGCTAAAAATCAAAAAGACTTGCATGCCCAATGAAATAAAACCTTTCTGCCCTTTGTTACCATACCATCCTTCCTCAGATTCTGATTCAAGGTGTACAGGGAAGAGAGATTTTAACACTACACGTTGTAAAATTAAAAATCACAAAGCAGGACTTCGACAGAGTGACTGAATTCCTTTGAGCTTTTGAGATGATTTTGGAAACTTGGAAAGAGTCCAGATTTTTGCTAAGTCTTTGTTTTCAATCCAAAATAATCTGGAAGCAATACCTGTAACATGAATGATATTAATGTATACCTGTATAAAGTACATAAACTGGTGGAAATATGTCTGCTTAGTCTTCTCAGATAATGATATGAACTTCATCTTAACATGATCACCTCACACAAATCCTTTCAAACATTTGAGTGTTATTTAAAGGCATTATTTTCTCATTATAAATTGACATGCACACAGAAAGATATCTGAAAAATATTGAGTAGAAATCAAATCCACCAAAAATCTTTATGGATAAACTGTTCCCCTAGTAATCCCTCAATCTGTAAACACCTCAATAAGACATCTAGAGAAAATTTATTGAAATTCTTATAGACTCAATTCCTCTGAAGATGCTGCAAAGCTGATCTACTAGCACTGGTTAACTAGTTACATAAGGAACCCGGGAGTCATAAGCACTGCTCAATTTGCTGAAATGAGAGGCTTTCTTCTTTTCCCTGCCTCTAGCTCGAGGATCAAATTTTCCATACAAATTGGCATGGTGTGGTAGATTTTCCCTCTGCTATTCCATATCCTTGATATTCTCTGTGTGGGGAACTGCCACTAATGCCAAAGGGATGCTTGGCTCGTTGTGCTCTCCCGATAGCTACTTCAGAAATGCTGTTAGATTAAATAGCGAGGGACAGCAGCGTTTCAGTCGTGATCCATCAGGCAGATCTGAGAGGAGCCGTTTGCCCTGAGAGAGGATAGACTTTCGAGACATATGGTGCTATAATGGGGGGGTGGGGATTTTTCAATTCCAATCCACCCATTCCGGATGAGAGGGACTGAGCTAATACCCTCGTGTACGGTGCACTGCATCTAGCTACGGAAGTAGCGTTAGGGTGGAATTTATGGACTCTCTAAATTGTTTGCCAGGAAATGTTTACTAGCTATGCACAATAAACGACTGTGAAAGCGTATTCCTGTGTTTAATATGATATGGGTTTTTTTCCTTATATTTGGGTCATACTATTATGATACCAATAAAGGAAACTTAAAAAAAAATGCAGAAAAGAAAATAAATGAGCAATGTATGTTCATATTTATGGAACTTCATTTGGGAAAGTATGATTGACTACAAATTGTACAGTATAAACTTATTGCCAGGACCTCTGGATACATGCCATGCCTTCCATATTAGAAGTTAAATATATGACTTATTTTTAGATCCAAATATTCTCATCATCAAGTCAAGGTATGTTTTTAAAAAAGGCTCATTACCACAGCTGCAGGGGGTCATACATAATGAAATTAGTGTACATGTATAAGATAAGTCTGTCTACCAACTTACCAAAATGGATACATAGTTTCACAATTTAGAAATTAAACGGGCAGTTTTGGATCACAGGAATCTTGGAATTTTGCTCTGGGATGTGACTCTGTCTTCCGTGTAGCTCACTGTTGTACTAGGGACTACCGTACAGTTTTATAGGGTGTGTTAGATTAGATACATTCCCAAACATTTTTCTCTGCTAGGAAGGAAAGTCAGAACTTTCTCTGGTAATCTGTAGAGAGAGTTTTTTCTGCTCCTTCATTTGATTATAGTGTGACTTCTATTTTAATATAATGCATCTCAGAACTCTCCCTGTTATTAAAAGACAGTGGGCACTAACCTAATTTGTTTTAATCGTACAGTAAGGGTTTGAGCCTGGAGGTAAGCTTGCACTTTTGCACAGCTGAACACCCTCTTTCAGCATACACATATGTGTATTTATACATCCAGCATGCTGTTCATGATGGGATTTTCAAGTTTAGTAGCTTTGTAGCAACAGTTTTGCAGCTTCTACTTGTATTTTCTGCAAGTAAGAGTAACTACAATAGACAGACATACCTTCCCCTTGCTTGCTATGAATATATCAGAGGAGACTAGCTGATAAAAATAACATGGAAAGAACATTTAAAATTAGACATCTCAACTTCTATAGCAGATCATTTAACAGTTTTAATGCAATAAAAATTTGAAAATCAGTTTGTAAAATATTTTCTCCACCAGGCTTGTTTCAAAATACAATTTTCAGTAGTGTTGGTTGTTTAAATGATTTTGTTTTGTAATCACAAAGAATAGTATCTAAGTTTCCCTACACTTTTTAAAATTGCTATTACAGTTTAACAAAGAAATTGATCCTGTGAGGTCATTGGGGAAAAGAAAAGACTCAGCACTTCCTCAAAGTCAAGTATGAAGACAGTTCTCGTTGTAAAACAGTTTAAGGGCGAGTTGTTTCTTTAAAATGTTTTCAGAGTCTCTACCAAGCTGATCACAATAGTAAAAGTATATGAGGAATACATTATCTCTAATACTACTAGGGGTAAAAAAGCAGTAATAATAAAGAGGCACTTCAAGTCATCTTAGTAACAGCAAAACTTGTTTCTACAAATGGGAATGTGAAGATTTGGATGCACTAAGAACACATGATTCATACTGTGGGATATTAGTTTTGATTCAAACATCATTGTTTCAAGCAAAAGAGGTTTATGTAAGAGGTTTTCTTCTTTTGTATAATAAATATCTATCTCAGCTTAAACCTATTGCCTACAATTAGTGACACAAAAAAGGCAAAATGCTTCAAAGGCAGTTTACCTGGACAGTGTCTGTTTTATTAGTTTTAATCGGAGTTGCATTGGGTACCGAGAAGGAAAAGACACGACTTTTAGAGTAACACAGCCAAGAAGCTGACATGTCTCGTGCCTTTCTCTTCCATTAGAGACATGCTATGCCTCCAGATGCTGCAGTCTGGATTTAGGGGCATATACCACTCTTGCACAAGTAAGAGTTGCATATGTTATGAGTTAATTTCGTTTTGTTGTGTTCTTTTGCACATGGCTTTTTTTGAAACAGTGAAACGGAAAATATTTTTAGTTTACCATCTTGTATTGAAATATACTTGGGTTATTAAATAAAATCTAAATCCCTAAGTGATACGTTCTACAGCTCAAATGTACAAATGCTTAAAGTTCATGGACAAATTACCTATGAGGGAATTACACAAATCCAGACTGTCCCCACGTGCTGTACATTGCATGTGTCTCAGTCAGCTGAAAAGTGTGCCAAATAATACACCTCTTTTTACAGCTGACCTTCACTAAGCCCACAGTTTTAGACATTTTTCATTTGAAAAAAAGGATACAAATAAATGGACTTCACACTTTTATTATGGGCATCTAATTTAAATGAAATGTATGAAAATGAATCAAAGAAGAGAGGAAGGTGGCTACTTAAAGTGATTCGGTGCACCAGAGTCCAATATGTAAACTTAATTGACGTGAAAGTGCCTCAGTCTCTTACTGGAATACTTTATTGAACCCAACCTGAGATCTATCACATTGTATCAAAGGATATGCAAGCGGGATGCTTAATAAAGCGTGACAAGCACAAATATCTTGGAAAGGTTTATTTCAACAAGTAGTATCATATATTCACAGCTCATCAGCAGAGCTGCATTCTGTTTTGGGGAAATAAAATAAAAAATTAGTTTATGCAAACACGGCTTTGGAAGGTGTAATTCTCAAGGTATGTCACTCGGATGCTTCTTCATGGCATTTAAGAACTTACTGATGTTTTTTTAGTGTCACTGATGCCTTACAATAGTTTTCTGAATCTTTGAGACTTTATCTGCAAGTTAAGCACTTCTTGGCATATATTTTTTAAGGAAGTCTAGCTTGTTTTTTTTTTTTTAATTCTTCTCATTCTTTCACAAGACAAAATAGCTACATCTAAAAACACCCTGAGTTTAGTCTAAAATAATAATTCCAAACAAATTTTATTTTGTATTTTATTTCTCCTATCAAGTATCTGATAGCATTATCTGATATTAGATTTTGGGATGCATGATGATGCTGCTATGCATTAGCAAGTTTTAGGTCTTTGTTTCCTACACCGATTATTAATTAATGTTGCAATCCTGAAAATGTTTCTAGTCAAGCAAATCACCATGAAGACAAATAGGACTCTGTAAAAACACAGGATTACTCCCATGTGAAACTGGCAGAATGAATAGACCCTGAGCTCTGCGGGGCAGTGAATATCTTTCTGCTCTGAATACTAGCTAGTTAGGGGTTTCTGGTCCAAGTCTAGAGCTCATCACACTATAAATCATAGCAAACACACCTGTAAAGTAAATAACATAATCCCAGCAGCTATTAAAACCTAGAGATTTTGTAATTTTTTACGCTTGCAGCATAGATACATGCCCATGTGTTTTTTTCTCCCTTCAGAGCAAAGAAAATCAGCAACTACTACAAACACACACTGTAGTAGTATTATACTCATTAAGGTGTAAAAGAGATGACAAAAATTAATGACTTATCACTCTCCCAAGGATGGAGGCAGAATTATGAAATATGCCCCCTGCTGCTGGTCCTGCAAAGGCTTGGAAATATCAGCCAGGAGACAATAAATATTTCAGATATTTGGTATGTTTTTGTCTCTATTTTAGTTTTTTTACTGTAAGCCTACTGTGTATTTACCCGGTTAATTGATATAAGACATAGCTTAAATCTTCTGATGCACAAAGTTTTCAATCATCTGTATTTTTTATTCTGGGTGACTCAGACTTGAAGTATAATCAGCACAATATTAATTTTGCAGCACAGTTAGAAGCAAGCATTGTTAAAAATACAGAATGATAAAAATGCCCTTCACCTTTTTTCCATGCACAACAGTGTCTGTATTTTCAGTGGGAACTCCAGTGAGATGTCTTTTAAATACATATACAGATCAAAATCCACAATGTGAATTTTATCAAATAATAAAATGCTTAAAGTGTAAAATACAAGCCTTTTTTTTCCCTCTGTGATTAGTATTTTTATGAGGAAAATGGACTGAGTGTAGAGTGTAATTGTCAAGATCTGGAGACAACAAAATGGAAAACATTTTTCAGGCATTATTGACTTGCCTGCATATGCATTTTGAGTACATTTCTAAATACAAATGAAAGATATGTATTATTAAAGTGCCCTACAAAGCTAGCCATAGCTGTTTTCTAGTTCAAGTATTCTTAAGTGGAGATAATACCAGAAAGAATAAAAAAAATGTTAAATTGCAATGCAATGTGTAGATTGGGAAACAAATTGTATTGTGCAAGAGGGTTTAATTTTCAAATAAATTATTTATTTAAAACAAACACACCCCAAAGTTTTGAATATGACTTCTGGGACTTTTGGGTATCTAATGTGAAATGCAAGTTTCCCATAGCATGTGAAATGCATAGTTTCCCAAATTCTAAAAGCATTCCTGAAACAACATAGTTCAGGTGTGAAGCCTCAAGTGCATTCAGAATTTTAATCTTTCATCAGTTTATTTAAATTAAATAGGAAGCATAAGATATTTTACTGGTTACTGTGGGCTGGCAATTCAAATAACTTTTAATGATGTAATGCAAACTTGTAAATCATTTTCAGTGAGGGCCTCATGGCTCAGCACAACTTTTCTGTAGTATACTAAATTGCTGGCATAACTTTAAAATTTGTAATGCTTGGAGATCATGAAAATAAGAACAGAAGCCATATGTATGTGGGAGAAGTAGCTGAAAATATGAATTCAGGCTTAAAAGTTTTTACAGATCTGTAGTTGTCTTTAAAGCAAAAATTGTGCCTGATAAGTGTTAAACCATGGCACATGTAAGCGCTATAGAGAGTGAAATGGAAGTACGCCACAGAAATGCAATGTTAAAATTATGAGGTACGCATTGTGGTAGTGCAATTTCTCAGGGCAAATAAATGTTTCTATGACGAAATATTGTAAAGATACTGGTACAGCATAGGTTTTGAATAGTAAATGTGATTATTGTCAATTTTAACTAGTCAGGGATTCAGTATTTTTGACTAGTCAGTGAACAATTATTTATTTTCTTTGCTAGGATTTTCAGTTAAGGCATTCAAGCGTTTCTGAAATGATGCATAATCCCCAGGCTTTATTACTGCTTATATCTGTGGGTTTATATTGCAGCACAGGTACCAAGAGAAACGAATTATATTGCTTCAGAGGGAGTTAAACTGGCAAAAATTTGGGGAAAAAGAAAAGGCTGAAAATAAATATACATCTGTTGTGAATCTGGATTGACTCTAAGGTTAGATGATGCCTGCATTGACCAAATTGCCATGGAAAAATACGAACTGATCATAATTACAGTAGAATAGAACTTTGTCCTCTTGTTTGGTAGGCTCTTGGGTACAATAAAAACTTTGGCTAAAAGAAACTGAATTCATATTTGTAAGCTTTCCCTTTGACAGTAAGGAAAATATTCTTAAATGGTGTAAATTGCCATCCTTTTGCTGACTTCAGCAGTTATGACAACTTATATCATTCAAATGGCGGTCCCCAAGTATGACTTATCTATCTGATTTTACTGTAATACGCATATTGCAAATATGCAAACCACACACTAGAAAGAACTGACAAGAATCCTACTTACATTCTGATTAATAGTCAGGAAGGTGGTTCTTTCAGTCTCCAACGTGAAAGATCAGAAAGACTACAAAAGTCCTGAAGAGGAGGAATTGTACACTGGTTCGTTCAGGTCAATTTTACACTATCTCCTTCCCCATAAATGATAAGTTAAAAAACCAAAAACGACCCACCAGCAAAACCAAGAAACACAAAGTGAATGCAAATAGTAGCCCATACATGAAAATATAAAGGATGTTCCAAACTGTGTTGGCTCCAGATGTTTTTATGACTTAAACAGTTTACTGTTTTCACATATTTAAAACATTCTATTTTTTTCACTTGATGTTTATAAGCTTTGGGCAAACTTGCTGGCATTGATTTAAGTTATGCTTTTGTACCACATGTAGGTTAAACACACAATCTGAAAAGGTACAATGCAAACAAGAATTCAATCATTAATATTGAGAGGCAGCACAGCTTATGATTTTTTCCAGTAATTATTCTGCTATTACTGAGAAGCTTTGCGCTGAAGCTATAACTAAAAAGTTTTTTTTTTTTACAAAGGACGCTATCATATAGACATAAGTATTTGGTAAGAGCACAGAAGCTTTCTGAATCATTTCAGAAAGTGTTTGAAGCTGTTTATTTGCCTTAAAATCAGTTGCCTATATTTGCATTCTCCTTATATAGTTTAAAATGAAAGGATAAAGCTGTGCAGTGAACTGCATTTCCAGTTCATGCGTGCTTAACACTGATTTTTAGAGAAGTAATAAGAACACTTGATACAGGACTCGTGAACTTATTTGGGAATTCAGAAGCCCAGGGAAGCGCATTCCTGAATAGACAGATTTGAGTATGAAGCCATTGACAAACACAGAGCTGTGCCATTATAGTTTTGCTATTGCATTCTTCTTTTTCTTCTTCTTCTTTTACCTTTAGGAATCTCTCCTACCTCTCCCTAAAATGTCCTATTTGGCTTGTCTCTTATTTCTCTTGGAAACCTTATCTTTCTCCCTCTTCATCGCACCCTCTCACTTTCTTCATTGTGCTTCACTTCTTTCTTTCTTTCTTTTTNGTCGCTGTCTCGCAGTTATTGCTTCATGGCAGCGCCTGTTTGTGAGGGACAGCAGCACCCCTGTGCTGGCAGCCCGGCGTGTTCCCAAACTCAAGAGGGGTTCAGCCATCGAGATTTCTTTGTATTCCTCTCTTCTAATATTAGAACACATATTGAAACGATAAACACAATGAAAAGCACAAAATATTTCATCAGTGTTGTAACTGTATATTTCCTTTATTCTGAAGAAATATCAAGTTTTGAACGGTGCACAGAGGCAGCAACTTCTGCTTTGGACGCCGCTGTCTTTGTAAAGACCGCGTTGTTACAGTTAAATCTAAAGACAGTTATTAAAAAGAGTTAGATGTCNCTGTGCCATTATAGTTTTGCTATTGCATTCTTCTTTTTCTTCTTCTTCTTCACCTTTAGGAATCTCTCCTACCTCTCCCTAAAATGTCCTATTTGGCTTGTCTCTTATTTCTCTTGGAAACCTTATCTTTCTCCCTCTTCATCGCACCCTCTCACTTTCTTCATTGTGCTTCACTTCTTTCTTTCTTTCTTTTTTGTTTTTTTTTCCCATGTGCGAGAAATCCTGCATGGCCATCCCCTAGAATTAAGGCATTTTTACACCGCCTTGGCTTCGGGACTTCCCCGACCTCTTCACAGCTGTGGCTGTGTGAGGGCTGCGGCGGCAGCGGCCCTGGAAGGAGGAGTGCTGGCATTCCTGCCCTCCGGCCCCG
>VXBC01011260.1:46249-73950 GCA_013399945.1 Ploceus nigricollis
GCTCGGCTCGGCTGGCCCGGCCACAGCCGCCGCCGTGCTCTCGCCGCCGGCTGACACCCGGCTGCCGGGTTGCTCCTTCCCTCCAACGCGCTCTCGGGATCTCCATCACTAACGCAAGCTTTATTAAGGCTTCGGGGGGAGAAATAGAAAGAAAAAATTCAGCACGTGATAGAGTATGAAATCAAGGTGGTGGTAGGGGAGAGTTTCCTACAGCCAGGGAGAGAAACGTTTGTAGTTTTGGTGCGGTTTTCAGTATCTGGTCCCGCGGCCCCCTCCCCCCTGCCCGATACGACACCTCTGCTTCAAAATTCAGAATCCAGCGCGCTCCTTCCCCTCCGCCCCTTCGCCGTGGAGCTGACTGCTGCTCCGAGGCGATTGCACAACGCTTGGAAGCTCTGCCTTGGAAGCGGGGATTCGGGAGAGGGGCTGATGCCTTGCTACCCTGTAGGATCTGAAGATCCCTGTAGGATCTGAGTAATCTCTGCATCAAATCCTCAGCGTGAAGGGGCAAAATTTGGACTCTGTGAAGCAAACGGGTGAATGGGAATTTCAGAAAGCTGCTTCACTTCAGTTTTCTGGTGGCGGGGACAGAGGAAAGGAAGGAGCAGTCTGCCTTTTAAAATCACAGTAATTCTTACTTAAAGGCAAGCATAAAAATATGTAGACCCGCAGTCATTCCAGAGCAATGATTTGGCATCAATGAATGGGCAAAAAACCTTGACGTTATCTCTGCTTTCTAAAATAGCAAAGCCTTTCAAAGTCCTGCTCTGACAAAAGCCACTCGGCGAAGGCAACACAACTGATGGGACTTCCGTCAGGGCACACATGAACCAAGGGGTCACCAAAAATATAGTGAGGCAGGCAGGAGGCACTTGAAAGAGAGAGGGCTCAACAGATTGAAAACTCAAGAGCTGGCGTAGCAAATTATTTGTTATTGCAGAAGAGAAAGTGAAAGGCTTTTCCAGATATGTATGAAGTTCACAACTGAAACCGTAACCTCTTTCACTCAAAATGCTGTAAGCTTGGTAGAGTGCAAGCAACACAAAGGATTTAAAAAAATAACCCTCAAGAATACCATCACTGCCTTCATTGTCCATAACATTAGCAAACATTTACAGTAACAGTAATTCAGAACGTATTTATCTGAATTTTGTCTTACATAGCTGGTAGAGTTGCTAAAAACTCTTCTTGCGTTTAAAGCTGTATTTAGTTCAAACACTGTGGGTAAAATCTTTTGTCTTCTTTACTTTCAATGACAAAAAAAATTATATGGTTTTGTGAGGTGTATGAACAGTCCCTGTTACAACTGAGAAAATAACTGGATGCCTGCTGGTGTAAGGATTTATTGTATTTGTTGGTCTATTTAAAGCTAAAGGAAAAAAGGAAATTGGTCCCTTTCACTGTCAGGGAAGTATCTGAATCACTTTCTGTTTATTTCATTCTGCAATGCAAACCAAAAAACACCAGTGAGGAATGTCCTAAACCTTACCCTGAAGTGACTGGAGTCTTCCACTGGATTAGTGGACAAGAGTTCGAGCCTTTAGCCATGGTTATGTTTATCTTGCAATGCACTTCGATCCTCACTTTCTAAGACTTTCTGAAGATCAAGGCAGGTAACTATTTCCTCCTCCCTTCCGCTAAGAAAAAAATACGACTGTTCACAGAATTGTGAATCTCTCAAACTGAAAATAGATGTCTTTTGACAACAACTGCATAGCTGCTGTATGTTTAGTTTTTCTTCAGGAAAAGCCTGCATTTTGGACAGAATATCTAACCCCACCCCTTTATTAGTCCTGAACTCTGATGCTAGATATTTAATTCTATTCTCATATATGGCAGCAAGAATTATTTTAATTTGCTGTGTTTCTATATTTGTCATCCATAATTGCCCCTCATTTGATTAAACATCATCGCCNTTCTGAAGATCAAGGCAGGTAACTATTTCCTCCTCCCCTCCGCTAAGAAAAAAATACGACCGTTCACAGAATTGTGAATCTCTCAAACTGAAAATAGATGTCTTTTGACAACAACTGCATAGCTGCTGTATGTTTAGTTTTTCTTCAGGAAAAGCCTGCGTTTTGGACAGAATATCTAACAACTGCATAGCTGCTGTATGTTTAGTTTTTCTTCAGGAAAAGCCTGCGTTTTGGACAGAATATCTAACCCCACCCCTTTATTAGTCCTGAACTCTGATGCTAGATATTTAATTCTATTCTCATATATGGCAGCAAGAATTATTTTAATTTGCTGTGTTTCTATATTTGTCATCCATAATTGCCCCTCATTTGATTAAACATCATCGCCTTTATTTCTCATTAATCTTTTTTTTTAAACAAATGACTGTGCTTGAAAGGATTTCTTCCATGCCTTCATCAGACTTGGAATTACTTCAATAGACATTTGTAAAAAATCCTAATAGTAAATAACTAAGAGGTGAAGAGAGAGAGAGAGACTGCTTTAGGTTTCAGTGCCAGCATTCTGAGACAATTATTAATGCTCTTGCTTATTTACACATATATTTCCTCTTCAGCACATCACTTAAAGCCACAGAATGCTCAGCGTTTTCTTGAGCGCTGAATCTGTTCCGCATTTCAGAGCTGAATTAACCTTAGGCTACCCCTTTCTTCCACTACTTAGCTTTTGTTTCTTTGTGTTTAAGATCACAAAGCTGAGTTTGTAGATAGTTTAAAGAATGTAAAACATGATCATTCCTTGTATCATTTACCTTCCAAACAAGTAACTGTTTCTCAGCGGTATAGCTACTCTGAAAGTTTACCAATAGGGACACCCCATTTTACTTACTTGTTATGATGATGGGAGTGCAGCATTTTAAAGTTATAAACAAAAATCCAGAGGGCAAACAGAATTTAGTATGATGGACTGTGTGTTTTTCCCTGGAATTCGCATATTGCAAGGGAATGGGAGGATATAGAAGTATTCTTCTCTAATCTGTTGCAGTTTCATTTGGGATAGAGAAAACAAGGTGAAATGTGTTCTCATGATAGTTATATAAACTGACTTACAGTTTTCTTTAGCCCTAACCCAGATTTTAAGCAGTTTGGGAAGTTCCCTTCCAAGATATTGAAAAGACGGCTACAGAACAGGGTGAAATTTTCAGCTGTTCTCGTTGCAAAGGACTGGGAAATACTGCTTATGTAGTCATCAACCCCTGCTTGCTGCAGCTGTCAGTGTCTCCAGGTTTTGCAGTTGCTCTCCCATAATCTGCAGAACATTCCTTTCAACCTGTGTAGGCCCAGAAGTGGGTCGGTAAAGTTGCCTGTGAATTGAGGAGTGGTGCATACAAATCTTTATGTGTTAACGTTTTGCAGTGAATAATGGCATCTGCATCCTCACCTTTGTAACTCAGCTCTCCTTCGGATGTCAAGGCTGTACGACTAGCGAGACAATATTAAATTTGAGGGCTGGTTGCAAATGAAATTGCTTATTTTAAAGTGCCCTAATGGTCAGAATTATCTGTGTGCTAATGAGGTGCGGATGAAAACCATGCTGAGTGTATAGAAAACATATTCTTGGAGTGCTTTGTTGCTTTGTGGTATGAGTTGTTCTATATGGAATATTTTGGATTTTTCTAATGCCTCCCCTTCTCATTACTTGACTGTGAGTTTCAGGGCCATTTAATTTCTGTTTATTATAAAGTAGATTTTGATTCTCAGATGATGCAGAGCACATAAGATGCAAAGTTACTTCTGTGATTTCCTAAGTTACGTTACTTAGGTCCAAGTTTTCTTAAGACTTCAGTCAGGAAAAAAGCATATTAAAAGCATTCCTATATAGCAAGTGCTATCTAGATTTACTGAGAAATATGAAAAAAGAGTGAATCTGGTATCCTTAAGGAAGTCTAAAATGCTATGGTGAAAAAAACATCTGTGCTATGCTGAAAAGACCAGGGGGAGGCTGAGTACAGTTGAAGGAGTTCTTCTAAGCAATACAGATATTCAAACATTAAATTGCAAGAGATAAATATATAAGGAAATTGCATTCCTGTTAAAGTCTAGTGTAATTAAACACTTGCCCTCAGGCATGAAAAGCCTTTAAAAAAAAAAAAAGAAACCAAATTTTGCCATGGGAAAATGCTTTCTGTGTGGCACAGGTTTCCAAGAAAAGGCTAGCAGGTAATAAAAATTATTCATGTTTTTAATGTATTTACAATAGTAGCATTTAGAAAAGCATTTCAGGAATCCACTGTTTCAACAGTTCGGCCAAGTGTTTCAATTCCTGTTCTGGTGGGCTTTGTTCATTGACAAATCACACGAATAAAAACAATACTTTTCCCTCCGAGTTTTAATATTTTATAACCTACCTATTCTCAACATGCAAGCAGCAAAAAGTTGTACCTACAGGGAATTTATTTTAAACATATCTAAATATCATAAATCATATGTACTTGTTTGAAATGGTCTCTAAAAAGCAGGTCATTTTGATAAATGATTATAAATACTGTGAAATCATGAGTTTTGAGGACTTTTGATTGGTTTCTGAAACATGTCAGTAAGAAAAATGAGCTGCATGCTTGTAGTCAAAAAGCACTGTGTAACTGATTCATCAATATGTCTGTGCTTTTCAGTGTGGTTGTAAACGGAAACAAGAAAAAATACATAATAAAGCATAGTTTTTCTGGAAAGAGTTAATTTGCTTGGTATCGCATATAAAAGCATCACTTACCCATAAGAAAACAACAACAACAACAAAAACTCTGTAGATTTTATAAATGAAACAATTTCAAAATCCGATGAATAACACACACACTTTTAGGAGAAAACCTTCAAGACTGATTGCTTATCAAATGATGGGCTTACTAGTGAGCTACTTGCTGAATTGTCTTAATAGATGAAAGCTTGCAAGAAATTCACTTTTGTTCTCAGGAAATATAATCAAGAACTTTTCTAAGACTAAAATTTTGAAAGACTCTTTTGCTGATACATTTTCAAAATTCTTTGCCCCTAGCCAAAGAAGAACTTTGTGTGGACACAAAGAAAAAAAAAAACAAAACTATGTATGGCTCCTAGTTATGCATTTCTGTCTGTTTGTATAAATGATTCAGTAGGATTTACGCTTCTCCTTCTCCCCCTCCTCATCAACACACCCTTTTAAAAACATTGGAGGGCTGATCCAGACCTTCAAGGGATCACAAATGTTTTTGTCAGAAGGTCCATTGACTCCAGTGAAACCACTGAAGCGCTCAAGGTTTTTTAAGCAATCAGAGCTTAATTCTTTTACATGGACATTAAAGAAAAATGCTTTATAATTCTTGTAGATATTTATTGATAAAATGTTCGGATTCCCTGATTGTTTGAAAATTGCCAATTGAGCATTTTATATACACGTTGAATTTTAACTACATTGGTTTTAACATCCTAGGATAAAGTTTGTCCTAACATATATAGTATGACTTCTGTAGTATTTTCTAATGTAAGTAATCAGATGAGTCTTCTTTTTTTGTCTTTTTGCCATTTTTAGACATGCCAATTGTTTAATAAATGTTTTTTAATTGAGCCTGTTAATCTGCATATTGTTTGCCGTGTGGAAATACTCATTCTTTAGTGATGCAATGACTTCATATGCTCTATCTCAAGTCCTCAAGAGTAGGATTGAGCTCTGTGTCTTGAAATTCAACATTATCTTTGCTTCTGTCTGCTGATACCTTAATATTACTCACTGGATTATTGCTTTCAAAGACACTGTTACTTGGCAGTATGAATAGTTGCCGTAGCATGTTTCTCTCAGTAGCAAAATCTACTCTACCAAAATGTACTCTACTCTTTTGTAAGTCTCCGGAAAGGAAGCAAAATAAATCTGGTTTCATCTGCTAGGCTGAGCAAATTTTAAACCCATCAGTAAAATGTAGTTATGGTGGGGTAGGTTTCAACCCTTACTTTTGCTATGCTACCCTGTGTCCTTGTTCTAATATACTTAAGAATGCAACTTGAAAGGATGCAAAAGGAAAGTCATATTTTTTAAATATAAATACTTGCATATGTCGCTAATAAGGTTTCTAACTGAAATAGTGTGGTGTTAGAGAATTTTGATAAACAGTGCTTGAGGCTACTTCATTACATCAGTGCACAGCTGGGCACTGAACCCACTCCTATGATCTGTCTCGAGCCTGTGCCCTGTCCTTTTATGACTGTTTGCCCAACTTATATAATGGCTGTACCAGTGCTTTCCTTCCATTTGGGAAGTACTGTAAACTTTTATGAAACTAAAAGCTTTGTGTGCGTGTGTGTGCGTACATGCTTTTTATTTTTAGTAGGCTTTAAAGACTTACAGATCTGCATCACAATTTCTCTAGTACTGCTAGTTGCAGAGAACGAGCAAGATGGTGCGCAGCCACCCTGCAGAAAAAGCCTTCCTCCTGCTACTCAGCAGGGCAATTGCATCACCTTTACCAGCATGAGCTGTGTGACTGCATGCATGGCCAGAAGTCATTTGACTTCTGGAGTGAGTGTCTGGGGTCTTCCATGAGCATGTAGATGCTTTTCTATTGTGTTTAATGCAAATCTGAATTCAAAAATAGCCTGATGTAATTGTGCTGGGTACATGCAGGCTAGTCCTAGATTTTAAGTATTTGAATCAGTAAAAAGAAAGTTATTGAAATAAAAGGTTTATAAACAGACATGCTAGTGGAAATTTCACCAGGAAGATACTGATGACAAAACTCCTACTGATTTTGTTAGGACCACCAGATTTTAAGTTGTGAGTTCTTACTCTAAATGTAGCTTAGCTTGGGAGAAGGAAATAGACCAGTTAGCCGTAGTAGTGCTTAAGTTTTTTTGTTATACGCTGTCTTGAATTCTTCCAGCGGCAAATACAGTGAAGGAATGCTTGTTTAAAAAACCACTGCTGCCATTGGTCTTGGCTTTCTAGCATGTGCTGTCCTTGTTACTTATTAATACAAATTAATATTACAAAATCTATGTCCTTTGATAAGTTTTCCTAAACCATATCCATTTAAAGTAATATTTAATAGACAATAGTATAAATCACAATGATGTTATTCATTTTACTCTGCAAATTTTATACATGCATTTGTAACTTCACTAGTGCGGAGTTGCATCACTGCATCCTAACATTCAATAAATGATGCAAAGTGAAAAAAACCCACGTTAAAAAAACAGGATACAGTAGTAGACAGTGCACTGTAATACATGAAAGTTTTCTTCTGAAGTCTTCTATGAAACACTGTAAATAGACTACTTAGGTTGTCAAAATTCTACTTGCTAACATCAGTAATATTAAAGATGTAATGTTCACTGTAGATTAGAAAGGATATATTTTTTTTCAAGATCTTGGACCTACAGAAGATACTAAGGCACCCTCTATTCAGAATGTGAGTTGATTTTCTATGTGGAATTGTAAATTTTTACAAATAGTTTTGGGGATAGGTCACTTGACTGGAATTTGTACATATTAATAAAGAGACATATGATTATATGCCAAAAGAGAAATCTGGAATAATATTTGGAAATTTGCTACTGAATATTTTATTGTTTAATGATGGATGTAATCACTGAAGGTTGTGTATTCTGAAATCCCTGGAGCTTCTTACTCAATGAAATGTAAAATAGTAGTCTGAACTTTGTATTGAAAATTACCTGCACTGAAAAACCTCACAAGAAAATATCTATGAGAAGTTAATGGTCATGTGAAAGAAAGTTGTATTGTACTTGATTCTATGTTTTCTTTTGTTCTTCTTTAATAAATGAAACAAAATAATTGATGAAACCAAAGAAGCAAGTCTCAAAGCAATGAGTCAAATCTTTAATTTATGATAGAAGAGAATACTTTTACTAAACCAATAAAATCCAGTGGATTTTTCTTTTCTTTCTTTCTTNGTCTTTTTCTTTCCTTCTCTTCTTCTGTTTTCCTCTCCTTTGCTGCTTCTTGGACTAAAGAAAAACTAGTTGATTGAACACTATTTTATAGCAAATAGGATATGAAAAACTAAAACTGAAACAGATTACTGCGATCTTTTAAAAGTCCTTCTTCCTTCTGCATTCTCTCAGATCTCTAATAGCTATTTCTTATTTTTAGCAAGTAAGTTTGGACAAATGCTGCCTTACATAAACTGTTAGATGCACTTCAGTATCCTCTGCCACTATTGTGAGTTTTAATTCTTAGGCTGTGATCTTACGATTATTGTAGTATGCATTTAATTTTGTATGTTGGGAGATGAATGAAACCTCAGGAAGCTGAAGTCAAAACTAGCTATTGAGTGGAGCCAGGACTTCACAGCTGAAGTAGTCATGAAGTAGTACTTTGATATGAACACTGCCGAAGTTAAGTGTATGTTTACACATTTTGGTGAATTGAGGGCATTAGTCACTTAAATTTACCAAGCGGAAAAAAAAACTGTTTCCCACTTTGGTCCTCCTAAAAATAGATACTAAAAAAATCTGTTGGACATATGTGGGCTGACAATATAGCTCTGAAGAGAGCTGAATGAACTGTGGGGTTTTCTACCTGCCAAGCAAAAAATGGCATATTCTAGATGCATGCAATATAACCTGAGTGTGCACTGGGGCCTCTTTGGCAGGGGGTGTTTCGAGACGGTGAGTGAGGCTCCTCAGGCACATTGGTCTCAATAGCTTTTCAAGCCTTTCATTTTCTTTCATCTGGTGGAGAATACCAGAACACTATAGGCTTCATAGAATATGTGGACAAGTAAAAACTACTCATTAAAATGTGCTTATTACTGTAAAAAGAATGGTAGGAACAGTGACTAGATTTTTCCCAAATTTGTGAAAATATCGGTTTGGTTTACAGAAGAAAAAAGAATTTAAGTCAGATGCATTGATAAACTAAACCAAAACATATTTTGCAAGGCTTTGGTACACTGAATTGCTAAAATAGTGTAAATGGAAGCCTGGGCAACTACAGCACTGTTGACCACTCAAAGATTTCTTGTAAAACTGTGCTTAGAATGCCAAATAGTATTTTCTGCCAGAAGAAAGCAGCAGTATAACTGGGGCTTAAGCACATTCACGCCTTTCAAAGTTATATTTTCAGAACTAGACATTAATATCTAGTAATAGTCTGCAATTCATGCCCGCCTTATATAGGGCTTAAGAAGAGCTGAGAACGTTACAAGTTCTTTGCAGTTTGGTTTGACTGACTCAGAATTGACATAGTAATATTAAGCTCTTTTTTTTCCCCCTTTTTCTATATTCTTATTTTGGGAGTACCACAATGACCTCGAGCTGCAGCTGTGTCTTAAGTCTTTGCGTTCCTGAGGACATCAGAACAATACGCACTAATGGTCTCTCTCCTGGCTCCCTCTTCCTCCCTCCCTCCCTCTCTCTTTCCCTATTTCTTTTTTTACACAAGTCTACTTCTGAAGGACTGTGTGACTATATAGCCTTTCAATTTCCATTCACCCATGCAAAATGAGCACTCTCTTAATTTCTAAACAAAAATTATGACCCTTTACCTTAATCGGATTTCTATTAAATGTAACCTACAATAACTTAAGAACTGCACTGATCTGCTAAATAAGGTAACATAATGTTAGTTCTATTTGGCAATGCAAGATGAAACAGTTATGAGTCAGACAAAAATAGAAGGCTTCATTAGCAGTTGTTCATAGAGCATCTTGAATCTGCAGAATTATTTCTTTTTTTGGTATTATTAGCACATGATTTTTTTAATAGCTTATTGGGTCAATAAAGAGAGTGACAATTCTGTCTGTATTATTTGTTTTTATGAAATAATATATTGGTATTAAAAGTACCAAATGCAATGTCTTAATTTCTAAATTTAAAAAAATGATGTGAACATGCACAGGAGCAAAAACCTGGAGACAAGAGTGCAAACAATTTTGATTGCTCCATATTATGAAGAAATATTCTGCCAAACTTTCTTGTAGTTTGGCTTAGTTTTGCATTTTAATTTTTACTCCACTCATTCTAACTCCTTTGCACACTTCAGTACATTGCTACAACTTTATGAGGCAAATATCTTTATTACTTTAATATGAGAGTAGGTACAGAAACATAACAGTATTCAAACCCTATACATCTATCTTTATTTCTCTGGTTCCAAACCGAAATATAAATAAAGACTATTGCCAATTGAGTTTGCAGTCTGCTGGCATGAGAAATATCAGAGATTTCAGATTTTTATATTTGCAAACATTGGGAATGCTTTGCCAGACATGACACCCAAACAAACACTTTTTTTGGATAGAGGTTGTGTGTTTCAAGTACAGTGGCTAAAAATGCCCAGCCATTTTAAAGTATGTCTGGTGAAATATAACTTAGAGAATGACCCAGTCCTTCAAAGTTCTTGGGAAAGCCATTTCCTTTCCTCCTGCAGTAGTCGCAGCTTTGCCAGTCTGTTACTCTAATTCTGTCACAGCTTAGGTTACTGTGTATGATTTTTCTGGAATTAACAGTATAATGTTGACAAAGTTAAGCACAAGCATGTCAGTTACTACCCTGTTGTTGATTCCTTCAGCTTGATGCTGTGCGACTAGGAAATGTTCGTAGTTCCAGCACATATGGGTAGAAAATATTAGTTATGGAGGCTGTGGCTTATCTTGTGTATTTCGAGCATGTTTCTACAGCTAATTGATAGTCTTAATTCACACACAAACTGAAAGATGCATCCATGTTAACCAGGAAACATTTGGTTGGGTTTCTTATGTAGATAACTGGAAAGCTTGGTGTTACCCATATACTGGAGTCTGGCTGCATCTTATTGCTGGCCTGTTAATTAAAAGGACTGTTAACCTAACAGCAGAGTCTTACTACAAAAAGCAGACCTGTAATCTACAATGAGGTGGAAATGCAAGAAGTGTTGCTCCTATCTGAGGTGTTAATACAAACCTACATGGAGCCTTTCTAGTTCAGAAGATATTTGGAGGGGAGTACATGTTCCCTAAATACCTCTGGAAGAGTATTTCTGTGAGTTTTGGAACTGAAACAAGTCTAGGGAATATGTGTATCCTGTTGGACAACAAGCACAAAAAAGGAGGTCTCACTAGTCAGCCTTTGCACCTTCCCTGCCATGTCATTTAATGGTTCATATATCTCTGCTCTCCATAAAGCCAAACTTTATGTGGTAAAGGTCGATTTCTTTACAAAAGCAGACAGCATTTCCTTTCCTTCCAGGGCAAGAATGCACAGATGTAGGAAAAAAATGCTCACAAAAGAGACCTAGGGTGAGCGCAAAGCATCTTTTACAGGCATGAAACAACTTTGTCTTTGGTTTCCGCAGTGCAAGGCCATGGGCTACTGCTTTTTCTGACCAGGTTGAGAGCTATGATTTAGAAGAATTTATTTTGCTGTTACACTTTGCAAGTTGCTTTTTTGTCTTCTCTCTTTCCAACATGTTTTCAGATTGTTTTGCAAATGACTTTTACACCACTTAGCAGAAATTAAATCTTGTTTTTTCTGCCCTGACCCTCTCCTGGCTTTTATTTTAAGCCTGCCGAAATCAAAGCTGATTAAATGATCATAACTTTCAATCACATCCTTTTGAAATTCCCTTCCTGGAATCATTCTTCTGGTTCCACCTTATATTCTCAGAGTTAAACTAATTTCACTGCAAGGCATTGCCCAGTGCCTCAGTCAGTATTTTGGATCTTGTTTCTTACCTACCTCAACGTTTTCTCCATGCTGTCTTAACCATGTTCTTCCTTTTCCATTCACACTTTTCTCTGTCTTTAGTATGGCTCACACACAGGCAAGAAACACCTAAAACCAATATTCTGTCATTTCCCATTGTCACCAAGCTATCATCTCTTTTACCGTGAACTTCTTTTTGGTAACTGTTGGTCCCACGGCTCTTCTGTGGACTTAAGGTCTGTAAGAAAAGTGTGCAAGACAGGAAGTGAACAGAAAAAAATAAAAAATAAAGAACAAAAAAAAGGTCCTTCATATGCCTGCTCTTCTCTAGAGGTTTTTACTCCAAAAGGGTGTGCAGAGAAGATGCTGTAAACAGCTATAGCAAAAATCAAGCATGACCCAGACCTGACAATCCTGATATTTAGTATCTAATAACAGTGATGTACCCTGTGTTGAGCAGGGCTGTGTGCAAAAATAAAGTACTTGAGTCTAAGCCAAATGTGTGAAAAAAAAATGAACTTTCTTAAAATGCACTCTTTTAACTCCAAGAATTTAGGTAATTGCTTGTGGCAGAAGGAATGTGGTTCAAAGACAGTAAAGTCTCATTTTGAAGGGGCCTGTAAACTCTTTAAATAGCATTGGCAAATTGTTCTTTTATTCCAGTTTTCTGTAAGAAGAATTTTGAAAACAGTAAAATATTTTTATGTGATTTAATTTCACTGATATAATAGACATGAACATATATCTGGGTTATGTATGTTATTTTAGATTTGATATATATGCATATAGGTATATATGCATGTATATGTATATATATCAAATCTAAAATAACAGTAGACAGGGACCTGGATAATCCACGTGATTTGACTGGAGCAGCATTTGGTTATACTGTGTTCTTTTATTTCTAAACATGTTTTAAAACCAGTTTGGGAAGGAGGAGGAAGCTTTAGGAAGGGAGAGAAAAGCAAAGTTCTGATGATATATTTTGAACACTTGGGCTTGGCAATTTTTCAGTTATTTTCAATGTCTAGCGTTTTTCAGTGTAATATCAGCAAATAGAATGCATGGTAAAATTACAGAATATCAAATCTAAACTCTGGAGACATAAATTCACATGAGGATCAGCTCACAAGATTGGCTGCTTTAGGGCTAGTCTCCAGTGGGCTTTTTTCCACATCAAAAAAATCACCATAAAGTTTGGCACAACCTTCAGGCTCAGTGAAGAGGGTTTTATTTCAGGATCGAAGTAGACAAAACCAGTAGATGCCAGAATTGAGGTGCATTTGCAGAGTAGGATGGAGACAGTTTTAGAGCTTCTGTCTCAACCCTTCTCTTCCCTTGCTAGGAGTAAATCTCTTCGAGTTTTTGGTAAGAGCTCTGTCAACTTTATAGAAGAGGAAGGAAGGAGATGCTAACAAAAACCTCTAAGTGCGTTGTGTCAGTAACTCACATTTCTGGAGGACACATAAGAATTTAGCCATTTGAGAAGAGGTGGTTTTTTTGGTTTTTTTTGTTTTTTTTTTTTTTTAAAGATAGACAAATGATCTTCTGGTCAAAATTTAGAAAAAAAAAAGTTATAGACTTCTGACAGTGATGGAGTCCTTCTCCCTTCCCCCACCTCTCATCAGCAAGCTGATGTTTCCAGCAACTTCAAAAACAGAAGACCTCTCTCTAATCCTAAATGTGCATAAGGAACAGATTAAAGTCCTGATTTGTGAAAAAAATTGAGCATATGCTTAAGAGCCATTGACTTCAATGAGAGTTAAATACGTCCTCACACACGCTTCTTGAACTAGAGACTAATAAGGATATTAAAAAGGATCAAGAGGCTGCTCCTCTTCAGGAAACGTGGCAAAACTGCCATAGCTGAAAAGTATTTTGGTCATAATCATACTGACTCTCCTCACCCCTCACCTCACCTCACTTCCAATCTACACAGAAGAGTAAAAACCCTTCTGTCCATCTTTTCCCCTCTCTTTTCCTCTTTTCTCCATGCTGGTCTGTGCCAGGCTAAGCTTACTCTGGTTCCAAAGAAGAATTACAGACTCTGCAGTGTCCATTAGTGATGACATTATTTCCAGTGTAATGAATGTGGATGATGGTCAGATAATACAGTGGACGGTGGTTGAACAACCCCCCTGACAGAATTAATTATAAGATAATTAATTACATTTCTGTATGGCTGATTTATCTAGAGGAATCTTATGTACAGGGAAAAAGGTACCCCCTGCCAAACGGCAATCCATATTAATATTCTTTTATTAGACGAGTGACAGATGGAGTGAAATAGTGATGACTAAAAAGCTTGAGTGTGGGTCGATTCCTTTCAATTCAGTATGACAAAATGGATTATATATATGGTTTTTGAGTGTGGTACTCATTTATTAAATACTCATTTGGATTTTAAAAAATAGCTTGCCTTCATTAGCCATCTTGGGAATCAGACTCCATGGTGTAATAAATCTCAGTTGCAGGAATTTTGGCCTGCTACTCATCTTAAAAAACTCTAAATTTTCTTTTTCTGAGCCTTGTCTCATACTCTACTACAGTCGTCAGTAACTTATCCCTTCTCTTTGTTATCCAGATTTAAAAGGGAGTTCTCATACGTTCTTATAGACAGAAGTAGCCAGTTTGGGGAGTATTTGTTTTCTTCAAGTCACTCATTCCAAATTTTTTTGTTTATTTTTCTTAATAAAAGCTCTTTCTATGACTGAAGCTCAGAGTTAACTTTGGCATAATGGCCATTTAGCATAGTATCATTGAGAGGACATAACTTTTGTAAGAATTATAGAGCAGTAGAAGCTTTGAACCTAGTTTGGAAAAGAAAAACTGATGGGAAGAGTTCTTATTCTGTAAAGGAAAAGCTGAAAATTGACTGTATGTTTTTTTCCACATATTATATTTTATTAAATTAGCTCATGTAAATTAGCAAAGATGCCTTTTGCTAACTCTGTTTATGTGCTTCTTGAAGAAAAGTTCTTCTTGCTTCAAGTCAGAAGAAAACCCAGATTTCCATTCATACTTTTGTATGTTCACTAGTTGCTCTGTCCTTTGCTGCTGTATGTGCTGTAAAAATAAAGTGAGCTACGCAGGTGTTATCTCCTTTTGTCCAGTCATGAACTTGCTTGAAAGTGTTGAATATTTCAGTATGTTCTCTAACAGACCTGCAAAATTTCTGGTTTTTTAATCAGAGATTTTCTTAATGTTTGAATTCACACTTTTCTGCAGACCAGGTTTCCCACAGGGGGAAGAGGACTGGAAATGGATTATTACTCCACCAGGGTTAGTATCAGGTAATGCTGTGCATTTCCTGTGTGATCTGTTTGAGTTACAGAGGTGTGGTACTACCATAATTCCCATCTTAATAGTTGCCCTCTAACATTTAAGTACATTCTTATGATTATTTAGTACAGATTTTAAACATCCTACGATGTATCAGGGTCCAGGCACAATGATGTATCCTGGACTCTTGCAGAGCATTACAGCTCCTATATCAGGATCCATGCCACTGTAGGTTGGACATAGTTGTCTTGAACAGCAGGAATTCTGTATGTTTAAAATTTCCCTTAGCAGGGTGTGCTGATGCACACATTGACTTATATTCTATTTCCACACCATGATATGATCTCCTTTTTGTTTTCTTGTATAATTAACTTGGTATTTTTTTGACTGTTTCTGCTGCTATGTTTTGCTTTATGCTGATTTTCAGTCTGTATGCTGTTTTCAGTCTTAAATCTGTGAATTAATCTTTGACCACCTTTGGATAGCCAAGTAAGATGGATTAATGTATTAAACAAAAAAAATTTTGTTCTAAAAGATATTGTTTTGAAAGATACAGTTTTACAATGACTCTATAAGAAATTTATGCCAGCTACAAGCAAAAATAAAATACGTCAAATAGGCAAATAGTCCCTAACTGGGTATTCTGCAAAGTTAGTGTTTTCTTCATCTAACTATACTGAGGAATTTAAAAGCTGGAAAAGCTGGCATTAAACTTAAAGGGCAATGGAAAGTTAGTAGCCTAAACATTTGTTTTGATTCATATGGAGGGAAAGAATTTGGACCAGATGCTTGAAAGAGCTCAGAACCTAGAAGCCCCCATTGTTCTTCATTTAGGTGCCTAAATGGTAACAGTTGGGTGTGCAGTTTTCTTGAAAGCTGATCCTTTTGTGTTGAGGCAGCTTTTAGGTTTTAGCCTATCTCTTCTTGGCTATAGAACTTAATTGTAAACATTATATTCCAGAATTGTCCCACATCTATATCCTTTAAGCATTTGCTTGTTGTTAGGAGGTCTATTGTTAATATTGCAAGGCTGCAACCCCTTCAGCATGTCCTGAATTTTAAAAATACATGTCTCTCATGTTGCTTTCATCGTGGAGACATTCATTCTCTGCATCTAATGCTTTGGTAACACCTCTGCAAGGGGTTCAAGCAGAGTGTGGACTCTTAAAATGCTGTACATTCATATGTTTTTGTTTGCTTTAGGCTGGCTATCCTGTAAAATACAAAATATTTTAGAGGAAGCAGGGCTTTGCACTTTCTTACAGTCCTAGAAAACTTCTCAACTGAGCCTAGTGTGTAGATGGTTGCATATCAGTGTGCTTATACTTTTGTGTTGATAAGATATAGATGATCATGAAATATATAATAGCAGGATTGGGTTAAATCAAGATCAAGCAAAATACCTACTGTGCCTTCTTATAGTTAAGAAAACGATAGTAAAGATTAGCTCTTATTTTCACCTCTGTTCTGTATGCACGCACACACACACACACACACACGATAAAAGTACCATCTGAAATTTTTCTGTGCTGTGGGGTGTTTAAGACGTTGTCTATGATTCAAAAGCACCTTTCGGCTTCATTCTTGGGTTATAAATTTTAAAAATTTAGAAATAATTACTAAAAGGGTGAGACTATTAGTAGGCTTAAAAGATAAAGTCTAAATTTTAATACAAAAAGCCCTCATGATACCCTGCCACCCAAAAGTAGAGAAGATGGATTTCTTTGAACTAAGACAGTGTCAGGAAATCAAGGAGAAAAAGTTTAGTTTCCAAAAACTTAGTATTATGATTTTGCCAGGCAAACTGCCCCTGCAGAGAAGCAAGTACGTTACTTTGGGCAGATCTCCATGACTATTCTCCCTACAAGAATCCCTGTGTAGATCTTCTAGTTTCATTTCCTCCAATAATCTTGAAACAGTGCTGTAGTTACTCCATACTTCAGATCTTCAGGCTATATAGAGGACAAAACCAGCTAACATTTCCTTATGTACAAACAGAAATAAAACATTCAGGATGTCAAACTAGACTGGGAAATAGGAGGACTCAAAATGCAATGACAATGCCAGTTACTAAAAGCTGGGTAATTTACCTGTCAAGGTATTTTTGAGCAGGTATGTGTCTCCAAAGAATAAATATCACTCTTTATTTTGCCATCTTAAACAGAAGCATTTTTAACATTTTGATGATTTTTTGAGCCAATTATTGGCAGATGTGCTTTAGTCAACCATATGTCTTGAGGTGATGTACAGATATATTTCTCTGCCTCAACAAATATTCTACCTTCTTTCCAAATGATATGTTTGTTTGGCTGATGCACGACCTCAGCCAGCTATTTTTCTGAAATTGAATCCAGATCAAGTGGAATGCCTTGCTGGTTGTGTCTCAGTGCTTGCTTTGACCAGTGTTCTTCACCCTAACAGAGAACTGGCAGTTGTCTGGTTATCTGGGATTTTCAAAACAGGCTCCTGTATGTTATTCATAAATCTGTTTTACATTCTTTGGCAGATGCAATTATCACAACCAGTTATCATTGGAAGACTATAGCAACGTAAGTCTGGTAGTATCTTTCTCTACAATATTTTAATTTTTTTTTTCACATTGAAATGATGCAATCCTCGAAATAATCCTTCATGCATTGCAAACCTACCAACTGCTGAAACTCCTTTTCCTCTTGTAGTGCATTTGATCAACTATATTGTACAACTTATATTGAGTCTCAATAGCTTTCATATCAAGTTTCATATTTAATTGCTCCAATGTAAATTTCTCACCTACTGGGAACTATTATGAATTGCCAAATTGTAAATTGTCTCTCCAGAAATACGAAATTCTCGTCTATCTTGAGATGTAATAGGAAGAAATTGGGCACCCATTTTTTTGTTGCCTGTCACTGTCTGACTTGTTGCCAGGAGATAGTCACCAGTCTGGTTCCTTTTGTTGCATTTTCAAGCCTAAATGTAGGCCATCAACATACCTGGATATGTTTCACTACAGTGGTTATTACATTTCTGTACAGAGCTCTCAGAAATTGTGTGAAAGGTGTAGTATAAATGTACAGATTAGAGTGGAGTGGATTAAATAGGACTGGACTCCTGGAATGCACATCACCCCTTACTATGAGCTCTCACAGTGTGGTTAGAGCCAGCCTGTGCTTCATGAATTTTTTTTGTGATGTCCATTTAACCAATAAATCTGTCATCACTGACTGGTCTCCATTTCCTCTGAAATAAACAAATCACTATAAGGTTCTTTGAAGCAGCAGACTGCCAGGAAACACAAAAGTCACTTTTGCTTCATCCACAGAGATAAAGTAGTTAGAAAGTGGAAATGAGCTGCAACTGAAGGAGCCTCAGTGTTCTCACACCTGCTAGAAAGTACAGTAGATTTCCACAGAGCAGGAATTCAAACAAACCTCAGATCACTGTATTCAGTGAAAGTAAGCTTGCCTAGCCAAGAAATGAATTGCAGGCCCTTGGAAACTACTTAAAGCAAGCCAGTTTCACAGCGACAGAGGAAATTTGAAAGAGTCCAGGAAACTCTTCTAGGTCTGTGATATCCATTGCATTAGCTGTTGTTTTCCTGGTCCGTATTTCTGACTTCCACACTTCTCAGGCTCCATTTTTCAACTAGAAGATCCTCTGCTTGCTGCATGTCGTGTTTCATTCCGCAGGTTACCCCTCTGGGCCTTGACTGCCTTTAGTGCCAAGTGTTCTCATGTGTAAGTTTGCATCTGCTTTTTCTTTGCTCTTGAGCTGGAATTTATTTCATTGCAGTCTCTGTTCCCAGCAACCTATGGCTTAAGTGTTATCTTCTACCTCTTTTCAATGTGGAAAATTAGTCTTGGAAAGCTAGTAAAGTCTTTAAATCAATCTAGTTGTTCACTGGTGGTCTATTTCTGCTGAAAAAGGCTGTGGAAGTTAGGCTTCTGATAGGCAAGTATGGTCATTGTGAAGGGAAGAAAAGTATTGATTTTTGCTTCTGTAACTCATTTTTATGTTAACTTAACTAGCGCAGTTTACTTCTTTATAAAATTGAAGAAAAAAGCTGTTGTTAAAAGTTTGCAGTTACTTTCAGCGAAGTAGCTTTAAGCTTTCTTCCCAATAAAAAACTGACTCTACTCGTACAAATGTCTCTGACTATAAAAACTACAAGAAGCTTCTAATTGAAGGTGAAATCATGGAAGGAAAAATCACTAATAGAAGAAAGCCAACATTTTCAGGAAAATCTAATGAATCTTTGTTAGGAGTGGACCCCTGGTGTAGCAGAAGCTGAGAATTTTTAAATGGGACAGTTTTACAATGTAGTTTATAAATAGCATTGAAAAACCTTTCACGTTTCTTTATGCATTCCATTTTTCTAAATAATTTAAATCTTGCTAAGAGTTTTGACATCAGTATTTCCAGTGTTTTTTTTTCTTTGTTGGAATACTGTTATTGTTGGAAAACAGTGTTATTATATGCTCAGTAAAAGTTCTGTCTTGGAGTTGGATTCGGATTCACAGCCAGTACTTTTTTTTTTTGCTGTTAGTCACATAAATAAAATATTAAATTTGCTCTTATATGAGCAAATCCTTTTAAACTACTTATTTTCCTTTTAAATTACTTATTTTTCCACTCTACTTTTTATTGCTAGCAAACTTAATACTTCACATTTTGAACTCACAGTACAGTAGAAACTATTATTGTAATTACTTCAAGTGTAACCACAGGCTTCAGTTCTACCCTGTGCAAAGCTTATTCTAACCCCTGTATTCAGATTGCCTTCTGATGCTTAATATGTAGTGATTTTTGTACGTTAATATGGACTTTTTTAAAACGTTACAAAAATGTGACTTAGGGAGCCATTCCGGTATCTGTCCCTTTCCTGCCATGGACCAAGTGTTTGCATGCTCCCAGCACAATGCTGAAGTGTCTCTATTTTCCTTAGTGGAAATATACTGAAGTATTGAAAGGAATTGAAGATAAAATGCTGTGTGGAACCAGTGAGATGTGTAGCACCACACCCTGTCCTGACCCAGGATCTTACTCCATCACAAAAACTCATGTGATAGTGGGATGGGTCTTCCCTTCCTCTTTTCTTTCTTTTTTGTCTGTATTAATAATGGATTGCATTAATGATGGGGACATATAAACCAGACCCATAGTAAAATGGTGTAAATCTACACCAAAAGGAGTATGGCACTTGCTATAGTGGCAGATACTAAATCTGATTTTGGAAAAGAATTTGGGCTCCAGTTGATCATATTTTCTAGCTCATGTTTAATCCTATATGAGTCTTTTTATCAGTAACAAGACAAAAGCAAGGAAAAGAAAGGCATGTGTATGTCTGCCATTTGTATGTCAGTTCAATTCCTACAAAATATACTACTCACTTAAAAAAATGGAATCGCTTTCCAAATTGCAATTGCCAAAATATTCTGAAATGAATCCATATGCAAACTGAAAATGTGCTTACAGATGATTTTTCCAAAGTGATTTTGGTAGCTTTAAGTCCTGGAAATGCCCTTTTATTGAAACTACATGACTGTTCGGACCTTGATGCATCACAGGCAAAATGTGATGGGACAACCCCCATGAGATTAAATAAACTCAGGTATAGCTAAGGGAGGTGTGAATGAAATTGCATAAGGATTCTTTGATTATGTCCTTAGATGATTTATTTGTGTTCCTGCTAAAGCACCTTGTTAGAGGATGAAAGAAGATTTGAGGGCTACTAAACACTTAGCTCTATGTTACAGGTACTTCAAGGAATATTAGTTATACGACAACTGTAGAGAATGTTTCTGCATTTTAGTGAGCAAGGAAGGGATCACTTTTTCTATTGCTTCATTTAGAGTCTCTGAAGTTGTAATGAATGAAATGAAGAAGCAGATTTTTTTCCAGATCAAAAATAGTCGGATGAAGTAACGCTAAAATTGAATCTTCAAGCCATTTTAAGTAATACTGAGCTCATAACTTTGAAATTTCTGTTTTTATTTTGATAGCTAGTTTTGTAACAGTTAAATGTTGTGAATTTCCTGTTTACTTTGTCTTCCAGAAAAAACTGACCTGAAAAAATTATTGTGCAGACAACATAAATCCAGTCAAAAAGACACATTCATTTAAGAGCTGGACTTTGTGGGTCCCTTCCACCTCAGATTATCCTGTGATTCCGTGATTCTTTTCTAAGAATTACACCAGACACAGAACATAAGTTTGGAATGATTGAACGAGCTCCATGTAAACATCAAAAATGTTCAGGTGTTCAGAAAATAAACTGCAGTTGGTTTTTCAAGGCTGGTTCACTGTTTATATTTATGCTGGTTGAGTACTTTTAAAATGAGATGAACTGAAATAATAAACAGTTTTTAAGATGCTTTATGGAAACTGAAAAGTGTCATGTTCATGAATTCTATATACTAATATGGCAGAAAAGAATTAGCTTCTTCCTGTGTGTAATACATAGACCTTTTTTTTGTGCTGTGTATATGTGCATAATTAATTAAATCAGAGTTAAGAGAGCTTTTAGTCTGCTCCTATAAACTATGAATTCACTTTTATGGGAATGGAGATTCAGTGTTGGCAGGAAAAAAGACCTGGATCTGCATTTATGAACCTCTCACACTCCTAAGTTTTAGAATTGTTTCAGTAGAGCATAGTTGTCTTGGAAAAGTCTTATCTTGGAGAGAAAAGCTGCCAGGTTGCTTATTCTGTTTCTGCTGGGGTTTTTAAACAGCTGGAGAGAGACCTTGAGGCAGACTCCTTACTTCAAAGGGGAGCTGGTGTGCAGAGCAGGAAAGGAAAGTGGTCATGTGAATCTTCACGCTAAGCAGACTACTTGAGTGTTTATGTAGCAACTCAAATTTTTTTTGAGGATGCGTGACTTAATACCTGCATATGCATTACATCAGTTAGCAAATTCTGCTCATTGGTGCCTGCTTTGTTTCGGGTAGGACAAGGCATAATCTTCATCATCTGGAGAGAGAGTTAAGCACGGTGAGCATCAATCCAAGCAAATACACAGGGGCTAGACAGTGACAAGGGCATCTGCCTGCACGTCTTAACATCAGGAGGAGGGGGAGTGAGGTGGAAGGCATTCAGCGAGAAGGATGCATTTCAGACAAGTACTTTGGCCTTGTCTAGAGTCAGCTATGCTTTGTCCAAGTGATGACTAGCACCGGATAGAACGTTGCCATTTCCTACATTTTTCTTAATATCGATTTAGAGCAAACGGGGATCTGAACATAATTTTTGACACTTCAACATTATTGCCTTACTGCTTCTTAACTGCTTTTTTAGAAATATTGAATAGAAATATTGAATACTGAATGAGAAAGGAATGGTACAGATAGTCCAGGACATTGTACTCATAATGATTCACAAGGTTCTGTATCTGAGAGAAAATTCTGTAATAACCAGTAAAAATGGAATAGGTACATTTTATGATCAATAGCAGCAGAAGATGTAGAGAAATGACTAAAATGGAACAGCATTTTGTTTCATCAAAAGTAATTTTCCTGAGAAAAATGGGTACAAAATGCACAAAATGTACTTTTCTGAGCACTTTCTACTACTTTCCTTTCTTAGACACTGGGAGTTGTGGAACAACTTATTGTTCATATCCTACATTTGTGCTCAATGGGATGGTGACTTGTAAACAGGTTTTCAGAACTAGATTTGAGGTAATGAATTTCATACACTATGTGTGTTCTTTTGTCAAGTTTAAAAATTATTTTGATTATCTTAAACATCTCCTGTGTGCAAAGGGAATTTCAAAATACCTGTCTTCTCGATATACTTAGGAAGATGAAAACCTAAAACTTGATCAGTGATCTTACTCCTTGGCAATTTGACTTATGAACTGCCTAAAAATAAATGTCTGATTTTCCTAGTTATCTTATTGACAAACGGTTATCTTGCATTTGCAATGACACCTGTATCATTTCAGAAATTGTTGCCACCCTGGAACCATCTTTTGATAATTGTTATTTCTGCTTCCTAAATATATATCTGGTATATTAAGTCAGATTTCAAGCTATAATGATCTCTTCATCTGTTTAAATTCTTAGAGTTCATGAAAGGAATAGATCGTACCCACATTTCACAGTGGCAATTTGTCATGTAGAAGATGCTCTGATTATACCAGCAAAAACTAGTGCTTTCAGCTGTTAAATTGCAATGTAGCTCAGCAGATCTGTGTATCTATTCACATAGCTCTCACAAAAGCTATGCACACCTTCTCGGAGATATCTACAAAGGTTTGCTAAGGACTATATATCGTATTCATGTTGCTTTTGACCTCTTTTATTCTTGGTTTAGACCCTAGCATGTTGCCTTTCCTTAGGCTTTTGCTGAACCTATCTCTGAGGATATTGCATATTTTGACTTTTTTCTATGATTCTTTAATTTCCCTCAACTTTTGAGAAAAATACATGCTTTTTTTGGTCATAAGCAATACCGTAGGAAATTTCAGAATCAGACCACCTAAGAAAGCCATGTTGACTTGGAGAAACAGACTGTGCTGCTGTTGCTTCTGTAGCTGTGCCTCAGTGGGATGAGACATGAACATCATCTTATGCCCTGTCGGTACATCTTTGACTACATCATGCACAATCTGAATCTTCTTTGCCCTTTTTTTTCCCCTGAACTGTTATTTAAAATGTGAATTTTATCCAATACTATTTATATGTAAAACAGTCTGTAATTATAAAAAATTGGTCAGTATTGCCACACCTTTCTTGAACAAGGATCAAATTCTTTTCCAAGATGGTGGCTATTGCTGATGAATTGTGAGACTAAGTAGAAGGAGGTTATGAGATTTTCCGTCTCTCCCTAAAACCTTATCTGGTATAATGCCCAGGAGGATAACAGCTAGGATACACTGATGAACATTTTCACGTGTTTGTTACCACCACGAATTAGTGGGGTGCAGCATATGATAAATGTATTGTGAGCTCTTGGGAACATGGACCTTCCTTTGATAGCATGCAGTGTCCAGTACAATGAGGTAGCCCTTTAAGCACCACTGCTGCACTAACACAAAAGAATAATATATTTGGAACTTTCTTTGTCTCATACATGGGCATACATGTCTTTATTCAAAAAAAAAGCTTCTGGGTTCTTTCTACAATTTTTGAAACAAAAAAAATGTCCTCCTACCTAGGGAACTAGCATTTCTAGCTTCACTCTTTGATTTACTTGCTGTCTTTTGCAAGTCATAGTATAAAAAAAATTATTAATTTACTTCCCTTTAAGTCTTAGCAGTGTAATGCATGAGGGTCCTGATAATGCCCCTTCTCTCAGAATTAATGATGAATATTTTCAAGTAGTAACAAACCGTCTGAAATGAGCTCCTATTACCTGTAGTGTGGATCTATTTGGTAGTTTGTGAGGGGCAGGTTCTATTTACAAACAGGACACCATCCACACAAATAATCATATTTGGCCTGCATGTTAAGTTATGGGCGAATTAACGTCCTGTTGAAGAATATTTAATTTGGACTTCTTATCTGGTCATTATTGGTGCAATCCAAGAAGGAATGACTGGTGGTTTTTTGATGTTCTCAGCCTTGTCTATATAGATGTCTTCTCATTTTATCCACGAAACTGGAGATTAGCTTGCATGGCAGTTGACTCAAGACAACTTTTATTATGTCAAGGGCTTACTGGGCTGACATAATGAAAATGAGTGAAGAAAGAAAGGAGCTGATACTGAAATTTTTAATAAGGAACTAGATCAGTTTTAAAGAGGTGAACTAGGTATGGAAGCCATCATTGAAAAACAGGTTCATTTGTGCATTTTTGAATAACACCAAATAAGTAAGCAGTCCAAACCCCAAAGCAGAGTAACTAAATGATGTAGCCAATGAGGTCTTTCAGGGTGACAGTAGACCCAAGTCTCCCTTGGAAATAAAAGAAAAAAAAGAAAAACAAAATAAAAACCCAAACCAACCAAACAAAAAACCCAAACGAAACCAAACTAAAACAAAAAAAAACAACAAAAAATAGAGAAAAGTCAGACTTTAAAGTAAAACTACGATTCTAGAATCAATGTACATGTTTTTTCTGGTGGGTTAATTGACACAAAATGATACATAATTCAAAAATAATTGATTTTTTTTTGTTTGTCTATATTTCAAGGCATGAGAAGACACAGATTTCCTGCTTTCAAAAAGAAAGTGAAAATATATGAGAGTAGGAAGGCACCAAATTGTGTTTAGAAAAAGCTTAATGTTCAGCTAAATGCACAGATGCATAAACTAAACACTTTTTATGCTTATACCACTGTTTATATAGTAATGAGGATTTTCCATCAGTTTTCATCAGTTAAACAGTAGCTGTCTTTTTGCTGTTTAATGGAAACAAGGCAGTCTTGCATAAAAACATCAGATGTATCAGCATGTTATGGCATTTGATTTTCATATGAGTTCAGCATAGTTATAACCATAACAGACCAACATTTTAACTTCCTTTCCTTTTGATTCTTGACTCAGATTTGTGAACTGAACTGGATCCAATTTTGCTTAAGGAAAAGGCTGGATTTTTGGATGATATAGAAAGTCAATATCCAATTTTTTTTTCTGTTTTGAAAGATGGAGAATTCTTGTTTATGACTAGAAACATCTGCCAAATGCTCTAACACCAGCAAAAATTAACTATTTACTCAAACCAGTGTTTATATCTGTGAGAGTAGGCATTGCTCCATGTTTTCGGTGCCCTAGAGGCCTATAAATCCCCTGGAAAACATCACAACAATGTGAAACAACCAGTGCAATTATTCAACAAAAAACATTTTTGTAGGGCTGTGCTGTACCAGAGCATGCTCAGTCCAGCCTTTACGATAACTCTAAGCCTTAGTGACTTTTGTTCTACTGACTGGAGTCACTAGGGAATGCAGAAAGGAAGGGAGATGCAAGTCATGCTAGTTGAACACTTTAAATAGCCAAACAGCAAGCAGATGAATCCTAAACATGCTGTGCTGCTAAGGAGCTCTAAGCAGAACAGTGGGTAAGAGAGGGAATGAAGTTGTTCAACACTTTACAGCTGCCTTTTACACTTTGTCATGCAACAGACAGTTGAGATCAGATGGTTCAGGTTTTGTTTTGTATCAATAGAAACTATCAGCCAGTACATTGCAGGGGTGGTTATGAGAAGCAAACAGTCCCTTGTCCGCAGGTGTCCCCTTCGCCTCCAGATCCTGAGCAGCAAAAGCAAGAGGCCCATATTCAGGGTGGATATCAATGTGTAAAAAAAGATTGGAAATGGTCTTTCAAAGATGTGCAATTTTAAAATAAGATATCCTTGATAAAAATAGTGTAACATCTAATAATTTTATTCAGTTAGGTGGAATTTCCGTGACTGAGTAGTTTAAAAGTAGATGAAATAAAGTTTTACATTGAAAGGAGTAATGCCCCAGGGCTTGTGCCTAACTGCTATAACTCTCTTTTTTTTAAAGCTTCAAACCTTTATTCTACTTCTATGGATTCCTCTTGAATTTGAAAGGTGCTACATACTCTTTTTCAAGGCTGCCAGACCAGAGTTCAGGAGGTATTTTTTGAGGTTTAGAGGCAGATTTATCAACCACACTTCCTCACTCTGTTAGCATGGGCAAATGCAGAATGCATTACATGAAGCCCAGCCCTGGAATTGCTGGTTACTAGTATACATACTGGGATTTCATTGTTGCTTTGAGCCTCTGCTTTTTAGTGTGTACCCCTACATCCTTCAAGTAGGTATGCTAATAATTTTATTGACATTTTTTCCCTTGTTTCTGGGATCTGATAATCTCAAGTATTGTGTCTACTCTTACTGCAGAGATCCAACCCTGGCTGGGGTTTGAAGAAGAGCAAAGAAATGTAACACCAGTTTTAATTCCCTAGAAAGATGTAGTTCAATACTTATCAAAGTCAAAAGGTGGGACAATGTGCTACCTCCAGCTGCCAATCGTTACTGGAGGTGACAACTGATCACATTAAGGAATGTGGGTTCTGATTTGAAATGTTTTAATTGTACAAATAAATAACCTCTTAATTTGTTTTTGGTGTTACAACTTCTAGGATGAAGAAAAAACATTATACCTATCCAACTTTTATCTTCAATATTTATGAGTATTGTTAAATTTTTTTATCCCAGTAAAGGTAGGTATTTAAAATGAGCTTTTTTGAGAAGAGTAAAACATATACTGTATAGGATTGTAGAAAATGTATAGGATTTACTAGGCTTTGACGTGCATTGTCAGAATATTTCATTAGCACAGTACTTTACCAGGAGGACCTTTATTCTCCAGCTTGTAGGCAGCAAGCTGTGGGAGGTGAGTGATGGAAGAGACAGGCCCTATTATTTAACATTTGTTTGCCAAATGGTCTCCCTGATTGGAGAAAACAAAAGTTTTAAAAAATTTTACTTTTCTATGAGTTTAGTGATCACAGAAAGACTTTGCATTACTGACAAGGAGTTAGAAATAAAGCTGGAGAAAAAAAGTACCTTTAATTTGACTAAAATACTGTGGACATGGGGTTTAATTATTGGGTGCTTTTGGGTTGTGAGGGTTTCTTTTCTTTTTTTTTNTTTTAGCATATTTCTTCTCAATGGGCTCACTTGAGACCAGAACTTTATGTACACACTGACATGTTTGCACAATCAGTCCCTTGTTACTGTATTTTCTAAATAAAGAATTAAGACTTTGTAGGGAATATCAATTCCTTTGGAAGTAGCAGTCCATTTTTAAAGTTAAAAGAAGGTTTATAATTTTCAGTTACTGTAACTATAGTCTCACTATATAACATAAAAAGGAACACTACGAGTATGGCATTAAAATTTTGCCATTTCAAAAGCTGTTCTTGAACCCATACTTGA